>CM033725.1:34781799-35381799 GCA_019671005.1 Hibiscus mutabilis | reverse complement strand
GCTACTTTCGGGTAAATGGTAGCAAAGTTGATTCCGCACACTACTTTAAGAGAAAAATTAAAGTGCACAGAAACTTAAACACCAACCCCCAACATAAACACAGAAAAACATGTGTAAGGTGGATCGAAACTCTAGACAACTTTGGAACCGACTTCTCATTCATTTTGCTTATTTAGTCTTTCACCTGAGGTAGCTGCTTCCCCTATCTCTTTTGCTTTCCATTGCTTAACCATATCAAATGTCAGTGTCCCATTACCGAGAAGCTTCTCTATTTCTTCTTTCAAAACACAACACCTCTTAGTAGGGTGCCCTAACGCCCTCATATGGAAATCACAAACACTATTCGGATTGTGTTTAAGAGATGGATCTGACATCTCCTTCATCAGCCTAGGGGCAAGGTAATTCCTTTGAATTAAATGAGGAAGCAAGAACGCAATTGACGTCTTGAGAACCCTGAGAGGTGTCCTTGCTGGATGCTGACTCTTAGTTAATTTCTCCTTGTTTACTTCCTTCTTGGTCGTAGTTGTCTTCTTGTTCTCCTCTCCAACTTGTAGAGAATTCTGACCTTGATAAACCGTTGACAATGGTAGATTATGACACTGATTTTGATCATTTGTCAACTTTCCGGCACGCCCCAATCCTCGGTGGAACCTGGGCTTTCCATCTTCAAAGCAAAGTAATCCCCTTTCGATAAGGCTATAAACCCTACGTTTCAAAAACACAAAATCTTCTGTTGTGTGACCACAATCACCATAATGGAAACCACAAACAATCTTGGTACCATACACTTTAGGATTAAAATAAGAGTAGCGTTTCGATGGGGGTAACTTTAAGAGCTTGTTCTGAATTAACAGGGGTAACAATTCAGAATATGTCATCGGGATTGCCATCTTTGTCTTCTTGTCACTCCTATTGGTGTCCTCAATATGCATTTCTCCGCTTTTCACTTCTCTTTTCTTTGACTGGAATTGACTTTCCTTGGGGACCTCTTTGTTCCCGATTATTGTCGCCTCTATAGAATCTTTCAGATCCATTCCTGACTTCTCAAGTGATTTCGCTTGTCGCATGACCCTTTTGACCAACGCATCTTCCCCTTGCCCTCTTTGTCTTGATCTTTATCTAATTTCGTAGCTGGATGATTGATCCTCAGACCTGTAACTGTTGGTTCAAACTCTAATACCCCGATATGTAGGAGGTGTTGAACTTTACACTTAAAGTTTATGCATTTCTCGATAGAATGACCTGGAATTTCGGCGTGGAATTCACAATGCTCTTCATCTTTGAATCAACTTGGATACGGGGGTGACTGAGGATTGACGAAGCACAGTGTAATCAGTCGGGCATTTAGCAATTTCGAAAATAGTTCTTGGTAGGTGAAAGGACTAGGAGTGAATTGGAAGTCCTTCAATTCTTCCTTTTTTTCTTGAGCATTAGAAGCCGAGCTAACCGATAGTTGATGAGGTTTTGGAATCATAGACGCCAAAGGCTGATCATGTGTTTGAAGAGATGACGATTCAGAAGACAATATAGTCGACATCCTCATGCTCTTGTTGCATGTTGTACTTTTCTCATCTTATGGTTCTGGCTTATTCGGTTCTTCATTTTCTGTCGATGGTAAGATTTTAAAGAGAGAGTCCTTGGTCTTATCTAACACCAATTCGGAGGCAATACAAATTACCTTGTATTTGTTGATGATGGCTTGGTCTTCATCAAATAAAATCCTTTTCGCTATGAAGTCACAATCCCAACTCTCACTTTCCTCTTGCACAAATGAGTCTTCTTTCACACCCTCTTCTTTGGTCACGGTGGCCACCATGCCCATTAGTTCATCGATTTTCCCCCTTGTTTCCTCTTGGAACCTTTTAACATATGATATTATCTCTATTTGATTCCAAACCAAATGTTCTTGAAGCTGTTTTAGCTTATCCACCCTAGCCTCTAGGTCATTCATATTGCTAGAGTTGAGCTGGTTAAAAGTCATTCCCTTCTCACTTCTACTTTATCTGAGGTGAATGCTTTCCCCAATTAGTGATGCATATGATGCAGTGAATGTACAAAAATACAACATCGAACAAAAATAATAATATGTCATAAAATAATACTACTATGAAAGCATGAATGAATGCAAAGAGAGACACTGAGTTCGGCAAATATCAACATTAAACGACTTGCATTGATGGAAAATTGTTTCGTTACAATAATCAAAGAACATCCACTATGCATATGGTCCTAAACTAGCATTTAGGTCGAAAATCTCCGTCGAGATCCAAATAATCTTTTCTCCCTCCTCAGATTCATTGTCCACGTAGTCTTGGAGCTCAGCAGCATCTTTCACTAGGAACTATAACTTTCGGGTGACCTCTTGCATCTAAGCCATCAAATGTGCCAATTCTTGCTTTTGCTTCCAAATAGTGTAAGTGGCGAACTGTAGTCATTCCAATTTCGGCATCTAGTACCCTTGTATTGCTCCCCTAAAGCTTGCTATTCGGTCCTAGAATTGTTGGACCTCGGCTTTAACATGATCCTTCAAAGCCTGATTCTCTGAGTAACTAGCTTTTGACCTGCTAGTTGAACCCTTGTTCTTGAAAAAAGACTTTTCCAAGCATTTTACCTAATCTTTCAAGGCTTTATTTCGTGATGTCGTTCTTTCTCTAGCTACCTTGAATGAGAGGTCCGTAGGTTCTCCATTTTGTGTCAAAGCAAGCACTTGGTCCTTGTACTCGTAATACTTCCTCTTGTAAGTCTTGACTGACATCGCAAACCTAAAACCAACAAAAATATTGTCCCCATCGTGGAGTTGTTCTTCTTCTGACCATATTTGCACATCGAGTTATTCTCGTCATTGCTATGGACCAAATCTCCCATTAATCTAGCCTTTAGTTTCAAACTATTTCTGACTCAACGTACTCTTCATGATATGACAAGATATGTAGAATAAAAGGATAGAAAACAAAAAAAGCATGTTAGTCATAAGATAAACAATAAATTTGGAAAAGAGAAAAGATAAATACAAACAAATTAAGCAAAAGGAAAACAAGTAAAGAAAACCCCAACCACATGAATTCTAGTTCGTTATGGTTATCTATATGGCTCTAATGGGGTGGGCTTCCTAGATTCTCACACATGGGTTCTGTTCAAATTAAGGGTACCCGAACCTATCTTATTACCTACTAAGGCAACAAGAACCCAATTCTGTCCCATTACAAGCTTGCGAATTGGTCTCGGCTCGAGGGAAAGCACAAACTAATGACGTGGAGGGCTGCTCATGTGTCAAAAGGCGTGGATTCCAAAAGTGAGTTACCGACCCGTGGAAGGCTACTCATGTGGGTATGTAGCATTTCACTCCCACTTAAGGGACGGAGCTCGGGTATAGAGCTTGATGAACATGGTGTAACACATGTCGGTTATTCCTTAAAAATTAAATGAAAAATTAATTCAAAAACCACCAAGTATCAAAGCCCGTGCAATTGAAATCACATTTTCAAGAAAGAATTGACTTGACTAAAGTCAATTAAAATTCCAACATTTTTCCATTATTAAAAGCAACAAATACTTTCTTGGCTTAACTCTTTTTTTATAAAAACAAAATTTTGTCCCTAGCGAAGTCGCCAAGCTGTAGCAACGTTTTTCCTTTTAAGGCATGTTATAGGTTTATAAGTTCGGTGCTACGGGTTATCCCCAAATCATTCTGAATCTTGTGTTTAAGAGAATTTCTTTTAAAAATTTGTATCATTTTGAAAAAGATGAAAACCTGGAGTCGTCACCGACCATTTGGATAAGGTAGGCCAGACACCGCAAAAACCAGAGATTCATTTTGAAAGGGTTCGAGAGTTGGTTACGTGTGGGGAAGGATTAGCACCCCCAACACTCTCGGAGATCAGTACCAAAATATTTGTTGCTTTTAATCGAAGAAAATTGTCAAAATTTGAATTGAATTTAATCTGGTGAACTTATTTGAAAATTGACTTTAATGGGACGGGCTTTATCAAATTGGTGGGTTCAAATTAATTGGTCATTTAATTAACAAGGTTGACGATACATCGGACCATAGATTAAACTGACATCATATAAGTCTGACTGTCGTTTTAATTTATGGTTGGAATCTCGTACGTCACCTTTATGTATGGTGCAAACAGTTAAGATATGATGTGATGATTTTATCAACTTTTAATTTTTCCTTGGGACAGTAAGAATTAATTCAAATATTTGGTCAACATCCTTTAAGCTCAGACTGTTACGACACAAATATCGGAATTAATAAATATCTCATTTTTTGTGATTTAGGTTAATTAATTCAAAATAAATGGGTCTCATGAGAGGCAATTAATATGAATGCCAAATAAGGGCTTAAAAATAAACACACAAAAAATCCCACTAAAGCCCAGACCTAAAAGGCCCAACTTATGAAAATTCAATCAGTGATCTAATTTTGAACTAAATGAGTCTAGTATTGACCCTAAATTAATTAAGCTCTAAAACTAGAAAACCCTAATAAATTATGGATTATCTTGCACCATGATAATTAATTCGATTAATTTTAAACTAGTATCCCCATGAGCCAAGGATGCTATTTAAAATGAATCAAGTTAATTAATCATGATTTTACATTAAATGTGCATCTAAGCCCAAGGTTAATTTTATCATAAAAGGGTAATTAAGAGGTGCTCAATTAATTTAATGAATTTAACATTTATCCCAATAAGCCAAGGGTAAATTTAAATTCACTAAACTAATTCGAACCTTAGATCTAACTACGGCTCTAAAAAAACTAATCCTAACATTAATTTAATTATTTAAAGATTATGCCCCTATAAGACGAGTGCACACTTTAAATTAATTAAATTAAATTGCCTTAATCTGACCTATAAGCTTAACCTAACGAGCCCCAAAACCACCTAAAGTATATATATGACTAAAAACCATACATATAAATATATATAGCTATTTAAATATATATACATATTAAAACCTAGGTTATATGACATAAAAAGTATATTCATATAATATGAAAAACCATATAGTATATGCATTAGAAAAATCTATATATCATATACTTTATAAAAACTATATATTATATAGAAACTATATATTATACTTTTATATAAAAAATTATATATTAATGTTATATAAAAACTATATATTATGTATTACAGTGAAACTATATATTATATTATAAAACATATATTATATACATTATATAGAAACCATATGTTATACAAAAACTATATATTACATTATAAAAACCACATTAAGCATATCCATACCCACATCAAAATAAAGCAAACATAATCTAACACAGAAATTAAAATTGGAAATAAAAGATGTAAGACCCAAATTAAATATGCAAAATAAAGAACAAGCAAAAAGGGGGTTTAAATCAAGATTTGAGACCAGATTAATCAAACAGAAGTTTTAGGGCCTAAAATAAGTAAAATAAAGAAAAAGGCGACAACACAAGACCCCTTGAATCTCCGGGGCCCGTAGAAGAGATTTCGAAATGCGGGAGGACTGCTGGTTGTAAATAGAAAAAGCAGAGGTCCTTATTATGCGATAAAACCATTTTAAAATGGGGACCAAGTATAAAAGTTAAATATTTTTAAACAAAACATTCATCCCCTTTCACCCAAAAAAGAGAGAGCAAAAATGCTCTCAAATGCTCACTGTGTTCATCTGGTGTTCTTCGAGAACCCAGATTCCAACAGTTCCTCCGCCGTGGTTTCCAAAAACCGGTGACCTCTCCGCCGTACGCCACCACATCAGCTGCCACTTGCCGGTGGCTGGCAAACTCTAAAAGTAGCCCAAACGACTCCCTTTCTCGTTCTAAACTCAGATTCAACCCCTATTTTTCAAAACTGAGCCACTTTCACATTAAAATCTTAAAAGCCAAGACCCCCAAAAGTTTCAAAACCCACTTTTGAAAGACCCAAGCCCTTGCCGGTTCACCCATACGGCTTAGATGACCAAGGGTTTGTCACCGATGTGGGCGGAGCCAAACAACGATGCAGGAAAATGCCGACCGCGAAGGTAAAAAAAGGAAGCCCTAAACTATTTCCTTTTTTTCTTTTATATTCTTCCAAAAATATAAAGTAGAAGCTGGATATACCTCTGATGGCGCTTTTATTTGTATTGTTTTGAAATCTTTTTACCCTTTCGTTTACGCTTAGGGTTACAAATAGTGCGTTGGTTTCTTTTATACACTGAACATTACATGAATTTATAAAAAGGAAAACCGAATGAAATGTCCTATTGGTTGCTTCTGTGCATTTTTGGCCGGGTTCATGTTGTTTCCTGCCACTGTCAGTTTGTTGGAGAGACCGTTTGATATTCCTCTATATTTTGTTTGCATTTGACTCTGCCTTTGTTTAATTTTTGCTTTGTTTTGCATGTGATACGAGAGAGGAGGGGCTTTGGAGCTAGAAGAGACGACGCAGCCTGGGAAGCCGAGGAGATGGCGCGGCTTGGGAAGCCAAAGAGTCAAGTGCGTGGGTGACACCGGAGGTTGTGCGTGGGCACGTAGGGGATCTGGGAAGACGCTCCTTCGATCGTGGGGCGTTAGATCTATCCCAAATCTAACGGCTGAGAGCTGGCTGCACAAGGAAAATAAGGTTGCATTAGATTAGGGTTTTCAGATTAGTTGGGCTAGTTGGGCCCTATTGGACCAGTTAATGTATTAAAAAGTTTGGCTTATGATAATCAAAGAAACTTGGGCTATTTATTATTTATTGGGCTGTTATATATATAATGTTTTGGCATTTTTTTAAATATGTAAATGGACTGATAATTTTAATAAACTTGGGCTGTTTTATTTATAACAAAAATAATGATAGTACTACTACTAATACATAAGATAACATAAATGATATAATATACTACTAATATTTTGGGGGTTTTCAATTGGGTAATAACATAATAAACATAATATGTTAATGTATAATATAATACGATAGTAAATTGGATAATAAATAGCAACACATATATAAAAATACTTAGTTCAAATAGCACTAGTAATAATTTTTTGGGTTTTAACGATAATCAAATACATATATAGTATAGAATGGTTAAAGTTAAACAAAGCCCCTTTTATTGCAAAAATGTAAAAACGAGTTAACACCTCAGACAAAATTAGTGATTACAGAAAGCTTGCTAAAATTCAATGATATAATTGCTTTGATTTGTGAATGAAAGTATGTTGGAATTTTGAATTTATGATGATTTAATAGATAATGAGTTGTGGGATAAAGTAGTTAAGTTTAGAGTAATTAAATTATTGAAAAACATAGATCAAATGCAATCTGTCCAAAGGACCCTGTTCTGGCAGTAAGTTTAGAAATTCATAGAAACTTTAATATGCTGAGTTTGAGGATTAATTTTATATGTGTAGAAACATGTATGAGTCTAGTTTAATCTCCAAAAAATGGTGATTGATTTCTAGCTCTAAATCAAAAGTTATGAATTTTTAAGTGAAGGTAGTGCAGAAAATCTAGAGGCAGATTCTGCTCTGGACAATTTCTGTTTTGAAACTCCTAAAAATTCTCCTAATTGTTATAGAACTTGTTAAATTATGAGGCTTATACCGTTAAAACCATGGTTGAATCTAGTTTGTAAAGAGCTTTAAATTCCAGTGTATACTTTGTTCTGGAGAGACAGTTCTTTGATGATAGCTCAAGTTGCCAAAAGATGGATATAAGGGCTTAAAGTGAAAATAGAATTGTGAAATGATTAGTATATGTATGATTATTTTTTGAACGATAACTTTGGTTAAGAATATTGAGTAAATGTGTGATGAGGGGCATGTATATTAATGTATGTATTTATGATTATTTGAACTATAGATTGGAAAATGAAGCTGGAAGTAAGGTTAAAGAAGAGGGAAAGTTTGGAATCAAGTCGAATGGAGGATGCTTGGATGTGCTAGTAGGCCAGGATATTCCGTAACTTCAGGATATAAGGTGAGTGTAGCTCGAACCTCGGGTTAGGCAAGGAGCCTTCCTGATAATGTTTTAGTTTGATTGATTTCATACATGTTTGCATACTAAACTTTAAAGCTCATATATAGAGCAATTGTATGGGTAAATGATGATTGCACATGAAACTTTATGTAAGCTTAAAGTAAGTTTAAGGTAAGCTTAAGGTAAGTTATTCATAATGATTATTGATTGATTTGAGTGATGTGTTTTTGTCATGGGAAGCACTATGCTTATTGAATGATATATATAAAAATGACACGTATGATATGTGTAAAACCTTTGATGTTTTGATATAACAAATATTTTTCAAGGACTTAAGATAATGATAAACGGTTAAAAGTACTAATTAAGGTTGATAATGTTATGTATGTTCAATATGTAAGGTATAATGATCATGATTGATGAAAAGAGATGAATGCTATGTTTGAATGCTATATAAGTAAAATGCTTAATGGATGAAAGAGAGATAAGGCTCGATTGTTAAATGGAAAGCAATGCCTGTAAATGATTATGAATTGAAAGATAATAATGCGTAAATATGTAAATCCTTGGATTTGAGTCAACTTAGGACATAATTGACATGGTATAGGATCTATTTAGCTTTTGTGTAGGAGGGACTGTGGTCCAGGAAAATTGAGGTCCTTATCTGGCGACAGTAAGAGGTATGTGTTGTGAAAGGTCATTGTCGATAGTAGGAGGGTTGACCATATTGTTAAATATTTATTGGCGACAGTTTGGTTGGGGATTCGAGTGTCTGTATGTTGTCTAGGTCCAAGGAAATTAACTAAAATAATAATGATAAGATGATAAGGAACTTATAAGTAAGTATAAATTATGCTTATCTATGAAAATGAATATGTTTTCACATTGTATGTTAATGACATTATGGTAGATAAGATAATGAAATGAATGATAATGCTTATGACCTTGAAAGAATACAATTGATTGCTTTGTGTGATTTTTAAAATGTATATGAAAGATTGATACGATATGCTTAATAAGGAAACGAGATATGATATTGATTATTATGCTTTCTCTTTGAAATATATATATATATTTATGGACACTTATAGGCTTATGAGTATGTAACTAAAAGTGGTTGATTATTATGCTTTGTCTTTGAAACTTTGGAATAGTTTTGAACCATTGTTTGATTGTGAAGTTTGTGCTTGAAGCTTGAAAATGGCCACATTGCTTGCTAATATCCAAATGTGGATTGTTCTATGAGTAAAATGAATGGTTAGAGACTGTTTTAGTAAATTAAAAATATCAACAGTCTTGTAACCTTAATTCAGAGACTGTTTTGTAATTGAAAATGAGACTGTTTTGTAACCTTAATTAATGGATTGTTTTGCAATTGAAAATGAGACTATTTTGTAACCAGAGTGGACTGTTTTGTAACCTTAATTAAGGGACTGTTTTGCAATTGAAAATGAGACTATTTTGTAACCTTAATTAAGAGACTGTTTTGTAATTGAAAATAAGAATATTTTGTAACCAGAATGGACTGTTTTGTAAGCTTAATTAAGGGAGTGTTTTGAATTGAAAATGAGACTATTTTGTAACCAGAGTGGATTGTTTTATAACCTTAATTAAGGGACTGTTTTTTAATTGAAAATGAGACTATTTTGTAACCTTAACTAAGGGACTATTTTGCAATTGAAAATGAGACTATTTTGTAATCTTAATTAAGGGATTATTTTGCAATTGAAAATTAGACATTTTGTAACCTTAATTAAGGGACTATTTTGTAATTGAAAATGAGACTATTTTGTAACTAGAGTGGACTATTTTGTAACCTTAATTAAGGGACTATTTTGCAATTGAAAATGAGAATATTTTGTAACCAGAGTGGATTGTTTTGTAACCTTAATTAAGGGTCTATTTTGCAATTGCTAATGGGACTGTTTTGTAACTAGAGTGGATTGTTTTGTAACCTTAATTAAGGGTCTGTTTTGCAATTGAAAATGGGATTGTTTTGTAACCAGAGGGGACTGATTTGTAACCTTAATTAAGGGACTATTTTGCAATTGAAAATGGTATTATTTTGTATCCAGATGGGACTGTTTTGTAACCTTAATTAAGGTATTGTTTTGCAATTGAAAATGGAACTGTTTTGTAACCTTAATTAAGGGACTGTTTTGCAAGTTAAAAATGTGGACCGTTATGTGAAGTATGGAAGACATAAAATGAAAACTCAAATTATATGGTTCTTGGTGTATTAAATATGAATTGGCTTAAAGAATGTGTACGTAGAGTGAACTTTGATTAAATGAAAAGAATCAATTATTATTAAATCGAAAGGACCTTGTAATGCAAATACATCTTCTTGTATCATTGTATGTTTGGACTGGTTTAGTTATTTCACTAAGTTCTTCTGAACTTACTTGTGTTTGAATGATTGATCTTTCAGGTAGCTATTCAGTGAATTGAGGATCATGTAGACTCTTGGCAGCAAGTCACACAAGGCCTAAGCTTAAAGTATGCTTATTGTTTTGGTTAATTTAAATTCCTAGGGTGGCAAAACATGATTAAGGTTTATGTTAACTAAGTGGTTAGTTAACATATATTTGCATTCAAAGTAATGATTATAGTACCTTATGAAGAAGGTACAAGGTTTGTAAAATTTATGGGAATGTGTATGACATGGTTGCTTGTTATGATAGGTGATTGTATGTTTGAGTTTGAATAGGTGTATTATAAGAATGTTTGCTAAGCTAGGTGAGGATGTGTCTGATTAGACTAGTGTATAATAATATTGTTAATCAATGGTTATTTGATGTAGGAAAGTTGATAAGTTTCTGCTAAGAATGAAATGATGATTATGAAAATCTTAAATGTTTGATTAATAGGAATAATCACTAGAATCACCTATAGAATATTTGATAATAAAGTTCAGGATAAGGTTATTGAGGTGGCGTAGGTTAGTCTGTCTAAGTAAATGTTATGTTTGTTCATAAGTCTTTTAAGTTATGAGATGACAATGCTTACAGGTCTTGAGCATGTATATATGGACTTAAATATTAGAAAGTAATACGGGCTAGAAAGAATAAACTATTTGAATCATAAAATGAATTGCTTCGCTTACTGTTGTTGCCAATAGTATAGAATACATTAAAGTGCATAATTTTGGTCATTAATGTTAAGGGATCTAAGGAACTTGTATGTACGAATAAATGAATGACCATGGAGCTTTGATTGCTTGTATGGATGAATATTTATTGCCATTGTTTGTTCAAATAGATACGTGTATATGATATTATGATTAAGACAAAGGATGATTAAAGCTTTGTTTTGTATGTTTGAATGAATAAGTAATGTTAATATTAAAGACAAGTGAATAAATGTATAAGAACATGTGACTGTGATATGAACATTATAGTTATACCTTGGATAGTTGAGTAAAGCTAATTACCATGCGAAACTAACCTAGTAAGTAAGACTAGGCTTTGAAAATGTGAAATCCTTATAATGTTTTGTAATAAGAAGTTTGAGATAAGAAATGAAAGTTATTCCTTAATGTATTAAAATAAAAATGAGAACATGTAGATTTAAAGATCTTTAAATAATGGTTTGCTGTTATCTTGAATAATCTTAAGCATTGATCTATATGTTTTAAAATGGATAGAAGTATACAAAGTTGGTAATTGGTTTAAGAATAATGAAGTTTATGAATAAGGATAAACCTTATGAGAATATATAAATAACATGGTAAGCTTTGTGTACTAATGTACTAATACGATTTATGCTATAAGCGAACATGTAACACCCCCTTCCCAGTCTAGCAGAAAACCGAGTCAGAAATCATTATCGGAAAACATATTCAGAAATCGGAGTCAGAAATTTATTTAGAAGTTCTATTATTCTTATTTGAGGCTTAGCGAACCTAATTATCAATTATTGACTCAATATGGGGTCAATTTTAAACTTTTAAAAACTTAGGGACTAAATCATAAACTTTACAAATTAGCAATCCTAATCCAAATTCTCTATTACCAACTTGTAATTAAACATACCAATTATTAATCTGTGAAGTTTCGTTACTATCGGATATCGTTAACCTAATCAATTAGTCCGTATAGTTATTAGTGGCCAATTTGTAATTGTCCAAATTCTATTTTTATACCTTATAACAGATTTAACTAACATCGTATCGATACCCTAAGGGCCGTATTGATACGCTAAGCCTAATTTCAGATTTCTAAATTTAAAGGATGTCAAACCTGTACCGGTACAACTAATCCCGTATCGATACGCGTTGACCGCGTTGACCCCGTATCGATACCATTTTTCAACCCAATTTCCAGTGACCAATTTCTGTACCGATATGCCTTATCCATATCGATATTCCTTGCTCCTTAAGCCAAATTTATGCCTAACCGTACCGATACGCCATCACCCGTATCGATACGCCCTGACCTGTAATGACAGAATTTTGCTGGTTTTAATCGATTTACTTAATCAAACATTATTCAAATTTTACCAAAAAACCTAAAAATAGTATTTCTAATTGTGTGTCAAATTTCAAGGCATTTTGAATTCGTTTACTACGATTTTACCAAATAGGGTTCTTAAGCTCATTCTAGTCTATTTAGCCATTTCCAAACAAACCATTATACTCATACCACACCTAGTTACTATTAGGCTTACATGACCACATTAAAATAAGTTATTACAACACATCTAAACCTTATGCCACCTTACTAGGAGTCCAGAAACAAAAGTAACATACATGTAGCTTGCGGAAGTGACTTGCAACCGAGAGATTACACGATTGGAGCTCGAAAAATCTTAAGACCCTGAAATGCATGAGACACACATATGTTAGGCTTATATACCCTAGTGAGGTAGTCATAACAACATAAGCAATAACAATACATAAATGGCATGTTATGATCATGAACGACATATTGGCAAACTTAATTATCATAATCGCATTCTCTTAATCACAAGGTCTCATGCTTAGGCCATTTATCATAATTTCACATAATCATAATGAAGCTTATACACATTTAAATTCCCTTGGAAAATGTAACAAGTGGATACACGGATTCCCCTTTACACCACACATATATCAGAAAATAGGCCATAACCACATAACGAAAAATAGGCCGTGGCCTTGAGTCGTAGCTCCGTATAGTATCCCTTACACAATCCATCCTTATCTCTCTCACATATAGGCTGCAGCCCCAGACTGTAGTCCAATCCCTTATACGAGCTCAAATAACCCTATGGCATGCGAATTGTATCCAAAACTTACAAATGTTCAAGGTTACACATATTTCATAATATAACTTACCTTTATGCCCGTAGGCCATAACGTATCGGAATCAGAATTGAGCCTTAGCTCCATATAATAGATCACATCATATACGTATCACATTATAACATATTCATATCAAATTTAGCATATCATATCATGTTTTTCTTATGGCAATTTCACATGTAACATGTCTCAATTATCACATATTTGCTTATAGAACATCAACCATATCAAAAGCTTACCATGCTCACCTTTAGCATCTACCCAAACATTGCCCTTCTTGAGCCTTTAGCAAGATACATATTAACATGAAAATCGCAAATCAAATGCACACGGCTACACTCACCTTGATTACATAAGCTTGTAGGGTTCTCGAATTTCAATTCCTTTGCTCCTAGGCTTGATTGGATATGATGGATCGTTCTCCTCCAATTTTTGAGCTAGAAAAAACATAAGGAATTATCATGACCTATATAACAACATGGTTAAAGATTAGGCTTAGAGTTTACAACTCAAAATTAAATTCCAATTGCCTATGGAATCCAACAATTGAAGGAGGGTTTCTTTTTACCCAACCGATGATTTTCGATGGAGTCTTCAAATTAAGGAACACTTGAGTTTAAGGTGGCCAAAAAAAGAGGTGTGTGCTTGCTTGAGGTTGAAGATAATAATGGAGGAGCTTGTTTATTTGAAGACAAGGTTTTTGGGTTTTGCTTTCGGGAGTCCAAAAGATGAGAACTTCACATTGTTTCATTCTTTTAATAATTATTTGGCCATCCTAATCATGGCTCACCTATCCTTCAACCAATAGGAACATTTCCTCTATCAAAGGGTTTTCCTAAACCCAATGGTCATTAGCTTTCCAAGTTGGCTAATGACTTCAATACCCATCTTTTCTGATGATTTTCATGTGGGGAAGGCCAAACAAGGAGGTGAGTAAGCATCTAGGTTCAAATTCCTTTAATTTGGGCTTCAAACAGATTCATAATAGGGGACCCGTATCGATATGCTTGTGGCCGTATCGATACGCTCATGCTAAAATAGGTAAGTTAGTTATTGGTAGTTGGACCGTATCAATACGCCTAGCTCAAAATTTGTAATTTGGCTTGAATTTCATACAAGGAAGTTCATTCACTCAAATAAGACCAAAATGTAACTTCATTATACAAGAGGGGTACAAAGGTCAATCATTACAAACGTTTAACACATCGGATTCAAAATTTTCGGTCACCAGAACCTACTTCTAACTAGGCTGATTTTCGGGATGTGACAACTCTCCCCCTTAAGAAATTTCGTCCTCGAATTTTCACATCAAGCAAAGAGGTGAGGATACTACTTTTGCATGGCCTTTTCAGGTTCCCACATGGCATCTTAAACCGAGTGGCTTCTCCAGAGAACTTTCACTAAAGGCACAAACTTCTTTAAAAGTCTCTTGACTTCTCATACGAGGATCTACACAGGTTCTTCCTCGTACGTCAGATTGAATTGAATCTCTACAAACTCCAGCTCGATCACACGAGAAGGATCTGACTGGTACTTTCGTAACATAGATACATGGAAGACATTGTGGATCCGACTTAACTCCTCAGGGGGGGCTAATCGGTACGCAATAGGTCCAAATTTTCGACCACTTCGAATGGCGAATGAAACAAGGACTTAACTTCCCCTTTTTGCCGAAATAAAGGATCTTCTTCCACAGAGACACTTTGAGGAAGACTTTCTCACCAACTTCATACTGAATGTCCTTTCTTTTCAGATTAGCATAAGCCTTTTGTCGGTCGAATGCTGCTTTGAGCCGATCACAGATGATAGTCACCCTTTCTTCAATTTCCCCAAGTAAATCAGGGCCTAACACCTTGCCTTCACCGAGTTCGGTCCAACAAAGAGGAGTTCTACATGTCCTTCTATAGAGAGATTCATACGTAGCCATTTGAATTGAGGCTTGATAACTGTTATTGTAAGCAAATTCGACCAAGGGTAGGGATTTCTCCCACGTATCCCTAAAGTCGATAACACAAGCTCAGAGCATATCTTCCAGAATATATAAAGAAGAATCAAAATTGGTACAAAACATTTATGCACACAGTTCAAAGGAAGATTTAGAGTTACATGTATAACCCTTTCGGATTGGCCATCAGTTTGAGGATGGAAAGTAGTGCTTAGGTGCACTCGAGTTCCCAAAGCCTCATATAGAGTCCTCCAAAACCGTGCTGTGAATCGAGGGTCACGATCGGAGATAATGGATACTGGGACTCCTTGTAAACGAATGACTTCACGGATGTACAACTCCGCGAGCTTAGGCAAACTGAAATCCTTTCTCACTGGAATGAAATGAGCAGATTTGGTGAATCGATCCACCACAACCCAGATAACATCATTCTTCTTTGGAGTCATTGGCAAACCACTTACGAAGTCCATCGTAATACGCTCTCATTTCCATTGTGGAAGCTCAATAGGTTGGAAAAGACTAGTCGACACCTTGTGTTCAGCTTTGACTAATTGGCATGTCAAGCACTTAGCCATGAAGTCTGTAACTTCATTCTTCATACCGGACCACCAATATAACTCTTTTAGGTCCTTATACATTTTGATAGTTTCCGGATGAATAGAGAAAGGGCTAGAATGAGCTTCACTTAGGATTTGATTTCGAAGATCATCATCATCGGGCACACATATACGGTTTTAGAAACACAACAAGCCTTCGGAGTTCATAGCAAAGTTAGGATCCGAGTTGTCCCTAACCATAGCAATAAGAGGTCGCAACTCCTCATCAGATACTTGGAGTGCTTTAATTCGAGACACAATAGTTGACTAAACTCTCAGTTCGGCCAACAACTTGCCATACTTCTCGGTCGGAAATGAGCATTTAGGTATCTCGAAGGGGGAGTGGACTTCTGACTTAAAGCGTAAACCACAACATTAGCTTTACCGGGATGGTAATCAATAACCAAGTTGTAATCTTTCAAAAGCTCCAACCAACGACGTTGGTGAAGATTTAATTCTTTCTGAGTTAGGAGGTACTTTAGGCTCTTGTGATCAGTGTACAAGTAACACTTCTCACAGTAGAGGTAGTGCCGCCTATTCTTCAAAGCAAGCACAACTGCAGCTAACTCCAGGTCGTGGGTCGGATAGTTTAACTTGTGAGGTTTAAGTTGACGTGAAGCATAAGCTATGAATTTGCCTTCTTGCATCAGTACACAGCCTAATCCCAGGTGGGATGCATCACTGTACACAGTGAAGTCTTTACTCGACTCAAGTTGCACCAAAACAGGAGCATGAGTAATGGCTTGCTTAAGTTGATCAAAAATCCTTTGCTTATCCATTGTCCATACAAAGGGAGTTTCCTTATAGAGAAGCTTCGTCAAGGGTGTGTAGCGATGTCCCATTTTCGCTAAAAAACGAGTGTTTTCGAAGTGTTTGTGATTTTTCAGATATAAAACGTTTATTCCGTGGGGGTTTAAAAAAAATGCATTTTATTAAAAATTGGAGTCGCCACCGGCCACTTAGGTAGGCCGGATACCATAAAACCAGATATTCAAAAACTATTGGGTTCGGGAGTCGGTTACGAATGGGGAAGGATTAGCACCCCCACACCGCCCAAAATTGGTACTTTAATAATTACCGCTTTATTAATATTAAACTTTCTGGATTAAAGTGACGATTAGTTTAAAATTCAGTTATAATTGCGAATAAATTTTAAAGTCCCCGTTATCCGAGAGCAAACGCCCAACCACTATCACTACGCCTGATACTGGCCCCGTTTACGCTCGGATAAAAGGGCACTGCATTGATGATGAAAGATTTTCTAATCGGGCAAACCACTTGAATCAACACCTCTATGTGGATGCAATGATAATGCAACAAAAGTATGTGTAAAAATAAAATAAAAATAAAACACAAAAAAATGAGTTAGTACTGGATAAATACATAAATAAAAGGACAAATTAAATAAGGTAAATAAACAAAACGACCATATTTATCTAGTCTAAAACACCTAAGGTTATCCGCTGGCTCTAACAGGGTGGGTTTCTATGTTCTCTACATGCAGTGTTGGTGCTAGGAGGTACCCGAATTGTCCTAGCTGTCCCCTACTAAGGGTAGCAAGGCCCCCGATCATCACCCATTATAGGCTCCTTTCAACCGGGTTCAATTCAGGGGGACCCATTCGCTTATGCCCGTACGAAGGAACGATATCCTTACGAAAGCATAAAGTACTCGAGCCTCGAAGGTACTTGCTAGGCCCATACGGGAGAACGATATCTCCACGAAAGCATTAGCGTTTTCCCCCACTTAAAAAACAGGTTTATATGCCATATTTTAAATGCGTTAAAATAAATGCGCAATTATAACCGAATGTTAATTTAATAGTCACTTTAACCCGAAATTTCTAATATTAATAAAGCGGTGATTATTTAAAAAGCTTGACTCTCTTCTTGTTTTCGAATAACAAAAAATTCTCCCCAGCGGAGTCGCCATCTGTAGCGATGTCCCTTTTTTCGCTAAAAAACGAGTGTTTTCGAAGTGTTTGTGATTTTTCGGATATAAAACGTTTATTCCGTGGGGGTTTAAGAAAAAACCGCATTTTATTAAAAATTGGAGTCACCACCGACCACTTAGGTAGGCCGGACACCATAAAACCAGAGATTCAAAAACTATTGGGTTCGGGAGTCGGTTACGGATGGGGAAGGATTAGCACCCCCACACCGCCCAAAATTGGTACTTTAATAATTGCTGCTTTATTAATATTAAACTTTCCGGATTAAAGTGACGATTAGTTTAAAATTCGGTTATAATTGCGAATAAATTTTAAAGGCCCCGTTATCCGAGAGTAAATGCCCAACCACTATCACTACGCCTGATACTGGCCCCGTTTACGCTCTGATAAAAGGGCACCGCATTGACAATTTATATCTTGATATGCAATCTTAGTGAGCAAAATATAAAACATGTAAAATAATTTAATACAATACGAATAAATATTAACCTAATAGAATACTAATCTAACATAAATAAAATACTAATCTGAAACATACATATATAAATATTAATCTAACTCATAAATAAAAACATATCTAACATAAATAAAATACTAACATTCATAAATATTAATCTAAAACACAAATAAATATTATTCTAACACATAAATAAAAACGAATCTAACATAAATAAAATATTAATATAAAACACAAACATATTAAATACTAATCTAAAACATAAACATACAAACAAAAAAATAAGACTACAATTTTAAAATAACTAACTAGGGGTGGGTAATTTTAAATAAAATATTAATATAAAACACAAACATATTAAATACCAATTGGGGAGCCAATTGCCTTGCCAATTTATGGCAATTTGGCGTGCAATTGTTGTGTAATTTGGGCGTGAAATTGTGGCTGCCCCTGCCTTGTATTTATAGGCAAGGGGTGGGTGAAATGGGTAACGTGGAGCACCCTGCTCCACACAATTTTTCCTTTTTTTAATATAATTTTTTTAAAATTTTTTCATTAATTTTATATTAATAATATTATTATTAAAATAATACTAATAACACTAAAACCCGATCAAAAATGAGTGATTACAGGGTGCAAAAATCAGTGAGAACCCTTTAATGAATCTACGGTAGCAGCCTGCAAGGCCCAAAAAACTACGAACTTCTCCAACATTCTTCGGAGGAATCCAATCAAGGATTGCTTGAATCTTCTTTGGGTCGACTTGAATCCCCGTATAAGAGATCACATGGCCTAGGAATGACACTTCGAACAGCCAGAATTCACATTTACTGAATTTGGCATACTGTTGCTTCTCTCGGAGAGTTTGAAGCATAATTCGGAGATGTTCTTCATGAGTAGCAGCGTCTTTCGAATAGATTAGAATGTCATCTATGAACCCCACCACCAACTTATCTAGGTAAGGCCGGAACACACAGTTCATCAAATCCATGAAGGTTGCCATATTTAGTTTGGAAGACAGTCTTTGGAACATCAGACTCCTTCACTAGCATTTGATAGTACCCGGATTGAAGGTCTATCTTTGAGAAGACGGAAGCATCTTTCAATTGGTCAAAAAGGTCATCAATCCTAGGCAACGAGTACTTGTTCTTGATTATCACCTTGTTCAACTGACGATAGTTAATGCATAAGCGCATCGATCCATCTTTCTTCTTTACGAACAACATTGGTGCTCCCCAGGGTGAGGAACTCGGTTGGATGAACCCCTTATCCAAAAGGTTAGATTTGGGCCTTTAGTTCTCTTAACTCCACCGGGGCCATTTTATACGGAGTAATAGAGACCGGAGTAGTCCCATGTTGCACTTATATCCTGAATTCCACTTCTCGAGTGGGAGGGAGTCTTGGAAGTTCATCGGGAAACACATCAGAGAACTATTTCACAACTAGTACCTTTTCGAGTTTTAAATCTTCTTTAAACCCCATGGCACACATAATAGTCTTCTTAGGCTCGGGTTCAGATTTCATCAAGGTTATACTCTCCTTACCGAGTCTATTGAGATATAACTTCTTCTTAGAATAGTCCATCCAGGCTTGATGTTCAGCTAGCCAATCAAGGCCTATAATGAGATCGAATTCCCGAAAGGGTAATGCCATCAAGTTGGCTGGAAATAGGATCCCTTGGATCCTTATAGGACAAGCTTTACAGGTCAACCGAATAACCACACTATCACCTAGTGGGTTAGAAACAATAATCTCGAAAGCAGTAGGTTCGGAGTCTAAGGCATACTTTTCTATCAAAGGTTCACTTATGAAAGAATGCGTAGAGCCTAGATCTACTAACGCATAGACAAGGTCAGAACATAATTACACCATACCTTCAATCACATCATGACCATCTTCCTGTTCACAACACTGAACATGGTACATTTGGGCTAAAGTCTGAGGGTCACGACTAGCTGGAGGGGCATTGGTGTTGCGAGGTCTCCCCGCTGATCCAGACTGCATATGCTTTGCTCCTCTTTCCTTACTAGGATTATTCTAAGAAGCCACGGTAGTAGGGGCATTTGGATTCTGTGGACACTGCCTCATGAACTTACCGGAGCTTAGGGACAATATCGAATTAACAAAATCAAACTCCTAACTCATGGGTTCCCACTTGAACCGAGAGACCTAATTTTGAAATTAAACTTTAACGGAAGATCGAATCATCAATTCAATTAAGGGGTTTTACTCACCTAATCGTGGGCTTTCAAACGGTATATCAAACTCGAACGGATATCAAAGGTTGCATCGGGGTGTTAGCTTAGCTTGGAGTTTGAAGATGGCAATGGAGGAGCTTGCTTAATGGAAGACAAGATTTTTGGGTTTTGCTTATGGGAGTTCCAAGATGAGAGCCCTATTTGTTACCCTTTCTTTAAAACTTATTTGGTCATTATAATCATGACTCACCACACCTTTAGCCAATAGGAACATTTCCTCTAGGCAAGGGTTTCCTAAACCCAATATCTTTCTTATCAAGATTTGCTTTTGATGACATTAGCCATCCATTCTGATAATCCTTCACATGGTAAGGGATAAGCAAGGAGGTGAGTAAGCACCTTGCTTACTTTCTCTTCAAATTGGCTTCTAACAAATTCAAAACAAGGGACCCGTATTGGTATGCCCTTGGCCGTATCGATACGCCCTCACTAAAACAAGTAAGTTAGTTATTGGCAGTTGGGTCATATCAATACTGGCTTGACCGTATCGATACACCTTGCTCAAAATTTTCATTTTGGGCTTCGAATTTCATACAAGGAAGTCCACTTACTCCAATAAGACCAAATTGTGATTTCATTACAAAAGAGGGGTACAATAGTTATTCATTACAACATTTTACATATCAAATTCGAAACTTCCGGTCACCGGAACCTAATTCTAACTTGGTCGGTTTTTGGGATGTGACAACTCTCCTCTCTTAAGAAAATCTGTCCTTGAATTTTCATTTCAAGCAAAAAGATGTGGGTACTACTTTCGCATGGTCTCTTTAGGTTCCCACGTTGTTTCTTCAACAAAATGACTTCTCCACAGAACTTTTACTAAGGGCACAGACTTGTTACAAAGTCGTTTTACTTCTCGAGCAAGGATTTGTACAGGTTCCTCCTCGTATGTCAGATTGGACTGAATCTCCACAAACTCAAACTCGATCACGTAGGAGGGATCTGACCAGTACTTGCGTAACATAGATACGTGGAAGACGTTGTGAATCTGACTTAACTCCTCGGGAAGAGCTAATCGGTATGCTACAGGTCTAACTCTTTAAATCACTTCGAACGGGCCAATGAAACGGGGGCTTAGCTTCCCCTTTTTGCCAAAACGAAGGATCTTCTTCCACGGAGATACTTTGAGGAAGACCTTCTCACCAACCTCGTACTGGATATCTCTTCTTTTTTAAATCAGCATATGTTTTTTGTCGAGTGAAGGCAGCCTTAAGCCGATCACAGATAATGGTTGTATTTTCTTCAATCTTCCGAAGTAGGTCAAGACCTACAATCTTGCCTTCACCGAGTTCGGTCCAACAAAGAGGAGTTCTGCATCTCTTTCCATACAAAGCTTCGTACGGGGCCATTTGAATTGAGGCCTGATAACTGTTGTTGTATGCAAACTCGACTAAAGGTAGGGATTTCTCCCACATATTCCTGAAGTCGATGACACAAGCTCGGAGCATATCTTTCAGAATCTACAAGAAAGAATCGAGATTAACACAAAACATTTAGACACACAATCCAAAGGAGGGTTTAGAGTTACCTAAATAACTCTCTCAGATTGGCCATCAGTTTGAGGATGGAAAGTAGTGCTAAGGTGCACTCACATTCCCAAGGCCTTGTATAAGGTCCTCTAAAACTGAGCTGCGAATTGAGGGTCACGATTGGAGATAATAGACACAGGGACTCCGTGTAACCGAATGACTTCACGGATATACAACTCTGCAAGCTTAGGCAAACTAAAATCCATTCTCACTGGAAGGAAATGAAAAGACTTAGTAAATCGGTCCACAATGACCCAAACAACATCATTCTTCTTCGGTTTCATAGGTAGGCCACTTACAAAGTCCATTGTAATACGCTCCCATTTCCACTGTGGAAGCTCGATAGGCTGTAGAAGACTAGTAGGCACCTTGTGCTCGACTTTGACTCGTTGGCAAGTCAAACACCTAGTCACAAAGTCCGTGATCTCATTCTTCATTCTGGACCACCAATATAGCTCCTTTAGATCTTTGTACATTTTAATAGCTCCCGGGTGAATAGAGAAGGGGCTAGAATGAACTTCACTCAAAATCTGATTTCGAAGATCATCATCATCGGGCACAAGATATGGTTTCTGAAACACAACAAGCGTTTGGAGTTCATAGCAAAGTCAGGATCTGAGTTGTCCCTAACCTTAGCAATGAGAGGTCACAAACTCCTAATCGAATTCTTGGAGTACTTTAATTCGAGATACAATGGTTGACTGTACTCTCAGTTCAGCCAACAACTTGCCATGCTTCATGAGTTGAAAGTGAGCGTTCAAACATCTCGTAGAAGGGTAGGCTTCCGAGTAAGAGCTTTAGCTACGACATTGGCTTTACCAGGATGGTAATCAATAACCAAGTCGTAATCTTTTAGAAGTTCCATCCACCTACGCTGACGAAGATTCAGCTCTTTCTGAGTCAAAAGATACTTCAAACTTTTATGATTAGTGTACTAATAACACTTTTCACCATACATATAATGTCTCCAAAGCGAAAACAACAACAACTAATTCCAGATCATGAGTCGGATAGTTCAGCTCTTGTGGTTTGAGCTGACGTGAAGCGTAGGTAATGACCTTTCCCTCTTGCATCAGTACATAGCCTAATCCCAGGTGGGATGCATCATTGTGCACATTGAAGTCTTTACCCGACTCGGGTTGCACCAAAATAGGAGCATGAGTAAGGACTTGCTTAAGGTGATTGAAACTCCTTTGTTGATCCACAGTCCACACAAAAAGAGTATCCTTAAAGAGGAGCTTCATCAAGGGGGCAGCAATCAGTGAGAATCCCTTAACGAATCTACGGTAGTAGCATGCAAGGTCTAGAAAACTATGAACTTCTCCCACATTCTTCAGAGAAATCCAGTCAAGGATGGCTTGAATCTTCTTTGGGTCTACTTGGATTCATGCAGAAGAAATCACATGGCCAAGAAAAGATACTTCAGATAGCCAGAATTCACATTTGCTGAATTTAGTGTACATTTGATTCTTTTGGAGAGTCTGAAGCACAATCCAGAGATGTTCTTTATGAGTAGCAGCGTCTTTCGAATAGATTAGAATGTCATCTATGAACACCGCCACAAACTTATCTTGGTAAGGTTGGAACACACGGTTCATCAAATCCAAATGGCATTATTATGAATTCATAGTGGTCATATCTAGTTCGAAAGCCAGTCTTTGGAACATCAGACTCCTTCACTAGTATTTGGTAATATCTGGATCAGAGATCTATCTTGGAAAACACAGAAGCATCTTTCAACTGATCAAAAAGGTCATCAATTCTTGGTAATGGATACTTGTTCTTAATTGTCACCTTGTTCAACTAACGATAGTCAATGCATAGGCGCATCGACCCATAATTCTTCTTAACGAACAACACAAGTGCTCTCCAGGGTGAGGAACTTGGTTGAATGAATCCCTTATCCAAAAGGTATTGGATTTGGGCCTTTAGCTCTCTCAACTCCACAGGAGCCATTCTATATGGAGTGATAAAGACCTGAATTCTACTTCTCGACTGGGAGGGAGTCTCGAATGTTCATCGGGAAACACATCAGAGAATTCTTTCACAACAGGTATATTTTCAAGTTTTAGATCTTTCATAGCATATATGAGAGTCTTCTTAGGCTCGAGTTCGAATTTCATTAAGGTTATGCTTTCCTTACTGAGTCTTCAAAATACAACTTCTTCTTATAACAGTCCACCTATTATTGGTGTTCAGCTAGCCAATCATGGCTTAGAATGAGATCGAATTCCCGAAAGGGTAATACCATCAAATTGGCCAGAAATGGGATCCCTTGGATCCTCAAAGGACAAGCTTTGCAAAACCGTCAAATAACCAGACAATCTCCTAATGGATTGGAAACAACCATCTCGGAAGCAATCGGTTCAGATTCTAAAGTATACTTAGAAATCAAAGGTTCACTAACAAAAGAATGCGTAGAGCCTGGATCTACCAAAGCATAAACAAGATCAGAATGTAATTCCACCATACCTGCAATCACATCAGGATCATCCTCCTGCTTACGACCCTGAACGTGGTACATCTAGGCTGAAGTCTGAGGGTCACGACTACCTGGAGGAGCATTGGTGTTGCAAGGTCTCCCCGCTGATCTAGAATACATCTACTTTGCTCTTCTTACTTTGCTAAGGTTGTTTTGAAAAGCTACAGAGGTAGGAGCATGCAGATTCTGCGGGAACAGTTGGATAAAGTGGCCAGACTAGCCACAAAGACGGCAAGATCCAGACTGTCTGCGGCACTGCCATGGGTGCCTCTTCTGGCAGAAACTATACAGAGGGATATGAGAACCTTTTGCAGAACCACCTATATTGTCTACTAAAGCTGTATGAGCAACATATGTTCTTGCAGACTAGAACTATGGTACATAACTGGATTGTGGTGGCTGTTGAAAGGTAGCAGAATTCTGGTGTCTCTGTCTACCATTCTTCTAAGACATGGGTGGCATCGAATCATCACAGAACCTCTTATTAGATCAGGCCTGGTTAATTTTCCTTCTTTCGGAAGCCTTCTATGAGGCTTCAACAGTAATGGCTCGATCAACCAAAGTTTGGAAGTCTTCTAACTCCAAGATGGTAAAAAGAGGACGCAGTTTGTCACAGAGGCCATCAACGAACATTTGGCTTTTTTCTTTCTCCATGTGTATAATCTCAGCACCATATCTTGCATACTTGCAGAAATCCTGGATATACTGCTCTACGAGCCTTCTTCATTGCCTCAGATGGAGGAATCTCTTACACCTCTCAGCGATGTAATGGTCACTGATATACTTTTTGCGAAACTCCTGAAGGAAGAAATCCCACGTAGCTCTGTGTTTAGGCACGGTAAGTCTCACCGTATCCCACTGCCTCTGGGCCTCCTCAGCAATCAAGGCTAAGGCGCGCTCAAGCTTATGTTCTTCGGGGTACTTCATTTGCTTATTCAGCACTTTCAGAGTGTTCTCTATACAGTATTCCGCGACTTCAGGGTTGTCCAGGTCCAGGCAAGTAAATGTGTAAACCAGATATTGTTTGAGCTTGTCAATAGGCGCCCTCAAGACAGTCGGGGTGGCTGCAATAGGCTGAGGGGGTGGTTCTTGTCGAAGGGACACAACCACTTGCTTAATCATGTTAGCCATGGACATCATATATTCCTGCTGAGCGGGCAGGATCGGTGGGGGATGAGACAGATCATTTTGCCCCACTCGTTCGGGCCTAACTTCTTCCCTCAAATTATCCCCTTAAGTAGAGGAGCTGGGATTTAGTTTATTAACAACGCGTCTATTAGTAGGTGCTGACATTTTCAGATCTAATCATATAGAAAGATTGAATTGTGTAAGCTGCATGTCACAGATAACATATAAAGTAACTCCTAGGTGGCATAAGTACATACATACTCGTAACGGGCTTCAGTTTAGTCCTAGAATTGACTAAACCTAGGCTCTCATACCACATCTATAACACCCCCTTCCCGGTCTGGTAGGAAACCAGGTCAGAAAATGTTATCGAAAAACAGATTAGAAATTCGAAAATGAAATCAGAGTTCAAATCTTTATTCGAAATGTCTTAATAGTCAATTAGAAAGTTTAGTGGACCTGTCATTACTAATCTTATCAGAATTAAGGCCAATTTTAAACATTTCAAACTTAGGGGTCTAAATCGTAAATTTTGCAAATTAGTGATCCTAATCAGAATTCTTTATTACCAACTTGTAATTAAACTTACCAATTATTACTTTATGAAGTTTTGTCACTACCGGATATCGTTTACCTACTCAATTAAGCTATTCGAGTTTTAATGACCATTTCAAAAACTGTACAAGGTTCATTTTAAGCATTCTTAACCGGATTAACTAATACCGTATCGATACTCTCTGAGCTGTATCAATACACTAAGCCTAATTCCAGATTTACAGGTTGAAAAAACCTGTACTGATATAGCTAAGCCCGTATCGATACCAGTTAACCACGTTGACCCCGTACTGATACGCTCTAAATCGTATCGATACCATTTTCCAAACCAAATTCCAGTGACCAAAATCTGTATCGATATGCCCTAGTTGTATCGATACTCCCTGCTTCATTAAGCCAATTTATGCCTAGACGTACCGGTACACCATCAACTGTATCGATATGCACTGACCTGTAATGACAAAAATTTACTGGTTTTTATTCAAATTAACCTAGCAAACATTGTATAAATATTACCAAATTTTACCAGCAACCTTAAAAACAGTAAATCTAATAGCATAACAAATTTTAAATCGTTTTAATCCATTTATTAAGATTTTACCAATTAAGGCTTTTTAAGCTCATTTTAACCAATTTACTAAACTCAAAACATGCCATATTACACATACAACACCTAGGTACTATTATGCTTACACAACCACATTAAAATAAGCTATCTTTACGCGTTTAGACCTTATGCCACCCTACTAGGAGTTCGGAAACAAAATAGACATACATATAGTAGTGGGAGTGACTTGCAACCGCGAAATACACGATCGATGTCCAAAAAGCTTTAGGATCCTGAAATGCATGAGACACACACATATGTTAGGCTTACATAGCCTAGTGAGGTAGTCATAACAAGCGTAAAACAATTAAATGACATGAATGGTATACCATGGTCATGAATAACATAACATCATACTAAAATATCATAATCACACTACTAAACGTAAGTCTCATGCTTAAGTCATTTATCATATTTTCACATAAACATAGCAAGGTTTAACACATATCAATCCCTTGGACAATGTAACAAATGGATACGCGGATTCTCCTTTACACCACACATATATGTCGGAAGATAGGTCGTAGCCACATATAACAGAAAATAGGCCGTAGCCTTGAGCCATAGTTCCGGATAGTATCCCTTACACAATCCATCCTTATCTCCCCCACATATAGGTCGTAGCTCCGGACCGTAGTCCAATCCCTTACTTATACGAGCTCAAATAACCCTATGGCATGCCAATTGTATCCAAAACTCACAAATGTCCAAGGTTACACATTTTTTTTCATTATGTTCTTACCTTAATGCCCGTATGCCATAGCATATCGAAATCAGAATTGAGCCTTAGTTCACATATAACATATCATAGTATTCTCATACCAAATTTCACATAGCATATTATAGCTTGATCATATTACACCATAACATATTCACAAGTTAACCACGATAAATCATATCTTACGAATATCAATTTCAAACTTACCATGCTCACCGTAAGCATCCACAAAAACATTACTTTACTTGAGCCTTTAGCAAGAAACATTTTAACATGAAAATCACAAATCAAATGCAATGGGTTGGCTACGTGCCAATTGTCGCAACCCTTTTTAGGCGGTTTTGACGTTTTAGGAAAACTTTAAAAAAACACAGAGTCGCCACCAATCTTTTTTGAAAAATAAAGTGTGATTGGATCACTTTTTAAACAAGGGTATTTTGATAAATTGTTTTATTTATCAAAATTATTTTTTGGCCTACGAAAAACAAGAAAAAAATAGGTTCAGGGGTCGGTTACGTGTGGGGAAGGGTTAGCACCCCCACAACGCCCAAAAACTGGTACCTAATTGATTTCAAAAAGTGTTTTAAAACTGGAATTTGCAAGTTCACAACATTTCGATCTATCTGTCCGCAAAATGAATGTAAATCTATTTTAACGGCCTTACTGCCTGGGAAATGAACTTTAATCACTGCCAACACTCCTGGCACTAGCCCGTCATGCCCGATTGATAAGACACCGCATCAATTAAGTTTTCACTTTTTAACAAATCAACAAGAAAATTAGATGAGTTAAATTTTTTTAATTAAAATTTAATCAATGATTAACACCTAATGAAACATCTACATTCATTTTAACTATCAAGGTTTAAATACAATTAAGTGTGTCTTATTGAAAATGTGAAGAATATTTTACAGCATACAAGTATCTATTCTAGGTTTTAAGTCCCTAATCCTAAGGTTTAACATACATACATATATACATATAAGAACAAAAGGAACAAAAAAAAACCTTAAATTAAATTAACTACCAAAATAATTGCTAGAATAAAGAAAAGGGAAATTAATTTTATTTATATAAAACATTTGTATTATGGACTAATTTAAAAGAAAACCAAAATGTGAGGGTTAATTTGAAAACAATTTAAAAATTTAGGGCCAAATTATGGTGTAAAAAGAAAAAATTGAATACATTTAAAACAAAGGTGCCGCGATATAAGAACCAAGAAAGAAGGGCACGAGTTATAATTGGGTTCGGGTCGGTTCACAAACGGGTCATTATAAATAGCCAAAATTATAAACAGGTTTCATTTCTTCTCTTCTTCTCAAAATGGATCAAAGCCGTCCCTTTATAAATTCTCTTTCATGTTCATCGTGTTCTTTATTTTATGAAGAACACAATGAACATCCGTCGTGCCAGCCGCCGTTACCGGTGGCGAAATTCCCTAAAAAACCCTAATTTTCCAGATTTCGGCGACCTCAAATCACATTTTTTCCACCGGAGCTACATCAAAGCCAAATATCTACGGTGTTTCAAATAGAACAAAGGTAAAAACAACCCTTTTTTCTTTATTAAATTCAAAACAGAAAAGAAATAAGATAGAAGATGTTACGAGAAACTTGCTTCTTTTATTGCTTTTGAACTCTGATTACAACTCTCACTTGCTGGCTATACAACTTCCGGATGCTAATTGTGTGTATCTAGTGTGTGTTTTCTGTAATTGCTGTCTATTTGATTGTCCTTTTGTTTACATGAATTACAAATGGGTTTATATAGTTATATAATTGCTTGAATTTCGAGCCAGAATACCTAATATCTTCCTCATTTGATCTTGTCTCGACTCTAATTTTAAGCTTGTTGCCTTTTTGTTCACTACTTTAATCTGATCGTTGTTGGATTCTTCCTAAGGCACCAATTTAGGGATCCAGTCTCTCCTATGTTGGTTGACTTTGCCTCTTATTTGAACCCGGTTTGCAGCTAAGGCTTTGGTTTACGTGTAACACCCTAAAATTGGCCTAGAAATGTTACCACAATCTAAAATATAGGCTAATTGAATTCATAAGTCAATCAATTTAAAGAAGAAAGAACATTGGCCATCCTTAATATCAAATAAGTGAAATTAGAACCAAATTGAATTGAAATTAAAACTAGAAGGCATAAATGGAAGGATGGAACTGTGAACATGCAAAACTCTATGGTTTGAATGCAATTAGGATTAAGATTAAGGGCCTTGACACATGTTCTCAAATGAAGAGAACATGTGCCATCTAATAGTGACTCACGGCCAAAGGGGGGAAAATAACCAAAAATATTGTCATCTTCCTCCCCAAAATTATCTCCTTGGCCGAATTTCTTGAGAGAGAAAGGGGAGAGAAGAGCTTCATGCAAACACCTTCAATCCATGCTTTTTTATTCATCCATTGATCAAATTTAGCTTGGAGAAGGTATAATGCTTGACTTTACATGTTATAGATTGTTTGAATATGCAAATGATGATGTTCTTGTTGCCTAGATGGAGTTGGATGATTGTTATGCATGTTAGGGTCATGCTAGCTTCAATTTGAACTTGAAATTCTGATATATAGTAACCAATTTGATAAAGAAAAGATGCATAGTTTCTGGAAATCTGGGAAATATGTACATGGTTGAAAACAGTTTTGATTAAGGACTATTTTGATAGAGAAAATGTGTAAACATGTCAATTGAACATAGAACCCTGTTTTGACCATGTTTCTAGATATAATGAAGATTGAATTGAATAGATATGTTGCTGGAAAATGACTACACCTAATTGTACTAGTTAAATCAGGTAATGGACTGCCTAGTTGATGAAATGGATGTGCAATGTTGATCAAATAGATCAAATTAGGTTCAACATGATAATGCCCTGTTTTAAGCACATTTCTAGGTGAATTATAATTACCTAGACATTAAAGAACGCGAACATGAATTGAATTTCCATGTTAGGACCTTGCTAAAATAAGTTAAGAAGCTAAAATTCAACCTAGTGTAATCTGCCCTGAATGCTCTGTTCTGGGCAGTAACTTTGAAAAATCACTATAAATTGTATATAATGAATTTAAGGCTAAAATTTTTATGGAAAACACCTTGATATGTCTATATTCATTAGGAGAAAAAATAACTAAATTCTGGGTTGTATAATGAAATGTAGAGAAGAAACACTAGGGACATTGCAAACTGTCCAGTGTGACAAATTACCATTTCTTTAAGTTAAAAATGTATTAATTGGAAAAGAAATAAAATCAAGCCTTATATGGTCATAAAGACAATTACGTCATCTTTCCAAAGGTGTAAACCAATTGAAATTCTGACGTACAGAATGAAAGTTATGCATGATTAAGTGACTAGAGTGCAAGCTGCCTGGCAGTAGCAGTATAGGTAATTGCACACTGTTTTGTGACAATTTGTAAACTGTTTTGTAAACAGTTTTAGGACATTGATTCTACCTTGTTTTACATGAACTAGAGTATTGATAAGTGTAGTTAAGTGTAATGGAAAATGTATACGAGTATGCTGCCAGAATTGTGAATGTTATATGCTTGTAAAATTGCCTTGATTGATTGATCATATGATCTTGTCTTCACATGTTTGTACTTGTAATGTGATAGAACCAGGAGCAAACTTGATGGAAGAGGATAGAGTGGATCAACCTAAAGCCAAGAACAAAGGAGTGTGGATCCAAGACTTATGAGTGTAGTTATCTCTAGGGTTAGGACTAGGTCCTAACCAATGCATACTTGTTTACATTATTGAAATGTTAAATGAATCTAATAAGGGAAGAATGACTAAAGTAATACATGAAACTTGATCCCAACCTTGTATACATGATCAATTCGAATGCTTAAGTATGATTAAGTGATAACATGGATGATTGTATGTGTTATGATGGAATATGATCAAATGCTAAAGACTTGCTTGAGATATCATCTCATCTTGATGAAATGAAACATGAAAACTACATGATATGTGAGCTATGGCTCAAATGGCCTAAGGGCCTCATATGAAATGAACTTGCTTGACATGATCTTGATCTTGAAACACTTGAATAAATGGTAAATCGAACAACCTTCTTAGCTAGTTGGACTAGGTAGAAGGGCATGCCTTAGAGTCTAGAGCTCATTGTATCAGGGTGGACTAAGGTCTAGGGCTAAGGCCTCTATTTGGCGATAGACAGAGGGTACGTATGTGGTCTTTGGCGACAGTAGGAGGGTTTGACTAGCACTATGGTGCATCTTGTAGCAACAGTTGGGTGGAGACTCGATTACCTATACAAACTAAGTACCAAGGGGGTTGTTTAATTGATAATACATGAAATAACAATACTACATCATATGTTACTTGTTTTGAAAGCCATGAATTGAATGTTACTTGTCATGTAAGCATGACTTTCTTGATTACTTGTTTTGTAAGCATGATGTGCTTGATTCATGATATGAATTCTTGATTCTTATTCTTGATAGCCGAATGCTATGATCCTTAGCTAGGATTACTCTAATGCTTGATATCCTTAGCTAGGATTACTCTAATGCTTGATATCCTTAGCTAGGATTACTCTAATGCTTGATATCCTTAGCTAGGATTCTTCTAATGCTTGAATGCCTTAGCTAGGATCAATCTAATGCATGAAACCCCATAGCTAGGTTCAATCTTGTTTAAATGACATAAAACTTGGCATAACAAATGGTTAGATTTAGTTACTACCTCACTAAGTACATTCCTGTACTTATCACTCTCGTTTTCATTTTTCCCAACTACAGGATAAAGGATACGAGTGTTGCTTGATCTTGAAGCCTATTACCTTGAGCTAGAAGCAACTCACACAAGCTTTGCCTAAGTATGGTTTCATACTTGCTTTGTATATCTCCTAGAATAGTGGCACTAGATTGTTTAGAGTGTAGATTGATCATGCATTTTGGTACTTGTATGTAATGTATTGATGGGCCTACTATGTTATGAACCTATGGTTAAGTATGTAATGAACTTAAGTATCATGTAATGAATGGTGATTGTTGCGCATATGATGATGGAATGAAATGATCTAATGTTTGAACTAGTCCCTTAGAACAATCGAATGCTTTGGTATTGTACTTGCTTGCTTGAATTGAAAGTAGGATGATTGAACCATGCTTGCTTCTATTCCAATCGATTGCCTTGCTTAATGTATATGTCTTGCTTGAAATGAAAGTTGTGTGTTTGATTGGTAAAGGCCCAATATCCTAGTGAGTGTATAGGTGATTGTCGAATGGTTAGGCATGGAATAAGTCTTGAATGAAACTAGTTACATGTAAATTGAATGACCAAATGATCATGCTTAGAAACCTAAGTGTATAATGTTAAAATGTATACAAACTAAGGATAAATGAATTGATTGGAATCATGTTACACATAGGGTCATTCGAATGATAAGGATAAAATAAAGTAAAATGTATTGATAATGTAGTAACTTGTAATGAAAGCAAGAAAGGAAATAATTTAGTACCTTGTTCGAATGCATTGATGACTTGAAATCAAATATGAGGCTACTTGTTTGCTAAGTAAGTATGATTGATTGCTTGTTCATTGTACTGTTCTTGCTTGCCTGCTTAATGTAACGCTCCCGGGCCAGGTTGCTACTAGCCTGGGTAGGGGGTGTTACACTTAATTGGTAATCAGAGCTTTAGGTTTAGTCGATTCTAGGACTAAACCGGGCTATCATGCCTCATATAGGATACTTGTGCCACCTAGGAGACTTGTATTGTATAGCTTGTGTCTTTGCTTATTAAACTGAATCCCTAATTATTCTATTTGAACGTAGAATGTCTGAAACAAGGCTCTCTCAGGACGATGAAAGTCTTGTAGGCTCCTCAAATGAAGGAGGTAGTCTTTCAAGATTAAGCCTGAAATTGTAAAACAAAGACTTGTAGTTTTGAACCCAATAGGGGGAATTACGTCCATTAACTTCCTTTGCAAGGAATGTTCTATAAGCATTCGAAATGTGCCTTTTCCCATGGACCTTTATGTCTTACCTTCTTGTGAGATCGATCTAGTGTTAGGACTAGATTGGCTAAGCAAACATGAAGCCTGGATAGATTGCCAAAATATGAGACTGTATCTCTGGGGTTTAGGGAAGGAACCAATCCTTTTAATTGATAGAAAACCGACCTCAATCTTTTCTACCATTACTATGCAAGATGAACTTGAATTTGGTTTACCTAGTATGCCAATTGTATCTGAATTCATTGATGTTTTTCCCGAGGAACTCCCTAGTCTCCCCCAACTAGAGAAGTAGAGTTCGGGATTGAAGTTCAACCTGGAACAACTCTGGTGTCCATCAAACCTTATCGAATGGTACCTGTTGAATTGAAAGAACTCAAGAAGCAACTCCAAGAGCTACAAGACAAAGGCTTTATTCGGCCTAGCTCTTCACCTTGGGGAGCACCCGTATTATTCATTAAGAAGAATGATGGGTCGATGAGAATACAAGACTCAGATGTACCCAAAACGGCTTTCAAGACTCGTTATGGTCACTACGAGTTCCTAGTTATGCCCTTCGGGCTAACCAGTGCTCTACTCTTGTTCGTGAAAAAGAAAGACGAGACTATGAGACTCTGTACTAACTACAGACAATTGAACAAGTTTACTATCAAGAATCGGTATCCTCTCCCAAGGATAGAGATCTCTTCGATCAGCTCAAGGATGCTTTGGTGTTCTCAAAGATCGATCTTCGATCGGGATACTATCAAATGAGGGTAAAAGAAGAAGATGTACCCAAGATAGCCTTTCGTACTCGATATGACCACTTCGAATTCCTTGTAATGCCATTCAGGTTAACGAATGCTCCGGCTGCTTTCATGGACCTTATGAACCGTTTATTCAAGCCCTATCTTGACAAGTTTGTGGTTGTCTTCATCGATGACATCCTGGTGTATTCTCAGAATAAGGAAGAACATTTTGAACACCTACGAATTGTATTGAAAACTCTTCGAGAACATCAATTGTTTGCAAAGTTCTCTAAGTGTGAATTTTGGTTATCGGAAGTCTCGTTCCTTGGCCATGTCATCTCGGCAGAAGGAATTAAAGTAGACCCGATCAAAATTTGATCCATCATGGATTGGAAACCTCCAAGGAATGTTGGTGAAATCAGAAGCTTTCTCGGTTTAGCTGAGTATTATCGGTGTTTTGTCAAAGGATCCTCATCCATTGCCGCAAGCTTGACTAAGCTAACTCGTAAAGATACGCCCTTTGTTTGGTCGAAGAACCAACAACGAAGCTTCGATCAACTTAAACAAGCCTTGACTCATGCACCGGTTCTTATCCAACCAGAATCAGGCAAAGAATTCACACTCTATAGTGATGCATCTCATTTAGGACTAGGTTGTATCCTAATGCAAGATGGAAAAGTGGTAGCTTACGCTTCAACGCAACTAAAACCACACGAGTCAAACTACCCTACACACGATCTAGAATTGGCAGCTATCGTGTTTGCTCTCAAAATAAGGAGACATTACTTGTACGGGGAGAAATGTAACCTGTTCACATACCACAAGAGTCTCAAATACCTCCTAACTCAGAAAGACTTGAATTTGTGGCAAAAGAGATGGCTAGAATTGCTTAAAGACTACGATTTGGTTATCGACTACCATCCGAGGAAGGCAAATGTGGTTGCTGATGCCCTTAGTCGCAGACCATACTCGGGTAAACCCCTAAATCTAAATCCTAGAAAAATTTATTGAATTTAATCTTTCTTGGATTATAAGTAGTCCATTCGAATACCTTACTTGTCTTGCATGTAACTACTCAAAAATTCTACCTTAATGATCTTGTTCTTTCATTTGTAGCTTCCTTGGCTATCAATGCTCATTTTAGTTTATCCAAAGGACATAAATTCTTGTTTGAACTTCAAGTTCAATCTAGTCTAATCTCGAGAATCAAAGAACTCTAGCAAATTGATCCAGATCTTCAGAATATCATATCCAAGCTAGACTCTGAGTCTAATTCTGACTTCTCCCTCAAGTCGAATGGACTCCTCTATGTCAAGGATGGAGTATGTGTTCCTAACAATGAGGAACAAAAACAAGAGATGTTACAAGAAGCTTATCATAGCTCTTTCTTGATTCACCCGGGATCTGTTAAGATGTACAAGGATCTAAAGCCACTATACTGGTGGCCGGGCATGAAATCGGCTATCACAGACTTCGTATCGAAGTGCTTAACTTGTCAGAGAGTTAAAGCCGAGCATCAAGTCCCTACTGGATTGCTCCAACCTATCGAATTCCCTTAGTGGAAATGGGATCGGATTACAATGGATTTTGTTACTGGTCTTCCTTCCACTCCAAGAAAGAATTATGTTGTATGGGTGATTGTTGATAGATTCACAAAGTCTACTCACTTCATCCCTGTTCGAATGAACATGAGCTTGGAAACCTTAGCCGTGTTATACATCCGTGAAGTGATTCGATTACACGGTGTACCTACAGCTATATTCTCTGATCGTGACCCTAGATATGCTTCTCGATTTTGGAATTCTTTGCAGAAGTCTCTAGGAGCTAAAGTGCACCTTAGTACAACCTTTCATCCTCAATTAGATGGACAATCTGAAAGAATCATTCAAGTACTTGAAGATATGCTACGTGCTTGTGTTATAGACTTCGGAAAGAATTGGGAGAAATCTCTACCCCTAGTAGAGTTTGCTTACAACAATAGCTACTAGACATCTATTCAGATGGCTCCCTTTGAAGCTCTATACGGAAGAAAATGTAGAACTCCCTTGTGCTGGTCTGAATTGGGAGAAAGCAAGGTTTTAGGACCTCAATTGCTTAGAGAAACCAAATAACAAGTGAAGATCATTCATGATCGATTGAAGGCAGCTTTCGATAGGCAGAAAGCTTATGCTGACTTGAAAAGGAGAGACATCCAATACAATGTTGGATACAAGGTCTTCCTCAAGGTATCTCCTTGGAAGAAAGTCTTCAGATTTGGAAGAAAAGGAAAGCTCAGCCCTCAGTTTATCGGACCATTTGAAATCATTGAAAGAATTGGTCTAGTGGCTTATCTATTGGCACTTCCTAGTTAATTCGATAAGATCCACAATGTCTTCCATGTTTCCATGCTCAGAAGATATAGATCTAATCCATCTCATGTTCTTGAACCCGAAGAGGTGGAATTGAATCCTGACTTGTCATACGAAGAAGAACCTATTCAGATACTTGACAAGAAAGTCAGAAGACCTCGAAACAAGAATGTTCCTCTTGTCAAAGTCTTGTGGAGAAATCACAAGGTTGAAGAGGCAACATGGGAATCTGAAGAAGTCATGAAGAAGCAACATCCTCACCTATTCGATTCAGGTAAATTCGAGGATGAATTTATTTGAAGGGGAGGAGAATTGTAACACCCTAAAATTGGCCTAGAAATGTTACCACAATCTAAACTATAGGCTAATTGAATTCATAAGTTAATCAATTTAAAAAAAAGAAAGAACATTGGCCATCCTTAAAATCAAATAAGTGAAATTAGAACCAAATTGAATTGAAATTAAAACTAGAAGGCATAAATGGAAGGATGGAAATGTGAACATGCAAAACTCTATGGTTTGCTTGCAATTAGGATTAAGATTAAGGGCCTTGACACATGTTCTCAAATGAATAGAACATGTGCCATCTAATGGTGACTCACGACCAAAGGGGGAAAATAACCAAAAATATTGTCATCTTCCTCCCCAAAATTATCTCCTTGGCCGAATTGCTTGAGAGATAAAGGGGAGAGAAGAGCTTCAAGCAAACACCTTCAATTCATGCTTTTTGATTCATCCATTGATCAAATTTAGCTTGGAGAAGGTATAATGCTTGACTTTACATTTTATAGATTGTTTGAATATGCAAATGATAATGTTCTTGTTGCATAGATTGAATTGGATGATTGTTATACATGTTAGGGTCATGCTAGCTTCAATTTGAACTTTAAATTGTGATATATAGTAACCAATTTGATATAGAAAAGATGCATAGTTGCTGGAAATATGGGAAATATGTACATGGTCGAAAACAACCTTGATTAGGGATTGTTTTGATAGAGAAAATGTGTAAACATGTCAATTGAACATAGAACCCTGTTTTGATCATGTTGCTAGATAAAATGAAGATTGAATTGAATACATATGTTTCTGGAAAATGGCTACACCTAATTGTACTAGTTAAATTAGGTAATGGACTGCCTAGTTGATGAAATGGATGTGCAATGTTGATCAAATAGATCAAATTAGGTTCAACATGTTAATACCCTGTTTTAAGCACATTTATAGGTGAATTATAATGACCTAGACATGTAAGAACATGAACATGAATTGAATTTCCACGTTAGGACCTTGCTAAAATAAGTTAAGAAGCTAGAAATTCAACCTAGTGTAATCTGCCCAGAATGCTCTATTCTGGGCAGTAACTTTGAAAAATCACTATAAATTGTATATAATGAACTTAAGGCTGAAATTTTTATGGACAACACCTTGATATGTTTAAATTCATTAGGAGAAAACATAACTGAATTCTGGGTTGTATGAAATGTAGAGAAGAAACACTAGGGACAGTGCAAACTGTCCAGTGTGAGAAATTACCCTATCTTTAAGTTAAAAACTGTATTAATTGGAAGGGAACTAAAATGCAAGCCTTGTATGGTCATAAAGAAAACAACATAAGCTTTCCAACAGTGTAAACCAATTGAAATTCCAATGTACGGAATGAAAGTTATGCATGATTAAGTGACTAGAGTGCATGCTGCCTAGCAGCAGCAGTATAGGTAATTGCACACTGTTTTGTGGCAATTTGTAAACTGTTTTTTAAAAAGTTTTAGGACATTGATTCTACCTTGTTTTACATGAACTAGATTATAGATAAGTGTAGTTAAGTGTAATGGAAAATGTATATGGTATGCTGCCAGAATTATGAATGTTATATGCTTGTAACATTGCTTTGATTGATTGATCATATGATCTTGTCTTGACATGTTTGTACTTGTAATGTGATAGAACCAGGAGTAAACTTGGTGGAAGAGGATAGAGTGGATCATCCTAAAGCCAAGAACAAAGGAGTGTGGATCCAAGACTAGCTAATCTTGTAGTATTGTGAGTGTAGTTATCTCTAGTGTTAGGACTAGGTCCTAACCAATGCATTCTTGTTTACATTCTTGAAATGTTAAATGAACATAATAAGGACTTGACCTAATAAGGAAGAATGACTAAAGTAATGCATGAAACCTGATCCCAACCTTGTATACATGATCAATTCGAATGCTTAAGTATGATTAAGTGATAACATGGATGCTTGTATGTGATATGATGCAATGTGATCAAATGCTAAAGACTTGCTTGAGATATCATCTCATCTTGATGAAATGAAACATGAAAACTACATGATATGTGAGCTATGGCTCAAATGGCCTAAGAGCCTAATATGAAATGAACTTGCTTGACATGATCTTGATCTTGAAACACTTGAATAAATGGTAAATCGAACAACATTGGTAGCTAGTTGGACTAGGTAGAAGGGCAAGCCTTAGAGTCTAGAGCTCATTGTGTCAGGGTGGACTACGGTCCAAGGCTAAGGCCCCTATTTGGCGACAGACGAAGGGTACGTATGTGGTCTCTGGCGACAGTAGGAGGGTTTGACCAGCACTACGGTGCATCTTGTGGCAATAGTTGGTTGGAGACTCGATTACCTATACAAACTAAGTACCACGGGGGTTGTTTAATTGATAATACATGAAATAACAATCCTACATCATATGTTACTAGTTTTGAAAGCCATGAATTGAATGTTACTTGTCATGTAAGCATGACTTTCTTGATTACTTTTTTTGTAAGCATGATGTGCTTGATTCATGATATGAATTCTTGATTCTTATTCTTTATAGCCGAATGTTATGATCCTTAGCTAGGATTACTCTAATGCTTGATATCCTTAGCTAGGATTCTTCTAATGCTTGAAAGCCTTAGCTAGGATCAATCTAATGCATGAAACCCTAGCTAGGTTCAATCTTGTTTAAATGACATAAAACTTGACATAACAAATGGTTAGATTTAGTTACTACCTCACTAAGTACATTCTTGTACTTATCACTCTCATTTTCTTTCTGCGCATATGATGATGGAATGAAATGATCTAATGTTTGAACTAGTCCCTTAGAACAATCGAATGCTTTGTTATTGTACTTGACTTGCTTGAATTGAAAGTAGGATGATTGAATCATGCTTGCTTCTATTCCAATCGATTGCCTTGCTTAATGTATATGTCTTGCTTGAAATGAAAGTTGTGTGTTTGATTGGTAAAGGACGAATATCCTAGTGTGTGTATAGGTGATTGCCGAATGGTTAGGCATGGAATAAGTCTTGAATGAAACTAGTTACATGTAAATTGAATGACCAAATGATCATGCTTAAAAATTTAAGTGTATAATGTTAAAATGTATACAAACTAAGGATCAATGAATTGATTGGAATCATGTTACACATAGGGTCATTCGAATGATAAGGATAAAATGAAGTAAAGTGTATTGATAATGTAGTAACTTGTAATGAAAGCAAGAAAGGAAATAATTTAGTACCTTGTTCGAATGCCTTGATGACTTGAAATCAAATATGAGGTTACTTGTTTGCTAAGTAAGTATGATTGCTTGCTTGTTCATTGTATTGTTCTTGCTTGCTTCCTTAATGTAACGCTTCCGAGCCAGGTTGCTACTAGCCCAGGTATGGGGTGTTACATTAGGGTTTGGTTGCCCTTTTGATTTGCTTTGTTTCTTTTCTAACTCTCTATTTTGTGTTTTTGTTACCGGTAATTGTAAATGGTGGCAATGATATCGGTGAAGAACAATTGGAACGGCACCTGAGCTCTGCCGGAGAAGTCGAAACACTTACCAGAAGCTGGAAAGTCAAATGTGTGACTATCACGTGCGAGTTGCGATCCGCGTACTCTATTGTTAACCAATCTGGGCCGTTAGATTGCTCACTGATCTATGGTCCAAATGACGGGCCGCTTGCCTCCCTCCAGCTGGATCCCACGTACAAGGCGTGCTTGTCGTTGGATCTATCTTGATCCAACGATCCCTTATCTGCGCAGAAACACAAATAGTTAGGCCTCCTATTTTAATTCGAATGTATCTGGGCTAGCAGGCCTTTGTATAATGATAAAATTGGACTTAATGTATCTTTAATGGACTATATTTTTATAAATTTCAATTGGGCTATGTTTTATATTTTGGATTTTAATATCTAACTATTATATAACCTATATTAATTCTAACTACCATAATATGCTAACATATGACAACTATACTTAATTATAACACACTAAGTATAATATTATATGACATCTAAACACATATACTAAGAATGATGTAACACTAACAATATTATATAACATTACCTAACCAAAAACAACGAAAGTAAAGAAGTTAGGTGAAAATTATGTGACAACAACTGCCCCTCTTTGGTCATTCCGGTGGAACAGGAATAGAGCAAAGAAAAGAAGACACTGATTTTCACCCATTACCAAATCGTTAACGCCTAAAAAGACAGGCGGGATTTATTCTCCCCGCGCTTGAATAGATAAGCGAGTTCCTTTCTCCAAAGGCCCGAACGGATAGGCAGATTCTATTCTCCTTGTGCTTGAATAGATAAGCAGGTTCCACTCTCCAAATGCCCGAACGGATAGGTAGATTTTGTTCTCCTTATGCTCCAATAGATAAGTAGGTTCTATTCTCTGTATGCCCAAGTAGATAAGTATGTTCTATTCCCCTTGTGCTCAAATAGATAAACAGGTTCCACTCTTCAAATGCCCGAACGGATAGGCAGATTCTATTCTCCTTATGCTCGAATAGGTAAGCAGGTTCTATTCTCCGTATGCCCGAATAGATGAGCAGGTTCTATTCTCCTTGTGCTCAAATAGATAAGCAGGTTCCACTCTTCAAATGCCTGAACGGATAGGCAGATTCTATTCTTCTTATGCTTGAATAGATAAGCAGGTTCTATTCTCCGTATGCCTGAATAGATGAGCATGATCTAAAAAGGTTCTATCCCTTTATGCTTGGATGGATAGGCTAGTTCCAAAATCTGTCAAAACAAATGCAAATGATCCAATTAAGATGCATATACCCCTAGGGATGCCTAGTCATGAATGCATGTTTTATTTCCTTTGTTCTTTTTCTTAACAATTTTTCTCAAGCGATAGACACAGAAGACACTATAGAGCTCTGGAAACTTGGATTATATCATCTCAAACATTTTCTCAACTCTAGCAATAGATGGTGGGTGTTTTTTTGGTTCATCCCATTAGAAAAGACAGTATGACTTCCTTTCATTTCTCTATGCTAAATGGCTTTGCACTAAGAAAACTTGCAATAACTCATCTTTCAATTCTAGTTGGCTTCACCAATTTCTTGTTGCTAAAATTCCATCGACCATTCCTTGGAAAGAAAATTTTCACCATTGACTGCTTCATTTACCACACCGTATCATGGATTCATCATATATTCATCTCTTCCTGCGACTTCTGTCTTGATTTTTCAAACAAGGAAGCTCTTTATTGCTAGGATACCTAAGAGCAAAACTCCGTGGGGATATGGGGAATGCATTGGTTTGCCATCATTGATGTATGGGAAATTGTCTGAAGGTTGCAACTGCACGCTACAATGATTTGACAAAAATAATCATAGATAGTCATCTCTATCATTTCTGCTTTACCATTATACGATCTTTGCACATTTGCTCGCTCAATCCAGTTTTCTTGTACTTCTAGCTGGAAGGACTGACTTTATCCTCATATTCTTCAGCACTCTTTTAACCTTTGTCAGGTTACAATTGTAGTTGATACATCAATGTTCAGTGAAAGGCTTGTTAGAATCCTGATGTTCTTCCAATGTCTCATATCTTTAACTATTTCCTCCAATGTCTGTAAAATTGTTCTCATTGTTGTAGAAAACAAATTATCTTGTGTAAGCATCTCTGTTTTGCAACATGTTGCCTTAAGGTAACGTCAAAGCATCTCTTGTGGGTCCTTCGTAGATATTTGCAACAAAACCTATTTCTATCTTGAACTTCCTCACAAGTTTGCTGCTCCTTATCCCTAAGCTCCAAACTTGACCATAGAATAACTCATAGTTCCAATTCCCTTCTAGACAAATTTCAAAGTAATGCTAAAAAAATCTTTTGTCTATTTCAAGTGATGCCAAATTTTAATTCTCATTTCAATGCAAGATGCTTTATGGAAAGATGTCAAAGGAGGAAAGAAAAGGTCTGCACATCAAAATTTTATTAATATCATGAAAAACACAAAAATAAATTACAAAGAAAGGAATAAGCATTCAGATATCAGAAACCAAAACTCCTTTTGTCATGATTTTGTAAGATGCCTTGAATGTTAAGATATGAAACTTCCAGGTATGGAATCCCCAAGATCGATTTTTAGAGGGACTACCTTTGCAAATTATCTGAGCTACCCTTTACGGGTTTTCAACTCAGATCCTCCTTTGGTTTCAAAACGCCTTTTGCGGGTTTTCATTTTGAACCCCCCATTTCTTTTTTTTCTCTTTTCTTTTCTTCTTTTTCTTTTCTTTTCTTTTTTTTTCTTTTTCTTTTTCTTTTCTTCTTTTTCTTTTTTTTTTCTTTTTTCCTTTTCTTTTCTTCTTTCTTTTTTTTCTCTTCTTCAGACATAATACTTTTTAACTGAATCTGAAATTATCGGGTTCTCGTGTTTGTTTCCTTCCATTTTGGCTAAATTAATGCTCCTCCTGAGAAGACCTTTGTTACAATGTAAGGTCCATCCCAATTCGGTGCCCATTTTCCTCGAGAATCACTTTGGATTGGTAGCTTTTTCCACAACACAAAATCCCCCCTTTGAATTCTCTTGGGTGAACTTTCTTCTCGTGAGCCCTTATCATCCTTTTTCGGTACATTTGCCCATGACATAACACCTTTAACCTCTTTTCATCAATCAAATTAAGTTGGTAATATCTTGCCTGCATCCATTCTACCTCTTCTAATTTGGCTTCCATTACGACATAGAGCAATGGTATCTCAACCTCAATGGGCAGCACAGCTTATACCTCATATACCAATGAGAAAGGTGTTGCCCCGGTGGAAGTTCTTACTGTGGTTCGATAAGCGTATAAGGAAAACGATAGCTTCTCGTGCCAATCTTTATAGGTATCAGTCTTTTTTGCAATTATCTTCTTAATATTCTTATTCACAGCCTCCACTGCCCCATTCATATTCGGGCGATATACCACAGAATTATGATGTTTGACATTGAATTGCTCACATACTCCACTTATCATCCTATTATTCAAATTAGAGGCATTGTCGGCGATGATACTTTCAAGCAAGCCATATCGACAAATGATTTCCTTTTTCAAAAACTTGCAAACCGTGGATTTGGTGACGTTTGCATATGAGGCTGCTTCTACCCACTTCATAAAATAATCAATGGCTACCAGGATAAAACAATGCCTGTTTGATGCCTTAGGGTGAATCTGACCGATGACATCAATGCCCCATATGGAGAAAGGCCAAGGGGCTGTCATAACATGAAGAGGTTGAGGTGGCGTATGAACCTTGTTAGCATAGATTTGGCACTTGTGGCATTTGCGAGAATAGTTGATGCAATCACCTTCCATGTTGACCAATAATATCCAAGACGTATGATTCTCCTAGCCATGGTGAAACCACTAGGATGGGTTCCGCGGACTCCTTCATGAACTTCTTCCACAATTAATTGAGCTCCCACGCATCTTAGAAGCACTTGATCACGACTTCTTTTGTATAAAATCTCTCCATTAAGGACATACCCTGAGGCCATTTTCCTAATCATTTTTTTTCATTCTTTGTAGCTGTGGTGGGTATTGCTGGAATTTTACATATTGCAAGATGTCATGATACCATGGCAATCCATCCATCTCTTCTTCCACATCATAACAATGAGTCGGAGAGTCAAGCATATATAACCTGATGGGCATCATATCAGAACCTTCATTTACCCTAAACATGGCGGCTAAGGTGGCTAAAGCATCAGCCATTTGGTTTTCTTCTCTGGGGAGATATTTGAAAGTGATCTCATCAAATTCCTTGGTCAACTCAAGGACCAACTTGTGGTATTCCAACAACTTTGCATCTTTTGTCTCCCATTCGCCACATATCTGATAAATGACCAATACAGAGTCCCCAAAAACTCTTAAAGTACGGGTTTTCCTTCTTATAGCTTCTCTTAGTCCCATTATACAGGCCTCGTACTCTGCCATATTATTAGTGTAGAAAAACTTCAAATGCCTGGTAAAAGGGTTATAATCTCCCTCTAGTGAAACCAAAATTGCCCCTATACCACTTCCTAATGCATTTGTTGCACCATCAAAGTTCATAATCCAAGATTCTGTTGAAGCCTCATCATCTTCTGAGATACACATCAAGTCTTCATCAGGAAAATTAAAGTTTAATGCTTCATAGTCATCACAAGCACGACTTTCCAAAAAGTTTGCTATGGCACTCCCTTTTATCTTTTTTTGGCTCACATACTGGATATCAAATTTTGATAATAACATTTGCCAACGTGCTAACCTTCCTGGTAGAGCTGGGGCCTCCATCATGAACTTCAGTGGGTCCAACTTCGAGATTAACTACGCAACGTGATAAAGCATATATTGTCTTAGCCTTTGAGCTGCCCAGACCAGAGCACAACATAGTTTTTCAATCAACGAATATCTGGTTTCGCAATTAGTGAATTTCTTGCTCAAGTAATATATCGCCTTTTCTTTTCTTCCAATATCATCATGTTGCACTAACACACAACCCATCAACTTTTCATAGACTGTTAGGTACAAGAACAGTGGTCTCCCTGAAATAGGTGGTATTAATATCATGGAAAAGGGTGACCATGGCCCTTTGATAGGTTGCCCCTGCATTCTTGAGTCCAAAAGACATTACTTTATAACAAAAGGTTCCCTATAGTGTCACAAAAGTTATCTTTTCCATGTCTTCTGGGCACATTTTGATCTCGTTATACCCAGAGAAACTGTCCATGAAAGAGAATAGTGAATGACCAGTTGTATTGTCGACTAAAGTGTCAATATGTGGGAGCAGGAAATTATCTTTAAGGCTTGCCTTATTGAGGTCCCTGTAGTCAACATACATTCGTACTTTTCCATCATTCTTCGGTACTGAGACAATATTCGCCACCCATTCCAGATACTTGGCAACCTCGAGGAATCCAGCATCGTATTGCTTCTTTACCTCATCTCTAATCTCGAGGAGTGTTTTAGCCTTCATTCTTCTAAGCTTTTGCTTTACAGGTTTGCATCCTACTTTTATAGGGAGCCTATGCATGACGATGTTAGTGTCCAAACCAGGCATATCTTGATACAACCACAAGAAAATATCTTTAAATTCTTTCAATAGCTCGATCAAACTTTGTCTGATTTTGGCTATGATGGTAGTACCAATCTTCACCTCTCGCTTTTCTTCTGCGGTTCTGAGGTTTAATATTTCTAGTTCCTCTTTATGTGGTAGAATCTGCTTTTCCTCTCTTTTTACCATTCTGAGCATATCACTGGGTACTTCATATTCTTCCTCATTGTCAATATTTACAACTTCTTCCAAGCATAGATGTAATTCAAAGTCAACCTTGAAGTCAGACTCGGATTCATTTATGTCAATGATATATGAAGACCTGAAAAAGGAATAGGCAAAAGATATATACAAAGGGAAGAAACAAAATGAATGGAATGTCTTTTATGCTTTATGCTTTTCATTTAGTTTTGGCTTATTTGAAAAGAAAGCTTGCCACACAAGATTTAAGTAAATACATCTTTTATTGAATTCAAATTAAAAGTTTGACATAGGCCCTTTACATAAGATTCCCTATTGCCTCTGGGCCTGGAGCAAAGGGGTTGGTTTTGAGAATTACTCTGAACATGTCTTAAAGACTATAGGAATTGCTTCAGTATTCCAATTGTCAAGCTCAGAGCAAGGGCGAATCATTGACAGGTATTGGCTCTCTTTTTCTTCGTCAATCACAGCATTAATACTCAGCTTTTCAAATGCTTCACATAGGGCGCTCTCTCATTTTTCTTCAGCACTAATTGGGGAACTTGGATCCAGCATGCCTCCAGATATAAATTTATGGCTCAGGGGAGGAAAAGTCATCGACTCCCATTCAATTTCTTCTCCCTTCAATCTAGCTCTTCTCCTCTCTTGATGTTTTCTGATTTCAGCCCTTCTTTTCCATTTGTTGGGCTTAAAGCCCAAGCCAAACCGATCCTTTTTCGTTGGGATTACTACGAGATACAACCTTCCTTGATGTCTCTTTCCGAATCCTTTCCCAATTTCAGCTCCTTTCCCAAGCGTTTGTTTTACCTCTATCTTCGTACAGCTTTATAATTTCGGTTTTGGCACCTTGCTCCCTTCAGTGACAAAGGTTGCATTGACTAGCTCTAATGTCCTGAAATGACACTCGAGCGCACCCTCATCAATCTCGATAAAGGGTGAATCAGTGGTTACTGATGCAATGATTTTCTTCCTCTGCACTGACAGTTATTAGCTGACCATCGATCACAAATTTCAGCTTCTAATGTAAAGTAGATAGGATCGCTCCTACTGTGTGGATCCACTGGTGCCCAAGCGAGCAACTATAACTAGGTCTTATATCCATGACCACAAACTCAATGTTGAAGGTTGTTGATCCAATTTGCAAAGGCACCTCAATTTTTCCTAACACATCCTTCAGAGTTCCGTAAATGCTCTAACCATATTTTGATAAGTTCTCATATGAGAACTATTTATTGGAAATTTCTTTAACGTAGCTAGCGGTAGAACATTCAATTTTGATCCATTATCAATTAGAACTTCGGGTAACATATGACCTTTATATCTAGTAGTGATGTGTAAAGCCTTGCACAATCCTCTTCATTCACTTGGTATTTCTTCATCATTGAATGAAATGAAGTTGTTAACAACAATGTTACCGACTAACATATCCATCTTATCGGTTGTGATCTCCTTTGATACGAATGCCCGGTTCAGAATTTTTAACAAGGCCTCACCGTGGCCTTCAAAACTTAATAGTAGAGAAAGCATAGAAATTCAAGCCGGAAGCTTGTGGAGTTGCTCCATGACGCTGTATTCATTTTGTTTTAAGATTTTCAAGAATTTTTGAGCCTCTGATTCCTTCACAGGCTCGTGATATGCTGTCGGCTTCTCTTTGAAGAAATCTCTATTATCTTCTTTCTCAAGTTCTTCCGCAGCAGCTTTCCTTTGCACTGCATCTCTATCCTCTACTATCGGCTGGGAATAGAGCCTTCCACTCCTTGTGAAATGGCTCACTTCATTGAATGGCTCTTCTTTCTCTTGAACAGATGTTTCTCCCAGAGCTGCCATCGTACAAGCGTAATTCCAAGGAACCTGCTTGCTATTCTTGTATGGAAACGGGGTCGACGCCTTAATTATAAGCCTCGAGATTACACCTCTCGCTAGCTCGCTAACTCTCGTTTTAGCCTTAATAACTAAAGGCTTCATTCCAGAGTAATCCCTTCTAGAGGATGACTCCTCGGATGCACATATGTCCAACATGCACTCCTTGTCTTCTTTTCAAAGAACTCAAGTTCTTTTTCATTCATCTTGTCTTGAACCAGTTGCCTAAACTCTAAGCAACAATCAATCTTATGCCATTCCTTCATGTGGTATTCACAGTACAATTCATCTTCAACTTTCAACTTCTGGGCTCCTTCTTCCAGCATCCCTACTGCCACCATTTGAGCCTATATCCACCTCATGAGAGCTCTAACTTTAGTGACAAATTCCTTAACCACCTTATCCTCCTCATCTATGATTGCATTCACACCTGCCTTCTGATGATTTGGCAAAGGGTTTCCTTTTTCTTCTAACGTATCAAATGATAGCATCCCTGATTTTCTTAAGTTATCCACCACCCTTTTGAATGTAGTACAATTTTCAATGGTATGCCCCCTAACTCCTGCATGGTATTCACACTGTGCCTTCTCATCATACCATGGTGGGTATGGTGGTGAGAATGGGGGAACATGTCTTGGCAGCACCATCTGGGATTTGACCAGTTCAGCAAACAATTCTGCATATGTCATTGGGATAGGATGAAAATATGGTTTCAAGCTCCCTTGATATATTCGTTCTTTCTTCGGAGGATTTGTGACTGTTGGAGCTGTGGTCGAGACATTGGGCTTGTTGAAGACTACCCCCTTTGAGTAAGTGGGATTCTAGACATTAATGGCATTGACTTCATTGTCCCTGTTTTTGTATGGTTTCTTTGTTTCCCCACTATCCAACCTTCCATTTTTCATGGCTGCAAGTATCAACACTCTATTTATAAGCATGTCCGCAAAACACTTTGTGGCATGATTGAGCATACAGTCATAGAAAGAACCCTTTAATATCTCTACGAACGTTGGGGTGATCTCACTCTCCAGCAATGGTGGTTGCACTTGGGCAACTACATCGCTCCATCTTTGCGCATACTGGCGGAAGCTCTCATGATGCTTTTGCTCCAATCCTTGCAAAACTAAACAGGTTGGAATCATGTCTGAAACATGCTTGTACTGCTCACTGAAGGCTCTAGACAAATCTTTCCATGATCTGTTGTTAACTCGACTCATGTGCGTATACCAGCGTGTAGCTGATCCTACTAGACTGTCTTGGAAGCAGTGGATAAGCAGCTTCTCATTCTCAAGATAAATCGACATGTTCCTGCAATACATAGTTAGATATGCCACAGGGCACGTAGTCCCATTATATTTTTCAAAGTCAAGAACCTTGAACTTTGGTGGTACTACCAAACCAGTCACTAGGCTTAAATCCTTGGCATCCACTCCTCCATATATGCCTCCTTCTTGGAAAGACTTAATTATTCCCTCCAACTTATCATAACGATCATCCCATTTCTTCTCAGCTTTCACCTTGTCGGTAATTTCATCGAGATCAGGCACCTCAATGACCTACTCGGAGTTTATCTTTCTGTCATTCCGTGCCGAAGCCTCAGTAAAATATGGAGAAATCTTGGCCTTAGAAGTTTGAGCTTCTCTTTGTATGCTTGGATGAACAAAGGCTATCCCCTGAAATTTTGGCGCGACATTTGCTTCCTCGCCAGCTTCCACTGTGTCTGGGTCCTTAAAGCCTAACATGGCTGCAATTAAACCAATTTTCTTTTGATGAACTAACTCCATATGTTGCTTCAGATCTGTCTCCATCTTGTCTAACCTATGTTGGGTGCTCTTGTGGTTGCTTTCTAAGGCCGTCACTCTGTCTTTCATTGCTCTGGCTTGAGGCCGAGTACCGTACTTGTGATTTGTTTTTGCTATTTTGATTTTTTCTGTCATTTTATTTAAGTTAGATTCTTATTATGTCATGTATGTATGCAAATGCAAACACAAATACAAATGCAAAGAAAAGCTGTGAAACAAAGAAGAATGGAATGCAAATGCATGAATGCAAGCGAAGGGCCCTCAATTCCATGAAACATCTGCTCAAGAAACAACTCTTTTATTAAATATGAAATGGTCCTTATTACATCAAATTTGTTTACAAATATTTTCAGCCTAAACTCCTAGTTCCTTGATTTCCTTAATGAGCCACATAAGCCTTGGTCCCACTTCTCCTGCTGGCCTGACGTACTGACGGAGAGCTAAAGCTTTACTGGCTAACATCACCACATGTCGAGCTACATCCTGTACATGGGTCATGATAGTCCTATCGAGCTCATCCTACTTTTGGAATCTTCTAGCCATGTCTCTAAGACGAGTGAACCAATAGTCATTACCTCCCTCAGCTATGTCTTCAAGGACCAGGATCTTCGTCCTATATTCCTGGATGACACTATCCATACCTTCAACCTGTTTCTTCAAGGTATCATTTTCACTTAGACAGGCCTAAAGTTCGGTATAGGTGTAATGATTCTAGAGTCTGTGTAACGAGTGATTCAGATCATCTATTTTGGCTTGCAACTCAGTAACACAAGCCTGACTCTGCTTTAGCTTCGCACTGGTCTGGTCATATGCCTTCTGCAACACAAATAAGCGAATCTTCTTGTCGTGGGCCTTCATTTTCCATGCAACCACACTTTATTTCTCACTTTCTTGGACCCGTTTACCACTTATACTTTCAATTGCCAGCTTACCCTTCTTCTTCTCTTCAACAAGGGCTCGTTTATATTTCTCGACCTCACGCCTTCCTCGTTCCTTCTCTTTCCCCACAACATGCTCGATTTCTTGCTTCCACTGTTCTAGAGTCTTCCTTAGATCAACATTCCAATAGTATTCTGAAGTTTAAGGAAGTCAACCCTTTGGACCTCAAACTTCTTTTCTAGGTCTTCATATAGCTTTATCACTCGCTTTGTCTCCCCTTTATACTTCTCAACATCAAGGCTTGACTCAAACTTGTCTCTTTGGTTCTGCTCTCATAAAGCTTTTATCTCCAACTTAGCTCTTCTTAATTCTTCTCTTAAGATGTCAGCTTCTGTAGGGACTACCTTTAAGTGTTCTTCTAGAGGCTTGGCCCGTCTGTATGTAGGTGCTATGAATTTGTCATTTACTCTCGTATGCCTCCAAATATCATAGTCCGGGGTTTACATGCAATGACTATCAGATTCTAACTTCAAATGATAACAATGGTTCCATGCATCACTGATTGTCTGAACCTTCTGCCTGAACTCTCCTTGGAACTCAAATTCTGATGAGCCAAGATCGGTAGTGAATAGAATAAACTACCGATTCCCAAATTGACGAGATACCAGCAAATGAGCGCATCCGATTCCTCCCCACAAACCTAGCAGTATTAGGAAGTTGAAATCTCCACATTTATATAGGACTTTGGCGTGACCCATCCAAGGAACCCTCCATCTGATGTCTTCGTCACTACGATCCCTGAATATATCAATCCATTTGTTCTTCTTAACAACGGGCCACTCCTTCGCCAAGAATTCTCGAAGAGGTGAGGAGTTCGGGGAAAACACATTTGATAAAGCCAATGTTGGACATTTCCAAAAGTGACTAAGGGCCCAAACTTGCAGAAGCGGAGCACATCCTCCAAAACGGACACCTTCAACTTTTCGGTAGGCATTGAGGGAAATGAAAGTTTTAGCAAGTACGGCTGGTACCAGATTGACTCCTCTATTTAGCTGTTCAAGGAAATCAAGTAGCGCCACGTCAATGTTTCCTAGAACCTTCAGAAAGATGACTAAACCATAAATTGTAATGGCTAGGAGATCAACTCTCTTTTCCCTATCGAGGTGGATTGAAATTATACTTTTGATGCTTGACCAAGGGAAATTAAATGTGCCTCCTCTCTTTCGTATCCATCTCTTGACCCAACCGTCACTCATACCAGTGAACGCTTGAAGCTTTGCATGAGGGTTTTTGTTTTTAGGAGGCTTGGCATAAACCTAGTTCTTCTTCACTTTGCACAGGTTGAAGAAGGCTAAGTACTCTTCAAATGTATGCATCATATCTTCTTTATTAAAAGTGAAGCAGCAATATTAGAAGGGTGAACTGGAAAATCTCCGTTTTACAAGGTTTGTTTGGTAAACTAAATACCTCACAAGGTGGGTGTTTACACAAATGATTAAGCTCACAAGAGCATAAAAGATAAAAACAATTAAGCACTCTCTATACACTATATACAAGAAAAATGAATAAATAAGACTTAAAGACAATTTCTAATTATCATGAAGCTTTGATATGTTCTCTAACCATTTTTCAACTGTCCCAAGTCTTCTTTTAAAGTGTGAAATGAGCTACTAGCCATTTGTGGCTGTTAGGGATGAATTGGAGCCGTTGGGGATGAACACCCAACAATAAATATAGTTCTAGACATGTAAATATCAATACTCAGGGACCAGTATCGGTACCTGCCAAATAAGCAAATAGCCATTGTAGGATTTAAGTTGTGCGTACCCGTACGCAATATATCGTATTGGCACAAATCTAGGGGTATCGGAACAACGAGGTGCGTACCGGTACCAGAATAGAATTCTGGAAGGAAGCTCGTATCGGTATGCTTGAGGGTTGTACCACTACAGCTGACCATTTTTGGCATATTTAAGTATTTAAACATGTATGCAAACCAAAAAATCTTACAGAAACATTTTCCATTTGTTATATCAAAACATATATCTCAACATAACTCATCTATATGAAAACTATATGCAAACTACTCCTAAATGCAACTAAATGAGCTTGAATACATGCAAAAGCTAAGCTAAAAGGGTATACAAAATAGGTCATTTACACATTCATCAAATGCCCTCATCACTAATGATAGCTCGAGGTACTCCAAGCCAAGTGAAGATGTTCTTTTACAAAAATGTCAGGATGATATTTTCATCATTCTTTGTCGTAGCAATGGCCTCCACCCACTTGGACACATAATCAATAGTGAGCAATATATATAATTGTCCATTAGAGGTGAGAATGCTCTCATGAATTCAATGCCCCAAACATCAAAAATGTCAACTTCAAGGATGACTTTCATGGGCAACTCATTATGCTGAGAGATGTTCCCCATCCTTTGGCATCTATCTCACTCCTTGTAGTATAAATGGCCATCCTTGAATAAGGTTGGCCAATAGAATCCAAAGTGTAGGACCTTTGCAGCAGTCTTTTGTTCTCCAAAATGCCCTCTGCATAGAGTGGAACAACAATGATAGAGGATGTCTTCTTGTTCTACCTCGGGAACACATCTCCGAATCATCTGATCAGCGTATTGCTTGAGAAGGTAGGGTGCGAATAATAGTTGTGTGCATCATGTCGGAATTTCTTCCTTCCCTAGCTACTAAGATCACAAGGAAAAATACCACTGACAAGAAAATTAACAATGTCAGCATACCATGACAATAATGTAGCTTTCAAAAGTTTGTCATTAGAAAATTCCTCCTTAATGTCACATGAAATATCAGTATCGCATGCATTCTCAAGCTTAGAAAGATGGTCAGCTACTTAATTTTTAGTACCTTTTCTATCGACTACCTTAATGTCAAATTCTTGTAGTAATAATATCGACCTAATAAGCTAGCTTATCGTCATTTTTAGTCCCTAAATATTTAATGGTTGAATGATCAGTATGCACAATGACTTTAGATCCTATAAGGTATGCCCTAAATTTATCAAATGCAAAAACCACAACAAGCAGTTCCTTTTCAGTGGTAGAGTAATTAACTTGAAAACCCCTTGACCCGGTCTAAACGCTAGACCGAACCGAGCGAGCTACATTGATTTTTGCTGAAACAAAACCCGATACAATTAACTAATATTAGGAACTATTAAATCAGGCAAAATATCAACTAAATCGAGCGTCGAACTGACATCCAATTGCATGTGTTTGCAATTTAGGGACCAAATTGCAAATCTAGAAAATTATGATGACTTAATTAATTTTGAGGTTACCATTCCTCAGTTAATCAGGTTACATGCTTAGTTGCCAAATCCAGCTCAAAACAATCTTCCAAACTCATTCAATCGCATACAAAAGAACCAGGGTCCAAAATAAAAGAATCTCAAAACATAAAACCTGCATAACTAACATAACGCCCAGCTGTACCGATACAGTCCCAAGGCGTATCGATACACGGGCCAGACGAACCAAAATCAAATTCCAGTGGATAAAGGGCGTATCGATACACGTATTTCTATTCCGATACGAGCTCACTACAAACACATATTCTTACCGATACGAAGCCTCACTTATCAGTACGCCTGGACCTGTAATGTCTAAAATTGCTGGTTTTTCTCTCGAACATGGATTCAAACATGCCTTAACTCAACATAATCATACATAAAACTAAACTAAGGATCAAACCATGCTATAAAAACATGGTAACATGATCAATTCATGAAGAGGTACTTTAATCACAATTCTAGAGGCAAGCTTCCTAGAACCATCCTTCTCAACAATCAAAAAGAGATTCAAGGTACATTTCATAATAGGCATGGAATCAAAAAACTTCTAGCAACATTTAAAGTATTCTAGCATCACAAAAGCATGATCATAAGCATTTTCGACCAATATGCATACTAAGGGAAAACCACAAAGCATAAACTCATGCTCGCAAGTCATCAACAATCATGCCTCAAATCCAACCACAAAAGTCATCAAACCACAGCAATTAAACCACCACAAAACAACCAAAAATCTAAATCACAAATCCCCCAAAACACGGTAACACATTGCCTTATTTACTAAATTTAAAACCAAGTTTGCATACTCAAGTAAATGTCTTGATCTTGGACCTTCCTTGCCAAACCAATGCTGCCCCTCGACTCTATTGCTCTACATCAATAGGAAAAGAGAGCGTAAGAACAATTTCTTAGTAAGGATGCTCATAACTAAACATTGATGCATTTTGGAAACCATTTGAAAATTGTAATTCATTTTGCTTTCAAAACATGCTTAACTACCGAAGCATTTTTCCTCATTTGTTTCCACAACAAAATCATGCATACAACCATATGCATCAAAACACTTTCTGAAGTCTCTTGCTTAGTTAAACCAAAACATTTTCTCATATATCACATATATTCTCATATATTGGCATTTAGAGTGACCCTGATAGATTTACATCTATCCATGGATAGCAGTAACCCTATCTATACATGTTCAGATGCACAGATTCCCTTGATGGCACTACCCCCATCAAGTCTTTTCTCATGGTGGTACTACCTCCACCATAACTCACTTCGGTCGGGAATAGAACTACCCCTATCCCATTGTGATAGCACTACCCCCATCAAATCTTTTCTCATGGTGGTACTACCTCCACCAGAACTCACTTCGGTGGGGAATAGAACTACCCCTATCCCGTTGTGATAGCACTACTCCTATTGTGTAACTGAGGAATTTCACACGATCAATTTTACATTTTATAGTGCATTTCAATCCTATGGCTAGCCAACTATATTCGATAATTTCACAATACGTCATATAGCCAATATATCATTTCAAATACATTTGCTTACTATTTTCCAATACATTTCTCAAAACCGTTTCATCTCCAAAACCACATTACCAAAGGCAACAACACATTCCCTTTAAGGAACAAATCTAAATGCACATAGGCATTCATTAATTTGTTTAAACATGCATATTAATCCAAAATGATGCATTTACAACAAGTAAACCAAACCATGTTTAATCCCAAAACATGAAATCTGCAAGCTCATATCAAAGCCGATAACTAAGTGAAATTAGATAAACTTACGCTTGAGCTTAGTTAAGCTTTTTAGGCTATGACTAAACCCCCATGATCCAACGATCACACCTTTAAAGAGCTTTAACACGTTTATAAACTCACTGATACACCTTGCCTTGCTCGCCAAAGCGAATTGAGAACTAGTAAGCAACGTACGCAACTAGGCAACCTTGCCTTAATCGTCCCCTATTTTAACCACATAAAACCAGAGGGAAAATGCATCAGTATGCATTCAAATCGTTGCTAAAAATTGATCCCCTGCATCCTTAACATTAACCTTCTAGAAACTAGTCGAAACTATCAAAATCAACACCAATCTTCGCTCTACCAAATCCTAACTTCAAAAATGTTATTCTAACATTTGAACCAGATCAAAACATACCCAAAAACACCTTCCAAAAATCCTTATATCTCCAGCAACTCAAAAACACTTAGAACAGCCCCAAAAACCACTAAAAACTCACCTTAAAATTAGCCAATTAAATAGGGACGATTAAGGCAAGGTTGCCTAGTTGCGTACGTTGCTTACTAGTGACTCAATTCGCTTTGGCGAGCAAGGCAAGGTGTATCAGTGAGTTTATAAACGTGTTAAAGCTCTTTAAAGGTGTGATCATTGGATCATGGGGGTTTAGTCACAGCCTAAAAAGCTTAACTAAGCTCAAGCGTAAGTTTATCTAATTTCACTTAGTTATCGGCTTTGATATGAGCTTGCAGATTTCATGTTTTGGGATTAAACATGGTTTGGTTTACTTGTTGTAAATGCATCATTTTGGATTAATATGCAATGTTTAAACAACTTAATGAATGCCTATGTGCATTTAGATTTGTTCCTTAAAGGGAATGTGTTGTTGCCTTTGGTAATGTGGTTTTGGAGATGAAACGGTTTTGAGAAATGTATTGGAAAATAGTAAGCAAATGTATTTGAAATGATATATTGGCTATGTGACGTATTGTGAAATTATCGAATATAGTTGGCTAGCCATAGGATTGAAATGCACTATAAAATGTAAAATTGATCGTGTGAAATTCCTCAGTTACACAATAGGAGTAGTGCTATCACAACGGGATAGGGGTAGTTCTATTCCCCACCGAAGTGAGTTCTGGTGGAGGTAGTACCACCATGAGAAAAGATTTGATGGGGGTAGTGCTATCACAATGGGATAGGGGTAGTTCTATTCCCGACCGAAGTGAGTTATGGTGGAGGTAGTACCACCATGAGAAAAGACTTGATGGAGGTAGTGCCATCAAGGGAATCTGTGCATCTAAACATGTATAGATAGGGTTACTGCTATCCATGGATAGATGTAAGTCTATTAGGGTCACTCTAAATGTCAATATATGAGAATATATGTGATATATGAGAAAATGTTTTGGTTTAACTAAGCAAGAGACTTCAGAAAGTGTTTTGATGCATATGGTTGTATGCATGATTTTGTTGTGGAAACAAATGAGGAAAAATGCTTCGGTAGTTAAGCATGTTTTGAAAGCAAAATGAATTACAATTTTCAAATGGTTTCCAAAATGCATCAATGTTTAGTTATGAGCATCCTTACTAAGAAATTGTTCTTACGCTCTCTTTTCCTATTGATGTAGAGCAATAGAGTCAAGGGGCAGCATTGGTTTAGCAAGGAAGGTCCAAGATCAAGACATTTACTTGAGTATGCAAACTTGGTTTTAAATTTAGTAAATAAGGCAATGTGTTACCGTGTTTTGGGGGATTTGTGATCTAGATTTTTGGTTGTTTTGTGGTGGTTTAACCACATAAAACCAGAGGGAAATGCATCAGTATGCATTCAAATCGTTGCTAAAAATTGATCCCCTGGATCCTTAACATTAACCTTCTAGAAACTAGTCGAAACTATCAAAATCAACACCAGTCCTCGCTCTACCAAATCCTAACTTCAAACCGGTGATTCTAACATTCGAACCAGATCAAAACATACCCAAAAACACCTTCCAAAAATCCTTATATCTCCAGCAACTCAAAAACACTTAGAACAGCCCCAAAAACCACTAAAAACTCACCTTAAAATTAGCCAATTAAATAGTTTCGAGATTTATTCTCATAATCTTATTTCACATTATGATTACCTTATCAAAATATGAAATAGCCCAATTAAAATCTCTAGGTTTCATCAAGTTAAACAAATCTTTAAGCAAATCATCAAAATTACCACTAATAGCTCAAATCTTGAAATACATTGCAAAACCATGTTAATATCAATCCATAATCAACCAAATACTAGAGAATACCAATAAAAACCTTAGTTTAAGAAGAGGAAAAGAAGCTCACCTTTGAAGAAGCTCCCACCAAAATTGACGTAAGATTTCCTTGAAACTTAACTTGTGAAATAGATGAAATCCTTGAGAAAATCTTGTGAGGTTTTGTTAAGAAATAAATATAGAATCAAATGATGAATTCTCTATTGAAAATCAACAAATATAGAATCAAAGTTGAACTGGAAAGTGAGGGAAAATTAGGAGAGAAAATGAGGGGAAATGAAAATAATAGGAAAATGATTTGGAAAAACAATTAACCGTCAATTCCTTACTCAATTAAGGTGGTATTTTCAGATTAAAACATTTAGAAAATATAACTATCTAAGGATTCTTAGTATTGGCCCATTTACAAAATAGTCATTAAAATTTTTTGCACTTTTTACAATTTAGTCACTAAATCACAATGTCACTTAAACCCATTTAAATAACTCTCAAACTAATTACCTAAACACTTGATAATATATTTAAAAAAATTATAAATCAAACCAATTTTATCTCCTTAAATCATATTTTTAAAATATTAATTTCCTCAAAACCTATTTAATCGATTAATCTGGTTCGACTGGGTCAAACCTCACCCGACCTAACCTCAAAGCGTATAGCCTTATTTTGGGGTGTTACATAACCGGTGCCTCATTTAAAGTACAGCTAGCATTATATATCACATGAAAGATCTTACTTCCACACTGACCAAGAACGACGGTGACAACATTGTCGCTAGCATCCCACATAAGCTCAAAGGGTTGTGGCCAATTAGAGGGCACGATAATAGGTGTAGAAATAAGTTCTTTCCTCAAGGTTTTAAATGTTGCACGAAATTGGTCATCAAACCTGAATGCTATATTCTGCTCCAGAACAAGTATAAGTGTTTTAAGATTTTTGAGAAGTCTTTAATAAATCTCTTGTAGAAATCGGCGTGGCCAAGGAAGCTTCAAATGTCTTTAACATTAACTGGGGGTGGAAGCTTCTCTATGACTTCTATATTGACTTTGTTCACTTTAATGCCTTTCTCAAAAATATGGTGGCCTAGAATAATGCTCTCGGAGACCATGAAGTGGCACTTCTCCTAGTTGAGTACAAGGTCAATTTCTTCGCATCGTTTCAATACCTTGGCAAGGTTGTCTAAGAATTGACCAAATGAGTCTCCAAAGATAGAAAAGTCTTCCATGAAGATCTTTAGAAAATAATCCACCATGTATGAAAAGATGGACATCATACAATGCATGAATGTTGCTAGTGCATTGCATAGGCCAGAAGGCATTCAGCAAAAGGCATAAATGAAATATGGACATATGAATGTTGTTTTCTCTTGGTCCTCTAGTATTGTAGCAATTTGGTTGTACCCAGAGTAACCGTCTAGGAAGTAATAGTAGGGTTTCCCTACGGGTTTGTCGAGCATCTAGTTAATTAACGGCAATAGGAAATGGTATTTTTGTGGCTTTGTTCAACTTTCGGTAGTCAATACAGATCCGCCAACCGGTGACAATTTTGGTGGGGAGGATTTTATCCGTATCATTCTTTATTTTGTTCATGCCTCATTTCTTCGGTACGCACTAGACATGACTCATCCAAGAACTATCCGAGATAGGGTAGATGATTCCAGCATCAAGCCATTTGATGATCTTCTATTCCTCATGATTAGATTGAATCTCCGCTATGGTTTTATCGAGCTGATGTGATCCTGCAAGCAAAATTTTATGCATACACAAAGTAGGGATTATACCCTTCAAGTCAGCAATAGTTCAACCAATAGCTTTCTTATGTTGCGATAAAACATGCAACAATTTATTTTCTTGGTCGGATGTTAAGCTAGTAGATATGACAACAAGCAGCATTCTCCTCTAGATATGCATATTTTCATTGTGGGGGAAGAGGTTTAAGGTCAAGTACTAGCGGATGCTCCAGCGATGGCTTGGGAGATTTAAACTCAGCAAAATCCAAAGATTGAAACGATGTAACTTTCCTGGTAAACAAATCTTTGGATTGTTCAACCTCTCTCTTACCTTCTTCTTCATCTTCTGGCAAGACATCGTCGAATTCAGATTGCTCTGCAGCACTAAGCACATTGCTACAACAAATTTCTTGAAGATTTTCTTCGACTAGGGCTTCCTCACTTTGCACAAGCTGGCATTCTTCATTGTTATCCGTGTACTTTAGAGTGTTGAAGGCATTGAGTGTGATCTTTTGGTTGTTCATCTTTATAGTAAATTATCCCTTTTCGCAATCAATCAAAATGGACCTGGTAGCAAGGAATGGTCTTCCAAGGATGATGTGAGCATTCTTGTTTACATCACAATCAAGGATGATAAAATCTGCCAGGAAGATAATCTATAAACTTTGAATATGACATCTTCAATTCTGCCTTTGGGTCTGATTTGGGAATGATTGGCCAATTAAAGGATCACTTATGTAGGCTTAGCTCTTCCCATGCCCAATCTTGTAAACAATGATTTCGGCATCAAGTTAACGCTTGCACCGAAATTGCATAAAGCGTGGCCAGAGTAGTTCTGACCTATAGAACATGGAATGGTGAAATTGTCAAGGTCCTTTATCTTGGGTGGTAAATCACTTAGCACTACCACGCACTCGCCTACTGTGTAAATAGTTTCAACTTCACCCACCATCTTTTTCTTGGTCATGATCTCCTTTAGAAACATCACATATATCAGTATTTGATCAATAGCCTCCAAAAATTGGACATTAATATGCAATTGTTTAAACATCTCTAAAAACTTTTGGAACTAAGCGTCTTGTTTTTAAGCCTTCAATCGTTGTGGAAACAGATGTGGTAGTCTGGGATCATCGCGTGGTTTACTAGATGTGGTGGCATCCTTGGTATTGTCATCCTTGCCATCAGTAGCAAGATCTCTCATTGTATCAAACATAAGAGTTGTATCTTTAGGTGTTAGAGCATCGGTGAATGGCTTGCTTGGAGTGGAATCAACAAGGGAAGCTCCCCTAAACTTGTCATATTTGGTCAGTTGGGTGCCACTACGCAGTGCAATGTCATTGCATTACTCCACACTAAAAGTCTTAGTGACTTAAGTATCACTAAGCAAACCGCCTTGAGGTTGCATCTTCAAAACTTGGGTAATTTTCCCAACTCGTGTTTCCAAGGACCATAGGGAAGCAGTGTGATTCTGTAGGATGGATTGTTTGTTATGCAACATAGCGCCTTGCGTTGTGAGCATGTCACTATGATTCTTTAGATGTGTTGATTGGTCTTTCATATTAACTCAGGCAATATCCATAAAAAACTTTGATAAGAAGAATAACAAGAACTAGAGTTGGAGTTAGAAACTCCCTAGTTCTGCCTCTAAGTTTTCTGTTGGAATCTAGGAGGCTCTGTAGTAGCATTCTGTTGTGCTCCTGAATTTCTTGTGTTACCTCCCCAACCAATGTTTGGATGTTGTCACCACCCTAGGGTGTAATTGTTCGAATAGAAATTGTTGTTGTGATTGGCATCCCCTACATAGCATCCAAATTCTTGTTTTCAGGGCATTCATTCAACTAGTGTTCCCCATCGCAATGCCCACATGTGTATTGAATTACCTTAGCCTCCCATGTGTTGGATATCAACTGCATGCTTTTGAGCAGATTTGTAATGGTGGAGAGTTGAGTTGCCACACTCTAGGAACCATCTAATTTGAGTGTTCCAGGAGATTTAGAATAGGATTTAATCTCCCTATAAGAAACTGATAGTCGTTATTGGCTATCTGATTAAGAATAACAAAAGCCTCTTCAAGATCTTTGTCGAGCAAAATTCCATTGGCTGAAAAGTCAATCATCATCCTTGTTGGTGCATTAACGCCATTATAAAACATCATTATTTGTATCCAATTATGAAATCCATGAATCGAGCAGTTGCACAACATATCTTTATATTTGTCCCAACATTCATACATAGATTCATCTTATCGTTGCTTGAATGCTATGATCTTGCTCTGCTTCTGATTGTGCACATTCGATGGATCATATCGATGCAAAATTTTCTTGCACAAATCATCCAGGATGTAATGGATCTTGAGGATATAGTGTTCAACCATGCTCTGGCTCGATCACGCAAGGAGTAAGTGAACAATTTAAGTCTCAATACATCATCAGGAACTCCCGATTGTTTAAAGCAAACACAAACTTCCAGGAAAGCTTGATTGTGTTCTCTTGCATCCTCTCTTGCGAATCCATTGAATTGTCCAATGGAATTGAGCATGTTGAACATAACGGGCTTCAACTCAAAGTGAGTTGTCCCTAGATCAGAAACTATGTAACGCCCCGGTTTTGGAAGATAAAAATATTTTTATGCGAGATAAAAATATGGAGAAATGGTTAAAAATCCTTATTAATATATGTTAATTATTAGTAAAGTCAATTTTGGAAGATAAGTTTTGGAAATGTGACATTTTGGAATAGTGACTAAAATGTAAAAGTGTAAAACTATTTTTGGTGACTATTTTGTAAAGAGTCAAAACTTTGAATCTTTAAGGGGCTTTTATCAGTTTAATCAGCTATTTCCTTTAATTAGGCCATTTTAATAAATTTTTTAATTAATTAATAGTTAAGGATGGAAGGGATTTTAATAAAAGAGTTTATTTGGTTAAAACATTTCTCACGTAACTTCTTTTTGCTCTAACTTTTCTCTCTACTTTCTCAACCGCCAAACTACCTTTTCTCTTCTAAAATCTCCAGAGAATTAATCCTTTTCATTCCATTTTGGTTTCCAAATGATTTCCTTGGATTTCTACATCAAGTATTTTTTGTTTTCTTGAAAGATTTCAATCCAATCTTGCCAATTAAGGGAAAGCAAGGGATTAGAGGTAATCTTCGTTCTTCTCCTCTAATCAAGGTTCTTTATTGAAATTCCCAAGTTCTTGACTCTTTAAATATGTTTTCTAATGAGGTTTTATGAATTAATTGATGGAAATGATTAAATCAAGGTTTAATTAGTGGATTTATATGATTTTCGTAATGGATCTGCTTTGCTGGGTTAGGATTAATTGCAATCATGATTTTGATGTCTAATAATGTGGAGATAATGGTTTTAACATTGTAATCCCGAAACTATAATAATCTCTAAGTTTCTTGGTTGCTAGAATCGTGTTTTTGAGGAGTTGTGGGTGATTAATGGTTGCTGGAGGTATAAGGATGTTATGAGATGGTTTTAACATGTTGTTTGATGTTAATTTATGTTTGGAAGTGTTAGGTTATGGCTGGGTTAAATTTCTTAAGTGAATCAAAGTTGTTTCGGATAGGCGTTTTGATGGTTTTAAGCAAGGCAATGTTGAGGAATTGCTTGCTGGGATTTTGAATGCATTATGATGCATTAACCCTCTATTGTAATGTGGTTAAAACAAGGGAGAACATTTTAGAAGCTACCAGTGAAGCTTTAGAGGCTTCAGACGCTTAATTGTGCGTCGATGAATTGAGGTTTCGCACGTCGGTGAGTGAGATCGTGTTTTCTAGCATTGGAATGGTTTAAAAGGTGGTTTATAGGATTTTAAACTTATTTTGAAATGTTGGTTTAAACTCGGAAGTAAGTATAAAGGATTTCTCTCTCAGTCGTGCTATTTTGAAATGGTTTTTATGCACTTGGTTTTGATAACATGATACCTATTGTTTATGCATGTTTTTAAGTATATGAGATATTGTTTTAATCATGAATTGATGAAGGATGCACATGGTAGGTGATCCTTGTAAGTAATACTTGTAGTTTAAAGCATGGTTTGTTGCTTTGGAAAAGTGGTTTAATGTTGATGCATATGAAAATAGTGAGGTTCATGGTTAATTGTGAATTATATTGGCAAATGATGGTATAGAAATGGTTTTAAAATGTTACTGGATATAGTTAGCCGGCTATAGGATTGAGTGCACTGTAAAATAAGTCGTATTGGACGTGGAGGGGTTTATATGGTGTACCAAATACTTCGTCCAAGTAACCTAACGATTGAGGGGTTTATGCTACCGAAAATTCCGTTAGTGGGTTATACATCTATGATGAGTGGTGTTGAGGGGTTTATATGGTGTACTGAGTACTCCACCACGGCTGTCACAACGGTTGAGGGGTTTATATCATGTACCGAATACTCCCATGTGTGAACCTTATGTTGCCGGTGAGAATATATGAAGTGTTGGGAGAACACTTGTGAATTTGCGTATCTAATGTTGTGTTTTGTAAATGGAACTTGTTGATGATCACTTGTGAGCCAATATAATTGTTAATGTATCATGTGTTGTATAATGGGATTTATACATGTTACTCTTTAAGCTTTGCATATGGTTGTTATGCATGGGAAGGCTTAAATTGAGGTTAGCAATGTGAGTTGTTGGTTTAATGATACATGTTGCATATGGTTTAATATGCTGGTTTTTGAATGGTTAAAGTGCATGGTTTTAAAGGCATGATGTTTTAAATGATGGTTTAATCATGGATTGAAAAGTGATTTCAATGTGGTATAGAAACCGGTTTTAAATGTATTGATGGTGTGTTGTTTTTTAGCACTCCTCACTAAGACTAGTGTGCTTACGCTATCCTTGTCCATCAATGCACAGAATTAAAGGTTTGGAGGCGGTAAGCAAGTGAAGGTGATCCAAGGACTTCGAATATGAAAGTATGTTTCTAAAGTAGACAATGTTTAATAAGGGCAATAGCAGATTCCTTTAATGTTTTGGGAGATGTTGTTGAACTCCCTGTTTGAGCAAGTTTATGTTGCTGTTATAGATTTGTAACTGCCCCTTATGCTTGGTTTGGTGATGGATTTATGATTTGAGGATTTGGTTGGATGGTTTTTTTAGGATGCATGCCTCTAGATTCTTGTTATCATGTTTGATTTGGTATATGAATTGTTACGTATGTCTTTAGAAGTATGTTTTAGGTGTGATGTATAATTGAGGTGTGTATGAGAGTATTTGGGGCTAATGTGGATATGTTTGATGTTATTCTAAAGTGTTTCGAGTATGCAATTTCTGCAATTATGCAGGTAAGTTTCAAAACCTTATGAACAGGTTCTGAAACCTGTTGAAGCTGGTTTCGTAACCATGGCCAAGGTTCCGAAACCTTGAGGGGAACTTTAAGAACTTTGGCTACTGGAAACAAAAGTTCCGAAATCTTCTCAAAGGTTTTGAAACTTTACATGTGGATTGATTTGCAAAGTTGAAAAATAGTTTGAAATGTTATATTTTGGTCCACGGTATTCGTAAATGCAATTGTATGAGTTTGGATTGTCGTTTTAAGCTAAAATTTGGCGAGCATGCATGAAACTTGATTAATTAAATATTGGTAACTTTAATTTCACGAAAGGTCCCTATAATTTGTTGGATTTTCAATTTGGTCCCTAATCACGAATCGGGGCAATTGGATGTCAATTCGACGCCCGATTAAGTTGTAATTTCACCTGCTGCCAGCGTGTACACTTAGGATGATAATATTGTATCTAGAGAAGATAAAAGAAAAAAGGATCATTTGAAGAGGTAAACCTTCACGGTTTACTTCAGTAAACCCCGTGTAGCTCGTTTGGTTCGGTCTTGCGACTAGGCCGTGTCGAAGGGGTTACACACTATGATCGATGGGTTGAGGTTGTTGATGACATGTGCTATATTGTCGCGAATAGGTCTTTTAGGTCGGGTAGGTGGCAGAACAACTGGCTTCCTTTTATGTTCTCCATTGTTGGTAACATCATCAACAATCACTTGTGCATCTATTAGTGGATTATCTTCATTACGTACATTGTCGTGTCCGCTCTGTCCATTATTAGCATGGTTACCAAGAGGATCCATTATTCCTTGTCCTTGACAGAGATCTCTCAAGTATCTTTCAATTTCTAGGTCACAAGGAGAATTGGTTCCTCACAACTGGAGCGTCTGGTCATGCACTAAAACATACCTAAAAATAAAAACAAAAAAAAACTAAATGCAAATAAAATAAAATCTTAAGCGCAATTACAACATAATTATCAATTGTCAATCCCCAGCAATGACGCAAAAAACTTGATGCTTACGAAATAGTTATGCACTTTAGAACAAGTATACTCGTTGATCAAGTAATAAAGTGATAAAGTATAGTGTCGAACCCACGAGGATTGGATCAATAAATATGAAGCGATCATACTTAAGAATGGTTGAGTAAGTATTGGTTTGATGGTGATTATCAAAACAAAATGCAAATAAAGTAAAGTAGCAATGATCAAGAAAAAGAGATGGTGAAGTAAATATTAAGATAATTATGGATGTTGGGTTTATTGCATAGGAATTATGCTTGATTACTTATTCAAATGCTATAGAGACTATCAATACATGTCTGCGTAAACCAATTAAGTTCTTTATCTATTTGATAGGGTTTTCTAATGAACTTCTAACTCTCTTGATGCATAGAATTTGATAACAATAAAGCTAAGGTAATACATGTCTGCATGAACCTTAACAACTCTATTATCTATTCAAGTTCCCCTTATTAGTCGTTGAAACTCTAAACTTATGTCTAAGCTAGATTAAGACTAAGTTAACACCTTAGCCTCACTGTTCATGTTTGTTTAACCTAACTCTCTTGATATTAAGCTGCATATCAATATTTAAAAGGCCTTTCTCAATAGCTCTTACAGTAACTATGCATGAAGAATGCTAAATAAAATAGATAAAAGAAAAGAATTATAACATTAAAAAAATATTTAAAACATAATATCCTAATAAGCAATAAACCTAACTGAAAGTATTTAGCTCATGTTTAAGCCTAAAACACCAATAATAAAAACAATTAAAAACATGACAGTTTAAAAAGCAAGGGATATAAAAGGGTCAAGCATTCTCGATGATCTCCTCCAAGTTTTCTAACTGTTGTTGCAGGTCCCACACTCCTTCAGCCTCTCTCGATGGCTTATGTCGTGTGGAGACTCCTCTAGAACATCGACTCTGGTGGTTCTTTGATAGTTGAAGACTAAGGGCTTTCGTCTGTGATCGAGCTCTCATTGTTTGTAGCCCAAGTCTCCTTTATATAGGCGACAAAGCTAGGGTGTTTTAACCCTAAAGCGCACAAATCTTTCTTGAAGAGAATATTGTTTTCCCATTTTCTTTAATGAGTTTCGTATCTAGTGAGAGTCCACGTAAGCCAAAGTTAGATTCATCTTCAACTCTTCTTGCCTCATCATCTCCATCCGAGAGATGTGCTATCCTTCCTGCTCTAGCGTTCCTTCAGCTCCAATTGTTCTTGCGCAAACACCACAAAAAACTACCTTCCCATCAAAACCACCAAAGTATATAACAATTAAGCACAGACAGCGTAACTCCCTATCTACATGCAAACTACTCCTAAATTCCACTAAATGAGCTTGAACGCATGCAAAAGCTAAGCTAAACGGGTATGTAAAATAGGTCATTTACACAATCATCAAGGCTCAATTAATCCCAAACATTTACATCATTGAATCATATATGCACACCCCTAACCCCAACAAATTTAGATTTACACCAATACATATGAGAAAGAGTCTTGACTTCGTGATTTAATAATCATAAAGTTCGTTCATGTGTATAAACATATTCCACACTTGGTATCCCACCAATGTGTGATATAAGCTTTTCATTTTTTCTCAACATAATTCAGAAGTAGCTTACTTTGAGCATGAATTTCTCATTCATCACTTAACAGTTTTGTGCATATGATATACTATTGAAAATCTCTCATAGAGTTGAATATAAAACCATAATTTTATTATTCGAATAGCTACCTTTACCAATTGAGAATATGCCTCAAAGTTTCCAAATATCCATTTTTCCAGCATATATAACATATGGAAAAATATATATGTATATCATATATGGATAGAGAAAATCCTTTAAACTTGAACCAATTAGTACCATAACATTATAAATATTTATAATTAAATTTGAACCAAAACTTGAACAACTTGACTTGAAGATTCGAAGAAATTTCAAATAAAGTTTGAGTTATAGAGTAGGACTCGTCAACTCGACTAACTTAAAACTTTTTGAATCGACTCGATTGATTGCTCCCCCTAAGTACGAGTTGATCTGGTTTAACCAATGCTTGAGGTTTGAGCTCTTGAGAATGCGAAGAAAGCTTACTTGATGAAAATGCTTTGTCACCTGGCTCTATCTAATTTGACAGAATTAATCTATGCTTGGATTATTAGCATATTGGTGGGACACATGTGGTTGACACACAAAAATTAATCCAAATCATAATTTTTAAAATATTAATAGAAAATTAATTTTTAATATAATTTGAATAAATAAAGTGACTTTTCCAAACTCTCAGAGTACTGAAATTCCCTAAAAGACTAGGTGCACTTCTGTGGCATGTATTGGCCAAAACTAGTCAAGTCTGCTGGTAAGGGGTTTTCTTCTTCCTTCTAGGCTTCATATGCATCTGTGGCGGAAGCAGTCGCGATTAGACTAGCAGTTGTCTCAACTGTGAATAAAGGTCGGGAGAAAGTCATTTTTTAATCAAATAACGTCGATGTTATCTCCACAATTAACTCCAAATCGCTAAATGCATGGGAGTTAGCTACTGTTAAAAGCGATATTTTATCCTTTTTTTGCTTGGCGAAAGTGTAAGATTTTATTAAGATAAATCATACAATGCCAACATTATCACAAGCCTCATTAAAAACCTTATCTTTCAACAAAAAAAAAAACTCATTAAAAACCTTCATAAAACCTAGTTAGAGGGAAAAAAGAGTAATTGTGACAATTTGTAAAAATAAAGGACATACACGCAACAACTAACCCTCACCTATACCAACAAAATCATCCCTACGCATACTCGCACAGGCAAGCAACACAAACAGCAGCCCCCTAACTGCAAAGGCAAATCCTACTCCAACAATTGAATCCAAGAAGGTCGATCAACTCCCCCTTTAGCCAAGGCATCCGCCACACCATTCGCCTCCCGAAATATATTATGAAAGCATACGCACTATAGCAACTGACATGCATCATCAATTTTACATAACCACTTCCAATATATCCAGCGGCGTTGCTCAATATTCAAGATCCATGAAACTACAACAAATGGATCAGATTCAATCACCACTGATCCATTTAGACTCACAGAGAAAAACTAACGCATGGAAAATTGCATGTACCTCAGCCTCCTTCGAATCAATAATCCACAGTGGCGCCAAAGAACATAGCTAAAATACGCCCCGCATCATTTCGCAACACACCACCACAACCCGTCTTACCTAGTTTCCCACGTGTCGATCCATTTACGTTGAATTTCAGGACACCTACTGTTGATGGAACCCAAGCAATACTCGATCGAGTAACCACAGGCGCACGCTAAGCGCATGTACGTGGTCGAGTCCACCATACCGCTTCATCAATAAAACCTAAATCATCCAAAGGCCGAACCCAATAAAATGAGCGAATCTTGACAAGGAAAAATATATCATGCACCGACATCCACTTCTCATGAAACAACAACTCATTTTGAGCCAGCCACATCGACCACAATACAGCCGCACATCCCACCAACACCAATCTTGTACTCTCCCCTCGAAGAAACCGTGAATACACTACTATATAATTCACAAATTTTGGTAGGCCATACCACCTCAACCTCCCACCATTTAAAAACAACGAATAAACAACCCACATATAACAACAATGAAATAATATGTGATCCACATCATCTTCACCCCATACAATTTACAAAGTGTGGCATCCTTACCAAAAGGCATTCCGTGCTCTTTTAGCAGCCTCAACATCAGCAACCTCTCCAATTGCACAAACCATACGAAACATTGTATCTTAGGTGGAATCTGCAACTTCCAAATGGAGCTCAAATTAGCATCTTTCTCAAGCCCAAATGACATTATCAGGTTGTACAAGGACCTCACAGAAAATATACCAATTGTACTCGGGTTTCTATATCAATTTGTCCACACAATGTCTACTCAAAATGCAGCGGCCAACACATGCTCGCAACTCGTCCAACTGCCTCAACTCAAACGAACGTAAAGAAACCAGTCTAACAAGCATGACCAAAGCTGCCATCATGAGAATAGTGTAAAGGATTTCTATATTTAATAATGTTTACAATTGACATATATATAGGCTTACAAATGAATATACAAGGATAAGGGAAATCAAATATTAAATAAAAATCAAATATTTACATACAAGATAAGATTGAGATAGAGATGGGATAAGAAAGGATTTGAATGAGATCTGACAAAGAGTTATCTCATAGATTTGAATGAGATAAAAGTTATCTCATATTATATTTATCCTTAATACGCCCCTGCAAGATAGAGGATCCATCGGAGACTCCAATCTTGGACCGAAAATAAATGAAGAGATTATGACCAAGAGGTTTGGTGAGCGTGTCCACAATCTGAGCTTTGGATGGAATGTGTTGAACAAGTAGAGAACCCACAGCAACTAAGTCATGAACAAAGAAGTAATCAAGGGCAAGATGCTTTATACGAGAATGAAAAACTGGATTTTTGCAAACATATGTGGCACTAAGATTGTCGCGGAAGAGAGATAGAGGTTTTGGTAATGCCACGACAATATTTTGAAGAAGATGTTGGACCCAAAGCACTTCGGTAGTTGCATTTGCCATAACACGATATTCAGCTTTTGTGGAGGACGAGAAATAGTTTTCTGACGAGCTGACTTCTAAGAAATAAGATTAGATCCAAGATAAATAGCATATCCAATAGTGGATCGACCGTCCATAAATGATCCTCCACAGTCCGCATCAGCAAAGGCGATGAGATGAAGAGAAGATGTCGAACGAAAAAAATGTCATGGCATAATGTTCCTTTGAGATAATGCGTGATGCGCTTAGCTGCTATCTAATGTGCAAGTGAAGGACCATGCATGTATTGCAATAGACGATTCACGAAAAAAGAAATACCCAGACGAGAAAGTGTGAGATACTGAAGGAGACTAAGTAATCGGCGATGCCCAGACATATCAAGTGCCGTGGATGGCTCCGGTAGAGGTAGCTTATTGGAAGAGGACATAGGTGTGGAAATTGCCTTGGCATTTTCCATCTAAAACAAAGTTAAGATGTTAGAGATATATTGCGCCTGAGATAAAAATAACCCTATAGGAGTAGAAATAGCCTCAATGCCAAGAAAATGGTTAAGCAAGCCAATATCCTTCAAAGAAAACTTCGTAGATAATATGTTGGTGAAATGAGCAATAAATCAATGTTATTACCAATAAGCACAATATCATCCACGTAGACTAGAAAGTATAAAATAACTCCTTTTGCATTATAGATAAAGAGAGAGACATCAGCCTTTGATTTTGTAAAACCAAAGTGAATGGGAAATTGAGAGAGTTCAACATACCACATCCTCGGGGCTTGCTTGAGTCCATACAAGGCTTTACGCAACCGGTAAATATGAGATGGGTGAGTAGAATCAACATACCCCAGAGGTTGTTCTAGATAGACTTCCTCATGTAAGGTACCATTTAAGAAGGCATTATTAATGTCAAGTTGCTTGATAGGCCATGCATGATGAAGGGCAAGAGTGAAAATAATACGCACCATAACAGGTTTTATCACAGGACTAAAGGTCTCAAAGTAGTCACGACAGCTTCTTGAGAGTACCCTTTCGCTACCAGTCGAGCATTGTAGCAATCAACAGAGTCATCAGCATGTAGTTTCACACGGAATGCCCATTTGCACCCTACGACAGATTATGTAGATCGTGGAACAAGATCCCATGTTTGGTTGCGTTGCAAGGAATTAAACTCATCATCCATAGCTTTTCTCCATAGTAGGTCTTTCAAAGCTTGAGTAACAATCTTTGGCTCTATTGTGGAAGGCAAAGGATGACATGTAGTAGTATTAACAAATGAAGGACCAAAGTACCTCAGATTTGGCCGGTGAATCCGCTGTTGCGAGGGATCATGTTGTGGCAAGTCAGGAAAGACAGCTTGATGTGGCAAGTCAGGGACAGCGTCATGCTGTGGCAGATCAGCCAAGGGAACTGATGTGACAGTGGAATCATCAGGTTGTCATGGCATATTAGACACTGAAGCATCATGTTGTCGTGGCATAGGAGGCAATGAAGCATTAGATTGTCGTGGCATAGTAGGCAATAAAGCATTAGATTGTCGTGGCATAGTTGGTAATGAAGCATTCGGTTGTCGTGGCATAGGGAGGACACGTCGTGTAGCAAAAGCAAAGATATAAGGAATAAACCGAACATGGCGAGAGACATAGATTCTGTTAGTGGTTGGCTCCAAGCATTTATAAGTAAACTGCGTCATAATGTATCCAAGGAAAACATATTCAGCGGACCGTAGGTCAAGTTTACGTGTCGTGTATGGTCTCAGCCAAGGAAAGCACAAGCATACGAATGCTTGAAACTTGTCATAGTTTGGTGCTTGTTGATGAAAGAGAAGGTAAGGTGATACATTACCCAATATCAGTGTTGCCATCCGATTAATAAGATAAGCAGCTGCCTAAAAAGTATGAGGCCAATACTCTATTGGGAGGGATGCAAAATGAAGTAGAGAGAATTCAGTCTCCACCATGTGGCAATGTCTCCGTTTAGCAGTCTCATTGTGTCTTGGAGTATGAGGCGGTGAAGTGAAGTAAGAAATACCGCCCAAATTCAAAATGGGAAAGAGCTTAACAAACTCATCTCCATTATCAGAGAATAGAGACACAATGATCTGATGAAAAAAGCTTTCAACAAGCCTTTTAAACTGAGGAAATATTGCCGCAATATTATATTTTTTATTCATCAGGTATAGCCAGATATACTTGGTAAAATGATCAACAAACACTACATAGTATGAATATCCATCATAAGACAGATGTTTAGTGCTCCAAACATCAGAGTAAAGCAATTCAAGAGGATGAGAGCTTGACATAGTATTTTAACCAAATGGTAGTTTATAACTCTTATTAATAAGACAATAAGTACAAGGATAGTTCGTCAAACTAGTTGGATCATAAGATATATTACAAGTGCGTAATATAGAGGCTAAGATTTTATCGGAGGGATGACCAAACTTGTGATGCAGCTGATGCACGGACAAGCAATTGACTGAGTTGACTTGGGGAGAAAAAGATCGCAGAGCATAGTAGACACCACCAATTTTATTGCCTCGAAGAAGGGGAATTCCCATAAGTCGATCCTTAATAAGAAAATAATTATCAAAGAATTCAACAGACACATGATTAGTCTGACATAATTTAGAATCCGACACCAAATTTGTATTTAACTGGGGAACACATAAGACATTTGTGAGAGAAAGGGGCTTGGTAGCCATGGGAACAGTGCATTGGCCAATATGAGATATAGGTAGAGAGTTACCATTACCCAGATGAACAGTATCAGGACCATCATAAGAGGAGATATCATGAAGAGACACAGTGATCATTTTGGTGTGATGCGAGGCACCACTATTAAACATCCAAGAAGCCGAAACAGCTGATGAAAGATTAGTAGCAGTGTTAACAACTGGTGAATCAGATGGTGGGTGCTAATAAAAGTTATTGTTGTGAAGGAACTGAACAAGCTTACGGCAATCTTGAACAACATGCCCTAGCAAATTATAGAGCTTTCACACAACATCGTGCCGTCTAGAATGACCAGATTGAGAAATAGGACTACGACCGCCACCAGAAAATGAATGGCTAGAGCGACCATCCTTCCCTCGAGAACGATTGGTGGAATAACTGCGATTTGAATTGGCCTGCTGCGCAGAATATGCCATGGCAAGAGGCATAGCTTGTTCAGATTCTTGTAGGAGTCTCTCATGATCAGTTAAGATCTTAGACAACTCAAGCATTGATGTCGATGTGTTTCGTACACGAAGGGCGGCAAGAATTGGACGATAATCATCACCCAATTGATTGACAATAGAAATCAAGAGATCTGCATCAAAGACAGGACAGTTTGCCAAGGCAAGATCAGAGGCAATATCTTGTATGTCTTTCATGTAGTCGAAGATAGACCTGGAACCACGCGGATTGCGATCCAATTTGGACGTGAGAGCAAGGATTCGACTAGGAGATGCTTGAACATAACTTGCAACTAGAGTATCCCGTGCAATTTTGGCGGTGACAGTTGATGAAATAAGTGGTTGAACTTGATCATCACAACTTCCAAGAAGAGCACTGACAAGAATTTGATCCTAACGTACCATCGTATATATTCAGGATTAGCAATTGTTATCGCGACATCGATAAACTTAAATGGGGAAGGTTGTGAACAATCAATATAACCGAGTAGCCCAAAAACAACGAGAGTAGCCTCCACTTGGCGACACAAAATAGGAAAGTTGGCAAACGTAAGTTTGATTGGGAAGTTGGTGGGTGCACTAAGATGCACAAGATCATTGGAAGTAGAAGATGGAGCCATGAAATGAGATCCGGTTTAAATAAGAGCAAAAAAGAGAGGGGAAATTAGTAGAGAAATTCTACTTGGCTCTGATTTCCATATAAAGGATTTGTATATTTAATAGTTACTAATGTTACAATTGACCTATATATATAGGCTTACAAATGAATATACAAGGATAAGGGAAATCAAATATTAAATACAAATCAAATATCTAAATACAAGATAAGATGGAGATAGGATAAGATAGGATTTGAATGAGATTTGACTAAGAGTTATCTCATAGATTTGAATGAGATAAAATTTATCTTGTCTTATCTTTATCCTTAATAAATAGTCCTTCACAAGAGCGAGATTATTTATCGCCAAGCGTAATAAGCGAGGGAATACACTCATTAACAGCTCCTCGACGAACCAACTATCCCGCCAAAAGAGAATACACTCACCATTACCCACCAACCATGTAAATTGTGACACATTCATAAAATGTTGCACACACTCATCACTTTGCACCTCAACTATTTGCCGCCAAATGGCCGACATGTGTCTATTACTCCTCGAATGAACGCACCATTGCAACACTTGTGCTCTATATTTTTGCCACAATCAATGAACGCCATAAGGACCCATCCTCTCTAGCATACCGCCAACACCATTTGGCAAACAACGCCAAATTACGATTACGTAAATCCACCACCCCTAGCCCTCCAAAGCGTTTTGGTTTACAAGCAATCCACCAATTAACTCTACTCAATTTTCTTTTCTCTTCAGAGCCACCTCACAAGAATTGTCATCAAATTCAGTCAATCTTTAATATTATACTCGAAGGGTCTCAAGGTGGATTTTACATTGGATGAAATTAAGGCAACGATTTGGGATTGTGAGGGTTCGAAGGAACCGGGACCGGATGATTTTACATTTGAATTCTACAAGAGAGAGTGGGATTTTTTAAAAGATGACCTGATGAAATTCATACAGGATTTTGCAGTACACTCTAAATTACCGAAGGGGGTGGATTCGACCTTCGTGGTGTTAATCCCAAAGAAAGATAGTACACGGGTGATAGGAGATTTTTGGCCTATAGGCCTTTTGAACTCGTTATACAAAATTTTGGCAAAATGTTTGACTAAGCGACTCCAACAAGTGTTGTCTGATTTAATTAGTGACATGCAGTTTGCATTCATACGGGAAAAAAATAACGGATGGCATTTTATTGGCGAATAAAATTATTCATTCTATGCAAAAGAGCTGGTATAATGAAGAGGTGTTGTACTCAAATTAGATTTTACAAAGGCGTATGATTGTATCAAATGAGATTGTACTGCGTCTTCTTTTCTTTTTTTCTTCTTTGCTCACGTTAACGGGAATGTAATATTGCGGCAGATTGGGTCGCAAAATCCAGGTTAAAGGGGTTGTGTTCTCTTGACTGGAGTTTGCGCCCCCCATCTGAGCTTGCCAAACTGCTTTTGTTTTATTTATATGATCCTTTCAAAAAAAAATCCTAAAAGAAACAAAATTTAGTATCCAAATTACTATGAACAACTCTTATATATAAACCAAAATATATTCACCAACAAATACAAGTACTAGAAACATGCTTTTGGGAGACCATGCAAGGTTGTAAATGAAACGTCAACACGTAGTTTTAGCATGAACTTTGCATCAAAACCAAAGAAATTACTGACTTGCATTGCTTTAAAATCTAGATATTTTTATACAAATTTCTTCTTCCATGAGCCTTGTACAGGGATCCTTTAAGGGACTAGTAGGGTTATGACCCTCCAAAAGTTTTAAAAAAATTAAATTTTACCTCTAAATTTTTTATAAATTTTAATTTGGCTCCCTTAAGATTTTTAAATATCCATATTAAGCTTCAAAGTTTTGAATATTTTAATTAAATTCTCTCTCATTTTTTTAAGTTTTTTGTTAAATCTCTCAAAATTATTAAAAATTTTAGTTAAACCATGAAATTTTTAAAAAGTCTTGTTTAAGCCTCTAAACTTTTTAAAAATTTAAATTTGTCTCCTCAAACTTTTACTTCAAGTTCTGCCATTGGTCTCGTAGATGCAAAGCCTAAGCAAAGACTTACAATCAATTTCCGAGGGAAATTATTCCCAAAATGTGAGTATTTTAATCTTCAAAATTTTGGAAAATTCAAATTTTGCCTCTAAAGTTTTTGAAAATTTTATTTTGGCTCCCTCAATGTTTTCTAAAATTCATATTAAGTTTCAATATTTTGAATATTTTTAATTAAATTCCCTCTCAGATTTTTAAAATTTTGTTGTTAAATTTCTCAAAATTATTAAAAACTTTAGTTAAGCCCTCAAATTTTTGAAAATTTTGTTTAAGCCTCCAAACATTTTTGAAATTTAAGTTTATCCTCTCAAACTTTTACTCTAAGTTTCGCCACTAGTCTTGTAGATGCAAAGCTTAAGAAAAGAAGGATATATTAGATTATGAACCGACCCCAAACTTACAATCAATTTCGAGGGGAAATATTCCCAAAATGTGAGTATTTAATCTCCAAAATTTTGGAAAATTCAAATTTTGCCTCTAAACTTTTTGAAAATTTTAATTTGGCCCCTCAAGATTTTAAAAATTCATATTAAGCTTCAGAATTTTGAATATTTTTAATTAATTCCCTCTCAATTTATAATTTTTTGGTTAAATCTCTCAACATTATTAAAAATTTTAGTTAAACACTCAGATTTTTGAAAAATTTTATCTAAGCCTCCAAAATTTTTAAAAATTAAGTTTACCCCTCAAATTTTTACTCCAAGTTCAGCCACTAATTTTGTAGATGCAAAGCTTAAGCAAAGAAGGATACATTAGATTATGAACCAACACCAAACTTACAATCAATTTCCGAGGGAAAATATTCCCAAAATGTGAGTGTTTAATCTCTAAACTTTTGGGAAATTCAAAATTTGCCTCCAAAATTGTTGAAATTTTTAATTCGGCTCCCTCAAGACTTCTAAAAATTCATATTAAGCTTTAAAATTTTGAATATTTTTAATTAAATTTCCTCTCATTTTTCTTTAAATTTTTTTTGTTGAATCTCACAAAATTATGAAAAATTTTAGTTAAACCCTTAAATTTTTGAAAATTTTTGTTTAAGCCTCCAATTTTTTTAAAATAATTAAGTTTGTCCCCTCAAATTTTTACTCCAAATTCTATCACTTTCGCCACTGGCCTTGTAGATGCAAAGCTTAAGCAGAGAAGGACGCATTAGATTATGAACTAACACCAAACTTACAATCAATTTCCGAGGGAAAATATTCCCAAAATGTGAGTATTTTAATCTTCGAAGTTTGAATTAATATATATATATCAATATATTCATGGAAAAAATCATCTGCCCTTTTCTTTTCTATGTCCAACACTAAAATTTTAAATTAAAAGCTCTAATTCTAAATCTTTAACTATAAACCTTAAACCTTAAAAATACACCATATCAATAATTCTCTAAACACTAAATCCTAATCTTAAACCATAAACCTAAATTTTTAATATAGATATAAAAAAGCTTTGAAAAAGAGCAGTGAGTTTCTATTCATATTCATGCACTAATTTGACCAATTGGCACCCAGGGTGGTTAGCCTCTTATTTAGAACAGTATCGAGCTGTTTACAACTTAGCACCCAATAAATAATTAGGAAGAGAATTCAAGTATAACAAGTAGCTGGACAACCTGAAATCAACTATGGCGGGATGTGGGAGTGTGTTGCGCAATGATAAAGGGGGAAATATTGGCCTTTTTCTCGGGGCCGTTGGGAGTACTTGACTCCAATGCAGCTGAAGTACATGCGATATGTCAAGCTTTGCATATGTTTTGTAATTCGAAATGGAGTGAGGTTCCTTCGTTGATTGTGGAGTCAGATTTCATAATGGTTGTCTCGTAGATCTTACATGTAGAAAGACGGTCACGGAAGTTGTGGGATTGTCGCGCTCCACTTAGAGATTCTGAGTTCATGATTGCAGTACCAACAACAACAATCTCCATAATTAGTCTCTGGTTTGCTGATATGTGACCTTGAGAATGGCTATATGCTACAGAGTATGAAGAATTTATGGATTTGAGCAGGTTGTATAAACACCTTGGCGTACTTTAGATATTGGAATGTTGGACAAATGTTCCTGATTGGCTTTCTTCTTGTAAGGTGTTGTTAGATTGATAATTTTGTTTGTATCATTTGGTAAGCTTTTGAGTTGTTGGTATGTGAACTTTGAGAACGATTGCCTTGTGCAATATCCTCTATTTTTGTAATCCCCTCTATGGGGATTTAATTTTATAATTTAATAAAAATCAAACAGGCTTAACTAAAAAAAATGGTGTCCGGAGAAGCCGCATTCACCTTTGTTGATGCCTCAATGTGGTAGAAACTGAACAAGGGAGGTGGAGAAGAGGATCTCGTTAATTGATGGCGATTTCAGGCGGTTCACCCTGCTTGACTTGGGACAGAGAGCCGCAGACAATGTGGTGGTCGAAGTAATGAAGGGGATGAGAGGAGAAATTGGAGAGAGAAGGGGAAACTATCACGTATTAAACCACTTGGCCCTTTCTCTATGGTCGGCTTGGTATTTATAACCCTAATATTGTTTGTGATGAGACGGTATCAAGCTTTGTGACAAGCTATGGACGAGTTGGCAGAGGTAGATCAAACTTCCAAGTATAGGCTTTATCGCCCGGTCATGTGGGAGAAGTGATGTAGCATTTGAAAATGCCAGTTCCCAAGATTATCTAGGGCTGCAGCATTCTGGTCTCCAATAGTGCTCATCTTCGGAAGGGCCCCTGTCGTGGGTCACTTTTGGAGCCACCAAGTGCGGAGGTGTTAAAGCCCATTTTTGAATTTCTTAAGAGCCGAGATACCAAGGGTATAACACTTGTCCCCATTGGCCTAAGGATACCATAAAGTGGTATCATCCAAGACTTGTAATTAAAGTCTGGTTCGTAATCATTGTTTTTGTTGTAATTGAATAAGTGCTAGAGCGAAGGTAGCTCGACGCTCTAGAGAAATCATGACAGTTTGCCCCTGTGTTAGAGTATGTCCAAAGACCAATCATAAGATGATGGTAAATAGCATTTTTTACCTTTTTTATTCATAAAGAGGCATTTCCATTATTATTTTCAGTTACAATTTTGTGTGCATAAATAAACTGAATTATAATAAATTCCTTAAAATAATATGGTTATTCTTAAATGTCCTTAGTCGAGTATTATTGTGGGAATGGACAACAATAATGCATTAAGACTAATACGTAGTTTATTGATGAAAAAGTGTTGTCATTGACATGGAGATGTCAAAATCAATACATAAGTATGTGTTAGAGAACGACATACTAGACTGACCTGCTATGAGCATGTTTCTTGGATTATTATGTGGCAGTCACAACATTGCTCATAGTGATAACTACATGTATGATCCTCAGACTTGAGATCATCATTATTTCAACATCGTGAGTGACATATTTTGATACAGTCAAACGTGTGTCGTAACTAACTACACTATAAAGACTAATATTGGATATGTCACAATCTATGAGTGGGATATGGTTGATCAAGATAGGATTTGTCCCTCCTACATAATAGGAGTAATATCGTAGGCCACTTGATTAAGTGAGACTAGAAATGCATGGTCATGCTCGAATAAGTTGATATGAGATATCATAATTACTCGTTTATAATAGTTTACTCAAGATATCAAGAAATATTAGATGGACTACACAAGTCTGACTATTCCATGACTTGTGTCCAATCTAGATATAAAGGACAAAAGGATGTAATACATGAAAAAAAGTTAATCACGAAAAAGATTATGTCGAATCATGATTTCTTGTAACTTAGCTGACAATGACATATCGCTAGATGTCACTCATTGTTCTAACGTCACATGAACCTACAAGGTCACACACACGATTGAAATGAGCATATATATTAAACGAATTATATATGTACAAATTTGTTGTACACGTATTTAGTTAAATTAATATATATTTGGTATATATAATTTAACTATTTGGTAAATATTAAAAGAAAAATAATTATTGTAATTATTACTCTTTTAATATATAAATAATATAATTCGATATAAATCAATATATATATATATTGAAATCCTAATTAAATTGAATTGGGATTATATATATTTAATATATATATATTGAAATCCTAATTAAAGTTGAATTGAGATTATATATATTCAATATATATATATACTAAAATCCTAATTAAGTTGAATTGGATTATATATTTAATATATATATATATATATTGAAATCCTAATTAAGTTGAATTGAGATTATAGATATATTTAATATATATATATATATTAAAATCTTAATTAAAGTTAAATTGGGATTATTTATATTGAATATATATATTGAAATCCTAATCTGAGTTGAATTAGGATTACAAATGCTATATAAAGGCATGAGAGATCTAGCAATCATTAATGCTTTTGGGAAAAACCTTCTTAAATTGTTTAGAGAGTTTTTATGTGCTAATTCCCTTCTAAATAGTTTAGAGAGTTTTATATGCTTGTTTCAACTGGGTGAACTACGTAGAGGTTGGAGTGTTATTGTTGCGGCTTAGGAATTGACATTGTGGAATCATGATTGGTTTTTTTATCTTCTCCAAATTCAGAATTCCAGATTTTTAATAGGTAATTCTTCACCCTTATTCACCCCGATTCATTTCTCGTACATGGATCTCTGGTGGTAATCGTCGGATAATTTTTCCGCTACGCCATAGGGTGTGTCGGTGTTTCCCTATAGTGGTATCAGAACCACTTGTACGATACGGATTCAGGTTTTAATTACTTGGGTGATGTAATTGTATGAGATACATGTTATTTTTTATTTATTTAGTGAATATATGATATTTGTACGAGCAAATATATTCAATCACGATTAATCTGGTACTCTAGTTAAAAGATGTTCACAAGATAGATGATTAAGAGTTAATCATCATGATCTTTGTCGACAGGGTTTGAAATATTATATATTAATTGTTAACATATTCAATATTGAGTTTTAGGGTTTTAGATGTTAACATACGCGGATTAAAGTTATATATTAGACTAATGATTAGTCTATAGATTTCATGCGGGAAAGTAACAAGAGTTGTTTCAGTAAAAAAACCTCGTGGATTTTAAAATCTTGAAAAACACGATAATGTTGATAGAAGTTATCAAATTCCGCCACTAACCAAGTAGCGGCAAACCCACCAGCAAGGGGCTCCGCCCTTTAGAACCCCGTAAGGGGCTTGACAACTGCGTAGGAACAATCTGGTAAGACTTTAATTTTATTATGTTTGATATGCACGGTGTTTGGAATACATAGTTATAGCCAAATAGCGCATTTAGTTTTATTTATAAGGTTTTATAAATACGACATGTGTGTTGTGTCGTGCCTTTCTATACTTCTATTGTAATTCTCTTCTCATCTTACTCCCTCGTATGTAAAACGAGTTTCTGAAATTGTAATCTATACGAAGAAGCATGGACCAGAGGAACATAAGTGTGGGCCGACAGAAAAATGCTTGAAAAGTGTTTTTATCCTTAGAATAATTTGGTTCTCCCATTGGCTTGGGACGGACCACCTTAGGGTATGGGCTATAACTATTGCATTCATATTTACTGACTTTCATGTATGTGATAAAATGAATGTATGAGATTCATGCTAGTTAATTGATAAGATCAAATGTTAAATAGTGAGATAATATTCACAAAACCCCTCAATAAAATATTAAGTCTTTTATTGCTTCCCAATGTTAACCCTCGTTAAAGTCTAGATCGATACAATGTAGGTTATGCTAAAGCGAGATACTTGTATCTATCTTGGTCAAACGCGAAGAATAAGCAAGTGATATCCGTTGGTTGTAACATTGGTTAAAGACTTAACTAGGTTACTCTAATAGGATTAGAAACCTAAAGGCTAGTTATTTGGATAATCATAAGATGATTATGAACAAGAGTTGTTCACCAAATGAAGGAGTTACATGAGATGTAATTAACAAGTGTTGCTTACCTAGATAGACCATAATCTTAAGAGAAAAACCAAAGCTGACTTAAGAGAATGTGAAATTTGGATCCTTATCCACAAGAAAAACTTTACAAAAGGTATTTTCAACATTAATGTTTGAGGGTTATTAATTTTAATAAAATAGTGGGAGTTAAAAAGATTCAGTATGGAAGAATCCAAAAGGGATTCTTACCTATGAGACATGGAATTTCACTCTCGAAGGAAATGTGTCCTTCAACACCACAAGAAAGAGAGTGAATGAGTAAGATTCCATATGCTTCAGCAATTGAATCTATTATGTATGTCATGTACTCGTCCAAATATATCGTACACTTTAAGTATGACAAGTCGATACCAGGTAAATCCTGGTGAAGGTCACTGGGTCATAGTTAAAAACATCCTAAAGTACTTAAGAAGAACTAAGGATACATTCCTTATATATGGAGGTGATGAAGAGCAAAGTATAAAAGGTTATACTGATGTCAGCTTTCAAATTGATAAGGATGATTCACGATCGCAATCGGGTTTTGTGTTCTACCTTAATAGAAGTGTTGTGAGCTGGAAAGGTTCAAAGCAAGATACAATAGCTGATTCTACAACACAAGCCGAGTATATTGTAGCACGCGATGCTGCAAAAGAAGGTGTTAGGATCAAGAAGTTCATATATGAACTAGGGGTTGTGCAGAGCATTTTGAATGCTATAGATCTACATTGTGATAACAACGAAGCCACCGCACAAGCAAAAGAACCCAGATCTCGCCAACGATCCAAGCACATACTTAGGTGTTACCATCTCATTCAAGAAACTATAGATCGAGGAGATGTGGAAATATGTAGAGTACCAACAAATGATAACATTGTCGATTCACTGACAAAGCCTCTGACGCAGCAGAAGCATGATCATCACATTAAGTCGCTTGGTATTAGATACATGAGTGATTGGTCTTAGTGCTAGTGGGAGATTGTTAGAGTATGCCCAAAGACCAATCATAAGATCATTGTAAATAACTTTTTTACCTTGTTTATTCATAAAGAGACATTGTCAATATTATTATCAGTTACAATTCTATATGCATAAATAAACTGAATTATAATAAAGTCCTTAGAATAATATGGTTATTCTTAAATGTCCTTAGTTGAGTATTATTGTGGGAATGGACAACAATAATGCATTAAGACTAATATGTAGTTGATTGATGAAAAAGTGTTTTCATTGACATAGAGATGTCAAAATCAATACTTAAGTATGTGCTAGAGAATGACTTATTGGACTGACCCGCCATGAGCATGTTTCTTGGATTATTATGTGACAGTCACAATATTGCTCATAGTAATAACTACATGTATGATCCTTAGACTTGAGATCATCATTATTTCAACATCGCGAGTGGCATATTTTGATACAGTCAAACGTGTGTCATAACTAACTACACTATAAAGACTGATATTGGATATGTCACAATCTATGTAGTGGGATATGGTTGATCAATATATGATTTGTCCCTCCTACATAATAGGAGTAATATCGTAGGCCACTTGATTGAGTGAAACTAGAAATGTATAGCCATGCTCGAATAAGTTGATATGAGATATCATAGTTATTTGTTTATAATAGTTTACTCAAGATATTAAGAAATATTAGATGGACTATACAAGTGTGACTGTTCCATGACATGTGTCCAATTCTAGATATAAAGGACAAAAGGATGTAATACATGAAAAAGAGTTAATCACGAAAAAGGTTATGTTGAATCAAGATTTCTTGTAACTTAGGTGACAATGACATTGCTAGATGTCACTCATTGTTTGTAATATTAGAAATGTTCTAATATTTACTACTAACGTTACATGAACCTACAAGGTCACGCCCACGGTTGAAATGAGCATATATATTAAATGAATTATATATGTACAAATTTGTTGTACAGGGATTTAGTTAAATTAATATATATTTGGTATATATAATTTAACTATTGAGTAAATATTCAAAGAAAAATAATTATTGTAATTACGGCTCTTTTAATATATAAATAATATAATTCGATTTAAATCAATATATATATTGAAATCCTAATTAAATTGAATTGGGATTATATATATTTAATATATATATATATATATTGAAATCCTAATTAATGTTGAATTGAGATTATATATATTTAATATATATATATTAAAATCCTAATTAAGTTGAATTGAGATTATATATTTAATATATATATATTGAAATCCTTATTAAGTTGAATTGAGATTATACATATATTTAATATATATATATTAAAATCATAATTAAAGTTGAATTGGGATTATATATATTTAATATATATATTGAAATCCTAATCTGAGTTGAATTAGAATTACAAAGGCTATATAAAGGCATGAGAGATCTAGCAGTCATTAATGCTTTTGGGAAAAACCTTTTAAATATTTAGAGAGTTTTTATATGCTCATTCCCTTCTAAATAGTTTAGAGAGTTTTATATGTTCGTTTCAACTAGGTGAACTACGTAGAGGTCAGAGTGTTATTGTTGCGGCTTAGGAATCGACATTGTGGAATCGTGATTGGTTTCTTTATCTTCTCCAAATTCACAATTCCATATTTTTAACAGGTAATTTTTCACCCTTATTCACCCCGATTCGTTCCTCGTACATGGATCTCTGATGGTAATCATCGGATAATTTTTCCGCTGCGCCATAGGGAGTGTCAGCGTTTCCCAATACCCTGTTGATTTAGGTTGAGTGCCATAATGATTTTGAGAAACAATTTAGAACATCAAAGACATCTCAAATAAGGTATCTTCCCAAGTCCTTGATGTGTTTAAAGCGAAGTGACTCTACAAAGTCATCCCACATTGTACAGACGTGAGAAGTGGTGAAGCCCATGACCCTAGGAATGCATCAGAGATATAAGTATATAAGCGAAGGACTCAACATTGGGAATTTTTCAGGAGAATAGATATATATAAACAAATGACTCGACCCTGGGAAAACATTAGGAGGACTTAATATGTAAGCAAATGACTCGACCTTGAGAAATCACCAGGGGAGTGAATATGTAAGCAAATGACTCGACCTTGGAAAATCATCAGGAATGAATATGTAAGCAAATGACTCGACCCTGAGAAATTATCAGGGTAGTGAATATGTAAGCAAATGACTTAACCCTGGGAAATCATCAAGAGGGTGAATATGTAAGTAAATGACTCGAGTATGGGAAATAATATGTAAGCAAATAACTCGACCCTGAAAAATTATGAGAGTGGATATGTTTCTCGTGTGACTCGAGATGTGAGAGCCATTAGAGGCTGAGGAGCATACACAATCATTTTTACCCTTATGGAGCCAATGTTGTCATAGCACAAATGAGTATAGACATCTCCGCTTTTGTCGAACAGCAATGCAAATAGCATTGAGTAAGTCGGAGACAATCCTCTACTAGAGTAGACATTTATACCATGTAGAGTTGGCGTTGTCATAACACAAAAGAGTATAGGCATCTCTCACTTTTTAAAGCAACAATGCCAAGGGATATTGCGCAAGTAGAGGTGTCCTCTTTGTTCTTGTAGAGTCGGTGTCATCGGTAGACAAAAATGAACACAAACATCTTCGCACCCTATGGAAAAACACAATGTTGGAGGCATTGAATGGGCCAGAGGCAATCCTCTACTAGAGAAGACATCGACACTTTTACATAACATGTGTCATATAATACACAAAAGTGTAGGCATCTTGACGCCCTTGGAGAAAAGCACAATGCTAGAGGCATTAATGGGCAGAGACGACCAATCCTCTACATCATTGTAGAGCAGTGCTAGTCAGAGCAAAAATGGACGTAGACATTTCTAGGTCAATTGAAGAAACACAATGTTGGAGAAATTGAATGGGGTGAAGGCATATCAAATGCTTGTTTCAGTGAAAATATTGGAGGACGGTGATGTGAGCGCATGGTTGCATATTGAAATGATGGAGGAATGCAAGTAATTTCTAGTTGGCATTGGTATTTCATACATTCATTCAGCCATACATTCAACTATTCTACCATTCAACAGTTTAAGCATTCATTCAAGCAATCATAAGGTAGTTCAAGCAGACTCTCTTAGGACTATACCAAGTACTTAGGGTGCTTTAAATAATAAGGGCTTTCCCTGATACATGGTAGTTTGCAGAAGAAAATACTTAAATGAGAAGCAATATGGAGAGTCTAAGTAATTCTCATTCCTTCATTCTTCTACTTGAGTGTTAGAGAACCTCAATATCTCCTTTATACATGAACAAAGGAGGTTACGTTTTCATCATAAATTATATGTACGTCCATAATGGGTGACATATGCTCTGAAGATATAAAACTATTATAGAATAAAGGAAAACTTGAGTCAGGCGCACTTCTTCTGCATGCAAGGCTTGGCTGCTTGCGGAGCTTTTGGCTTCCAAGCTGATCTTCATGGCTTATGAGGCCATCTTCTCTGCTTTATTTTTCTTCACTTTGACAGACTCTGTTGGAAAACTTCAGGGCCATTGGGAGAAACGACATTATAGGCGGCCAAACCAACAACTTTCGTGCCGGCTTAGAACAAATCTACCAAATGACCTCGATGTGCCTTGAAGGCATCGACGGTAGACACTAGATGTATCTTCTTCTCATGCCCAAATAACTGTCAAATCAACTAAGGAGAGTTTCAGGCCTTTGTCTAGTTGTTAACAATCGAAAAAGCTAGGTACACCGGATGGATTTGGAGATAGGTTGGTCATTCTGGGATGGTTGTCTTTGAGGACGTATCTCGACTGATTCTTTTGGGTCAAAAACAGCTAGAGTGGGAAAGTCATTGTGATTAATTATCTCGGTAAGGAGGATCTCCATGCTCACAGTACAAATTGTTGATGCCTAAAAGTGGTGGACATCAAACAAATGAGGTGGAGAAGAGGGCTACAGTGGTTGGTGGCGATTTATGGTGATTCATCCTAGTTGACTTGGGGTGGAGAACCGCACATGTGGTGGTCGAAGTAATGAAGGAGATGAGATAAGAAATTGGAGAGAGAGAGAAGGGGAAGCTATCCCATATTATTCCTCTTAGCCCTTTCTATGTGGTTGGCTGGGTATTTATAGCCCCTTGTACTATTGGTGATAGGACGGTGTCATGCTTAGTGACATCCTATGGACGAGTTGGCAGAGGTAGGTTCAACTCCCAAATATTAGGCTTTATCATCCGATCACGTGGGAGGAGTGTTTTAGCATCTGACAGTTCATGTTTCCAAGATTATCCAGGGCTCTAGCATTCTGGCTTCCGGAGGGGCCGCTGTCGTGGATCACTTTTAGAGCCACCAAATATGGAGGTATTGAGGGTCATTTTCAGAATTATTGAATGCGGAGATTCCAAGGGTATAACAACCTTCAATAAAGCACCATAATTTAATATGTTAATAAGCGTAAGATACAGGTTAACCAACTGTACTGAAAATTACCGAGTCAAAGATCATAGTCATACCCAAACCCTACCGTTTAAGCCAATAGCTATCTCAAAGGAGAGTTTGCAAAGAGCGATACATGCCGGTGAACTTAGCAACCCCGAAAAGCGAGCTAAGATGGGCACCGATAAAAATAGCTAGTCGAGTATCTCAAAAATACCAAGGTCCAAACAAGATAACTAGGCATAAGAACATCTAGAAGAAATGCAATGGCTTGTAATAATTAATGAAACGTGAACTGCAAACTTTGGAATATTGTGTTGGAACTGGTTCGCGGCCCATTCCCACGTTCCCACTTATATTTTTGTAGTAATGCTTACATTTGATGATATTTTCATAGTGATGGTTAACGTGTGAGCTGGTATGAGTGGCTATGGTTTTTTTATGGGAGAAGTGCTATAAATACGAGCTAGCCAATAGGTCTCTGAGCACAAAAACATGAACAATTTCATTTTTTAGGAATTCTATACTAACTATTAAGGTTTTTTAGTATTTACAAAGACTTGGGCATCTTTCCGTGTTCTATCTAATTAAATCCCTTTAGAGGTCTAAATGATTTATTTAATTTTTTTGAATAGTCTAAAAGTGATTATAAGGTAGTGTCTGTTCATAGATATTCTTAACCATTTGACAATGCGTATACTTCTGGTAGACAAAGCGATTTGAATCCGTGTCTCTTAGGATGAACTTCATCTACTTTTCTACTGAGACACTTGTTGAGTTTAAATAATTTATCTAATTAAAAAATTAGTCCTAATAACTTTAATTAAATAAAATTATTTATTGTTGTAAAAATCTCATAGGACTACAAACATTAGGTATTGCATAATGTATCGGTAACAATCTTGAATAAACTTTTAGAATGAATATCTAGTTGGGTGGTTTTTATAATTTTATTTAGTTAATGATTTAGTCACAACATCTTTAGTTAAATAAAATTATTAAATTTAAAAATATTATAGGAAAATCGCTTGTATTAAATCATACTTAATGATTTATTAAGATACAATTATTAGATTACTTTTCACAGTTACCCACAAAAGTTGTGAAGATGAATTTAATAAATTTGTGAAAAAGGGATAGAATATACTTCTATCGTAAATGAATCTAATTAAATTAAATTTAGCTCACGTGTAAATTTTATATCACTAGATTCATTATTTACATGTATTTCACATTTATAAACAATTAATTTATGTTTGCTTCAAACTTTTGTCAAGCATACATGTTCATTTATTTTAAAATTTTAGAACCTGTAAATATTCTGATAATAGAGTAAATATTTTTAAATTAATAACTTTAAGTTCTCGAAGCACAATACTATTGTCTAATTAGGTGCTTGGATATTTACTATGCTATAAGAGAAACTTGGTCACATAAACTAACACTCATATTGATTTTGCTTTGTATGAAAAACGGGAACAATGGAGAAGGCGGAACTAGACCCTCTTTGATCCGGATTTTGTGGAGCGTGAGGACATTATTGTGGCAAGCAAAGCAATACATGGAGATGATTCTGGCAGCTCCAGAGAGAAGGTGTGGGGATGGTGTATCTGGGGTAAATAACAGGACCTCCCTCTCCTCCTGGATGAAACCGAATCTGAATTGGATCAAACTTAATGTGGATGAGCAGTTAGCATGGACACCGGTGCTGCTGCGGTTGGGGGAGTTTTTCGTGATTCAAATGGTGCTTGGATATTTGGCTTTGCGCGCAGCATTGGGATATGCTCAGCGATAAATGCCGAGCTATGGGTTATCCTTGATGGTTTACATCATGCTTGGAACTTAGGGATCCGTCATTTGGTGTTGGAATCGGATTGTCAGGAGGCAATCATGAGTATTGCCAATATCGATCAGGCTAATGTAGGGAATGCTCTTGTTATCGTTACTAAGGAGATGATGCAGCGTGATTGGGAAGTTGAGTTGAAGCATGTTAATCGAACCTTCAATGGTGTTGCGGACAAGTTAGCTACTTTGATCCGTGGAAAACCACCTGGGGAGATGATCTTTGCAACACCGCCAGAACACGTTCAGGATTGCTTGCTGAGTGATCTGCATAACATGGGGAATTAGATTGTTTATCTTGTGGACTTTCTTAGCAAAAAAAAAAAAGGAACAATATAATTGTAATAATTCGTTATAAATAAAACTAAATAAAAATAATAAACATAATTACGTATAAAAACACTCAAAGTCCAAGTTACATATTACAAGGCATAAATTCCCGCTCATTTACAACTGCTAACAGCCCAAGAAACACGCATTTAGTCTAAAAACTAGTTTTTCCACTCAAAATCCTCCACGTGATGCTCGTTCATTGGCTAAAACCAAAAGTCACGGATTATAATTTTTCTAAAGCTGATCTGGATACAACTGGCGTATGCAGATACCATGATGTCATCTCTGGTCAACAGAGAGAAAGTGTCATATCAATTATTAACTACCATAATTAATACCATAAATAAAAAATAATAAATATAATAATTAAGAGGAGAGAGATTACCTTGGGAGCTAAACCATCGTCAAGAGTTAGAGAGCTGCCGGGAGCATGAAGGGATGTTGGAAACACGCCAGAGAAAACGACCGAAACAACAAGATCATCGCTAGAAGGTATATTCACTCCTAATTTGTTCATTTCCTGCAATAGAAATGAAAAATATTAAATTTAAAGCAAAAAATAAAGAGAAATAAATCTGGAAAAATAGGAGGAGGTCAGTGGCTTATCTCAGTGTGGTCGGAGTGTTGTCAGAGTGCTCATAGTATCTATCGGAGTAGAATATGAGCGTGTTTCGGGTAGATCTAAGGGCAGAGATGGGTAGCTCTGTTGAGCCGAGTAGATTTAGGTGGGTTCTGTGTGAAAAACAAAATTTCTAGTTTTTTTACGATGAAAGACGGCGGTCAAAACTCGCCGTAGGACGGCCGATGTTGCCTGCGACGGTCAAAATTCGAATCTTAATGGCTGGCGAACAATAATTGGTGGCCGGAGGTCGGTGGCTGAAGATCAAGCAATGGTTGAGACGACAGTTTGTGGTCAGAGCTTTCGGTGTTCTTCAGGATCTTGATGAACCATGAAGAACACCATCCAAAATCAATGGATTTTGATCCATTTCGGCTAGGATTTTTGGGTAAAATATGTTTGTGGGAGAGAGTTTTAGAGTGAGAGAGGGAGACCGTTTAGATGAGAGAAAGAGTGAGAGGAAAAATGAAAAAAATGGGCAAAATTGGATGAAGATGACATTTTATATTGTGTTGAAATGGTGCGTTTTGAAGGCGGGTCGAATCCAGGATCCCATGTTATTCCGCGGGTCGGGTCTCAGGTTCGCATTCTATTTATGGGAGTTTTTAATTTTGGCCCAACATTTCAATTTTAATTCAATTCGATCCCTAAATCAATGAAATTGGCCTTTTAAGTTTAATTTTCTTTCAATTTAGTCTTGTATTCAATTGTTTTATTTAATTTTAATGCAATTAAACTATATGATTGATTGCATAGTTTAAAGTGTGCATGTAAAAATATTTGTTAGGTGATTTAGATTTTTAATTACTAGAGCCTTAGACCTTAAGTTCTTTAATTAAGATTTAATAATTAAATTAGTAAGATCATTGTAGCAATTTAATGTTTGTTAAGTGGAAACTTTTTAGCTCAAATTTGGATAGTGTTCTATTGCTTGCAATGGGGTGTTATCTTAACATTGGCCTTAAAGAGGTACACTTAATATTCATTACAACTTAAAATTAAATAAATAACTTAGTTAGATGGTTCGCTTTTTCTGAAATTAGATCGTTTGTCAAAACATATCGGTTAGGTCCAACTTACTCTTGTCTAGATCCCCTGCATTGTGTTAGTTTTTTTGGCTGAAAAAAGCTTGGCGGTTATAGATCAGACTTTGATTTGCTGTTGTTTAAATGTTGTTTGATCCAAGTGGCATGTTGTGATGCTTTGTTTATTGGGTTTTGAGGATTGGCAGATTGTTATTTGTATTGTGTTTTGTTTGCTTTGTTGTTGTCAAATACTATGAGGTGGTGTGTTAATTTTTTTCCTGGTTGTATGTACTTTTTTCCTCCACTTAAGATTAAGGAAGTTTTAACGAGGCATACAATCCAGGTTTTTTATTCTTAATAAAATTAACTTGCCGAGCAAAAAAATAACTTAGTTAGTTAATAGAGCTTTAATTGGGAATATCACTTTAATTAATTAGAATGACTAGTTAAATTAGTGAACATTTAAATTTAGGGGTTTTAATATGGATGATATTCAAGCAATTGATACTATATCATGGAAACCTTTAAATTTAATAATATTCACTGTCTAAAATAACTTAATTAATTAGAGCTATTTTTAAGTTAGAACTTAAAATAAACAAGACAATAATGAATCATGCATTAAAACCTTTTATGTTGGAAATATATGTTTTTGAATATGAAGAGGGGTGCTTCGTAACAGGGTGCTTTTAATCTCATATTCGATTAAAAATATATTTCCTTATAAAAAGATACATCTATTTGGAATTTAAATCCAGCTAATAATTATGGGTTAAATTAAATTCGAATTATTATTCTCAAAATGCCAAAAGGCCACGTAAAATTCAAAGGTACTGATAATGGGCATTTGTGGGGTGCTAATCCTTCCCCACACGTAACCGACTCCTGAACCCAATTGTTAAAGAATGAATCTTTGGTTGTTTTATGGTGTTCGGTCTACCTCGAAATGACCGGTGGCGACTCCAAAATATTTTCAAGATTAAATAAAGGAAAAATCCAATTTAATATGAAAAATCTATTTTTTTCAAGATTAAATAAATAAAAAGCAAAACCCTAATTTTAAAGATCAATTATCGAACTATTTTCACCCCGGTAAAAAAAATGGTCACGACATTAATCATTTAAGTGTCATGTTCATAAAAAGCAAGGTTCATACTAGCCAGTGTATGTGGCTCAATTAATCATTATGAGAATATCCAAAAGTTATTAATGACTATTTAAAAATAGTTCAAGGCTGTTCATAAGTCATTAAGCGAACACTATAATTATGATGTTCACGTCAATAAAGTTCACTACCGTGAAAGGTGTGTATAATCACATCAACAAGATTAAATATTTGGCAGTTCGATTGAAAGTATTTGATGTTGAAATGTCTAAATCTATCTTAGTACATTTTATATTGAATACATTTTTTACCGTTGTATGTGTCATCCTTTAGAACACACATAAATATGAAGTATCTCAATATCATTTGATTATGTGTGATTAGGAAGAGACTAGACTCGTACTGGATAGGAAAGAGTGCACTAACGGATGCTTAAAGAAAAAAAAAGACGATTAATGTTTATTCTTTACCTTTATGAGTTAAGGTCCTGAATTTGTTGAACACACATAAATATGAAGAATATCACTGACCACCTGTTTCTATCTCCATTTTGTTAGTGTCAACAAAAGCTACAAACCCACAAGTTTGGTGTTGAACGGGTGGCACCAGGAGTAAGAGTGTAAATGAATCGAGTTTGAATGAACAAGACTATGTTCGTGTTCGTTTATTTATTTTTAAAGGTGTTCATGTGCGGTTCGTGTTTGTTTAAATTTTTAATATTGTGTTCGTATTCGTTTATTTATTTTTGAAGTGTTCGTATTCGTTTGTTTAGTGTTCGCGAACGTGTTCGTTTATTCGTTCACGGACATGTTAACTAAATTAACAATAAATAAATAAATAAACGAAAGCACGTTTTAATTGGTTTATCTTCAGACTTAATGGTTTCACGTAAATTGAATGTGTTGGGCTAAATCTAGTTGCAAAAATATCATGGTTCTAATTTGGCCTTGAGACCCAAATTGTGACATCTGGGTCGGGACATTACATGGGCAGATTAATGTTCGACTCATAGTCCTTCGACTCCTCTTTCGGATTTCTCAATGTGAGTTTCTGTTTATCAGGTATTTTTTTAGAAACGATGTTATTCTCTCTAAAATTATTTCCATTTTCGGTTTGATTGATTCTACCTTGTTTTTCTCCAAATCTCTAATTGCTCCTTGTTCAAGTTAAACATCACTAGTTACTCCTTATTGTGGGTGTTAGGAGTAAATCCACCTTCCAACGGTTGCATCTTGACCATACTCTCTATCAGTCAATATATCAAACACCTTAAGGATATTTTTACTAATTTGTAGATTTTTTCCCTCGTTCTTTCAAGAATCCAACTTGTTTTCTTTCGGCCCTTCACGTACATCTTTAATGACTTTGGTTCACCTTCATACTCGCTTAAGAATTTAGTACCTCATTTCATTGATCAACTAATTATTGGTGTAATTTAATTTATTAAATTGAGAATATTAACCTGACCTAAAAAAAGATTTTAGAATATTTAATATATCAGAATTATTAAAATAAAATTAGGATTGATATCCAATACAGTGGCGGTGTAAACTAAAAGTTTCCACAAGCGTTTTAATTATAGGGGCGTTGTTGCGTGATTTAAGTGCTACGCAAATGGAGCAAGTATGCACGTCGCAAGTAATAAAGTGCTAGGTATCAAGTGTCTCCACAGGGATTGGTTTGAGTCACTTTACTTAAGTTATTGCACTATAAAAGAAATATAAGTTGATAGTGATAGAGAGTGATAAAACGCAAGTAAAATAAACTAAGTCTAAAGGAATTTAAATAAATGAAAGATGAAACCGATTTGAGAGAGTAGGCTGAGTTATTGAGCGTAATGATGTAGTTGTCGGACAAATTGTCGTGGCAATTAACTGTTCTATCGATGTTCCACAAAGTGTTCTTCAATGCCTTTGAATTACCTTAACCTTGGGTGGACATCATTGATCAATGAACTCTTGTTAGTCGTTGAAATTCACTCCTTATCCCTAAAGCGAATTAGCTTCCACCAACGGCTGCTTAAATGAAAATCGTATCCAATCATTTCATTAATCTAGCTCTCTCGAGCCTAGATAAATAGATTAATCCAAGTCCCTCTTGAAATTAAATAACGAACCAAGAAATGGATAAACAAAAGTTTATTTAATTAAAAACCAAAACAAATCATTCGTTCACAAATACCATAAACCCAATAACCCAAGCCAATTAATTTAGTTTATGGCTAGGTTGAAAGAAGTCAACAAAGAACTGAACCAAACATCGACTTAATCAAAAGAGAAATAAAAATCTAGAGGAGTTGAACTCCTCCTTGAACCGATCCTCATTCTTGATTGATTTCACTCTCGTTCCGATCCTCCTCGATGATATTGTTGTTGATTGGATACGTTTATATAGAGGTGAAAATCTCTATTTGAATTTTGAGTAAGGATATGGATAATTGATAATGGATAATTCTTGAACAATCTGCATTTATTTCCCACTTGCTCACTTGCCCTAGCAATTGTTCGGCAATGGCTCAACAATTCGTCCATGCGTAAAATAGAATTTAGAATTTAAGAACTTTTTCACACTTGACAAGCGTCTTAGTTTTATGATTTAAGAACTTGATTTAAGTGTAGAGTTTAAAATTTAAGGATAATAATTGAAATTTAAGATTTAAATGTTAAGGTTTAAGTTTTACGATAATAGGTTGAGGATTTACATTTTAACATATAAACCCTAAATTCTAACCTTAAACCCAAAATTTTATTCACAATCACCAAATTCTAAATCCCTAATCTTTAACCTAAAACCCTACACTAAATCCCTGCGACAATATATCAAATAATTATCTATACAATTATGGTATATTATGATATTACTAGAAGGGTAAAAATTACCTTGTTTGTTACAAGGGTATCAAGGTTCAATCATTTACAATACGAAATTAGAAGAAAGGCGCGGAAGTACAGCAGTGCACTTTCTAACATTTCTCTCATTCCCCTACAAACTTCATCCGGTGCACTTACAACAGTTTTCCCAACCTTTTATATACAAATAAAAAAAACAAGAGTACCCACGTCCCCACTAGGACGGGAAGGCAATAAAATACAAGGAAAATAGAAGTTTCTAAAGCTCAAACAGCCAGCAGCCACTGACAGGACAGCAAGAATAAGCAAATGATGAGGGCTTGCAGATCAGTTTTCCACAATTTCAGGACCAGCGTATGGAGCTCCAACAACCACCAAATTCTCAGGTTTGTCCCTCTCTTGAAGCCAAGCTAGCTTATCTTTTTCTTCTTCTGGTATTGATACTTGCTCATCAGCTGCATTAAAAATTCAGTCTTTAGCTTAATTTTAACAACTATATATCATGGGGGAAATCAGACGTCAAGTAGGAGGGAAAAAAGAGTACCTGAGAATCTCGTGAAAGGGTAGTCGGAGTAGTACGTACAGTGCCTTCCTTCAAGGTCCGAATACGGAGGGCCTAGAACATCCAACACTGCACATGCTGTCACAGCAGTGAAGCAATGCATGTTGCCTCCTTCAGCTGGGTAAAGAATGGAAGTCTTGCAAGGAGCAGTCATGTCAGAGTCGACCTTAACCTTAGCCAAACGGACCTCTAGTTGTTGAGCTGCCGTTAGAAGAACAAAAATGGTGCAAGTAATTTCTTTAAATATACATCAAGGATGATGCTTTTTACGGCTGTTCCGGCATCAAAGTTTCTTCAAGGATTTATAGCAAGGGTTCCAAATAACATAAACATAGCAAGCATCTACACATATCAGTGGTATAAAATGCAGCCTGACCAATGGCAATACAAGAGGCCTTAAAGTCAAGGATTTGTTCATAATTTTTCTATAAAAAATACTTACTTTGTGAAGGATCCATAGCAGCTGATGTGGTAGGGACATCCACAACCCAATCATATGATTTGATGTGCACAGTCCCAAGGAGAAGTTTACTGAATACCGTCATTCCAGGGTGATTGTGAAGCGGAAGGACACCGGATGGAGGCAAGCAAAAGATGCCAATCTGCATTACATGAAAATTTGTACTAGTCCTATCAGTAATAAGACACCTTAACATTACTTAAATCACAAATTATGGCTTGCCTTCCTTGATACAAGCTGTACTTACCGAAAACTTTTCGCACTCGTGGATGTGCAGGTATGTTATAGTTGCATAGTTAATTCCCTTTTATGAACACCAATCAAAGCTCTACTTCTGGCAAGGAATGGTCTACCCAATATAATTGGGACATTCACATCTGCCTCATAATCTAAAATAATAAAGTCGGCTAAGAATATGAATTTTTCTACCTTTACCAAAACATCCTCAATCTTACCTTTAGGATGTGCAAAGGATCGGTCTACCAACTGAAGTGTTACTGTGATAGGCCTTACTTCGATGTTGAGCTTTCTGAAAACTGACATTGGCATCAAATTGATGCTGGCTCCCAAGTCACACAGTGCCTTACCCATGAATATGTTGCCAATGGTATAGGGAATAGTAAAACTACCCGAATCTTTTAGCTTCGGTGGAAACCAATTGAGTATCATTGCACTGCATCCCTTAGTAAGAGCTATAGTCTCGAAATCACCCAGTTTCCTTTTCTCAAACAAGATGTCCTTCATGAATTTAACATAATTGGGCATCTTGTTGAGAGCTTCCACCAATGGTATATTGATCTGCAATTACTTAAGGAGTTCCAAAAAGCGCTTAAATTGTTAATCCTACTTGTGCTTATGTAGTCTTTGTGGAAATGGTGGAGGTGGATAAGCATATGCTGGCACCCGAATGAGGCCTGGCATCAGACTGAGGTCTGACATCGCTTATGTTCGCTTCTTTCTTCTCTGCTTCTTTTGGTTCATCTACTAGTCCCTTCTCTACCTCCTAGTAACTAATTGGTTGCTTGATAGGTGTCTCCGCCTCGCATTGTTTGCCACTCCGAAGAGTTAAAACCTTGTATTGTTCATTGCATCTATGCCTGACATCCTCTGTATCACTTGGCAAAGCTCTCTAGGGTCTATTGCTGAGTGCACTAACAATCTGTCTAATCTGTATCTCCAAGTTTCGCATAGATGTTGCCAAACTCTGGATAGTTGCATCATTCCTCTCCATGTAATCTGTCAAAGTCCTCTAGTTGTTCCTTTGCCTGCATAAAATTTGTTTTACGCGTTCTGCGCATTTTGATTGAAACCTTGTTGGGTATTGTTCTGACGTTGGACATTGTTTTTCTGACACTGGGCATTGTTGTTCTGCTGCTCGGCATTGTATTGGTTACCTCATTGATTTCCCAAAGCTAAATTTGGGTGTTATTTCCATCTTGCATTGTAAGTATTGGAATTTGGATTATAATTACAATTAAAATTGCCAACAAAATTTACCGACTCAATGTTGGCAGGGCAATCTTCCATGTGATGATCCTCTCCACATATTGTAAAGTTCATCTATTTGTAATTTCCCACCAGTTTTAGTCCCGATCCCAAGTCTGGTAGTAGGATACTCAAAATCAGTAGTTGAAATCCTCTCAAGGATGCAAACTGCCTCTATATAGTTTTTGTTAAGCAGCGAACCATTTGCCGAAGCATCGATAACAGTTCTAGCTTGTGCATTGAGTCCATTGTAGAAGGACTCCATCTGGGTCCAATTTGGGAATCCATGCATGGACACCTCCTCAAAAGGTCCTTAAATCTCTCCCAAACATCATATAGGGTCTCATCATCAGCCTGCCTATATGTAATAATCTCACTCCTCAGCTTGGCAGTAAGTTTAGGTGGCTGGAAACGCAACATAAATTTCTAGCATAGATCTTCTCATGAGGTAACAGAACCAGGTGGAAAAGAACTTAGCCACATTTTTGCTCTATCTCTTAGGGAAAAGGTGAATAATTTCAGCTTCACTGTATCTTCCGATACTCCAGGCTGCTAAAATAGCTGGCAAACCACCATGAATTGTTTCAAGTGTTGCCTCGGATCTCTAGTAGGTGCTCTAAAAAATTGTCCTACACTCAAAAGTGTTTGTATCATCACCGGTTTGGTTTTAAAATTTGGAGTATTTACCTTGGAACCAATTATTCCTAACATCAAATTGTCTATGTTTGGGGCAACATGAGCTGGCGGTATCCATTATTTTGGTCACCACCTCCATTACCTTGTTGAGCCATCTCCCAAACTTTTTTCTTTAACCTTCGTAGGGTTTTTTCGATTTTCGAATTGTATGGCCAATCAAATAAAACAAAATAAAAAACAAGTAAAAATTAAAACAATAAATTATGTTGCAATCCCCGACAACGACGCCAAAAACTTGTCGACTTTGCTAAAGCTTGGCAAAAGATAAAATATTTAGTGTAATTTTGAGAGAATATTGCCAAAGGCGAGTCTTATGCGTGGAAGTATACACAGTCAGCAAGTAAAACAATAGTAAGCTGAGTATCGAATCCATAGTGATTGACCAAGAACTTATTTGCTCAATGTTTACTTGTTTGAAAGAATTAAAAGTGTTTGAAATGGTTTAGGTTTTATATTAAAAAGATGAAAAAAATAGTATAGTGAAAAATGAAAGCAATCTGTCAACAAAGTGTTCAATTGAATGATGAGCGTTGGCAAGGGATGCCTGGATTTCATGCTACTTATGATAGCCTTTAATAAGGTCCTACCTTGGTTTATTGCCGAGCAGATTAAAGATAGTACTAACTCTATCGATGACAATACCCTAAGTTAACCACGATAAAACCCTTATATCTCTATAGTGAAAATTTTCATTAATTAACTTGATTAAGTGTCAATCTTTACTCCTAAAGGGCAGGCTCACTTCTGAAGTAAGTTCATCTACTTGAACAACTTCTGTCGAAGCTTTTCACCTTAGTATCTAGCAACTGATGTTGTTAAACAATGATGTTTTTTGGTTGGACCCCCCCAACTATGAACTAAGTCTTTTCAGTTGGTTGGAGGATGTCTGCGATTAACACTTATTTTATATTTGGTTTTTAATAATTAGAATGCCTTTGCATTATTTTATATATGCTAGTACATAATTTTTCTAAATCCATTGTCATACGATAGTTGGCATTGCGTGCTTATTGCACCTTAATATCTTTACAGTTGGTTGGAGGATGTTTGCGATTAACACTTATTTTATATTTAGTTTTTAATAATTAGAATGCCTTGGCATTATTTTATATATGCTAGTGCATACTTTTTCTAAATCCATTTCCATACGACAGTTGGCCTTATGTACTGATTGTACCTTAATATCTTAACAGAATGGGCAGGAAGGAGATCCGTTGATGCAACCTTTTGAATGCTCCATAGCTCTTGATCTTAGCTTGTCAAACCACGTCGCCTCTTGGTTCACCATGATGTAGCCTCTCTTCAATCCTCTCTCCTTCAAGTGCTTGCTCGATCTCTTTAAATAGGCTTGTGCAGGAACCCTAGGATAAGCCTTTGATTTTGAAATTTGAATGCGGAAGGGTAAGACACATGATCATCTTATCCAGATTTGAATCCTAGGGCTGACGTGTACTAGGTTAATTTAAAACTTTGACCGTCATCAGACATCAATCCTTTGCCAGCCTAGCTTGGCATCGTTTGGTCCATCTTTTCCAACATTGCCTCGACAATTCTCTATTTCCTTTCCTGTGTTCTGCGCTAGTGCTTCTCTGCCAAGCCCGCCTGCCTGTGTTCTACATCAAAACCAGCAAAATAACCCTTCACATTGGTAATTGAATAGCTCCTTAACTCTTTACGTAAATGCATGATTTTATCATCTAAATACATCTAAATGTACTTATAGGGCAAGCAAAGGCATTGTAAAATAAGCATAAAAACAGTACTTTTGAGTAGTTAACATTCACATAACAAGCATTCTCTTCATGTTGAGCGCAGTCTTCGTAGCTATGATTGTCACCGCAAATCTCATAAGAGAATACAAGGACATTTTTCTATTGAGCAAGTTGAATAGGTGAAACTTCACTAGTACCTTCCATATTTTTGATCTTTTTCTCCAAAGAAGAAATTTGAGCTCTAAGAGTTGAGATATCATCCAACTCCATAACTCGTGGAGTAGCCTTGCCTTTGGCAACTCTCAAAATAAGATATTGATAATCATTTTGAGCAAATTGTTCCAGAACATCAACAACGTCATTATAAGTGCAATTAAACAAAGTTTCATTCATTGTTTCGTCGACAAGATTCATTGTGTGTACATTCAGCCTATTGTAGAAACTTAGAATTTGAGTTTCTTTTTGAATACCATGATTGGGACAACGTCGAAGTAATGACTTGTAACGTTCCTATGTGGTGTGAATATTTTCATCATCCAATTGATAATATACAGTAATATCATTCCTCAAATGAGAATTCGGTGTTGGTGGATTAAAGCGCAGCACAAACTACGTTGCTAAATCGTTCCACAAAGTGATAGATCCAAAAGGAAGTCCACGGAAACCATGTACGAGCTCTTCCCTGCAAAGAATAAGGAAATAATTGCATTTATAAGGCATCATCAGGAATCACCTTGTTGAATAAAAGAAGCACAAATAAATAAAAATGATTAAATATGCTCCCCTAGCATCTTCATACGACAATCCAACATATTTCTCATTCGAATTTAACATTTGGAACATGGCAGGTTTTAGTTCAACATTCCCAACTTGAATTTCTAGTATAACAACTCCTGGTTGTAAGTAATCCAAAATAGGAACAACATCTCGCATTGTTCTCTTTGGAATTGGAATACCCTGATGCAATAGTGGGTCATTTGGGCCTTGTAGATGCAATGGCGACATGGCTTCATTGTTATCATGTATTGTCATTTCTCGTAGTTTGTGAAGTCTTTTTCTAGCAGTCATTTCGATTTCTAGATCAGGACTGATAATTTGTTCCAAAGAATTTTTCATAAAAATAGAAAATAAAGGGGAAAATAATACCAAAAGAACTAAAGTTACTAACAACTACAAGCTAATAAATGAAATGAACTTGCAAAAAAAAACATAAACACCAAATGATCGTCGTCCCTGGTAACGACGCCAAAACTTGGTCGGCTGTAAAATTACACAACGTTGTTCAAGTGTACACACGTCGATGCAAGTATAATTGATAGGTCAATCCTATCAGATATCGACCCCATGAGGACGAGACTCTGGTTGCTTAGGATTGTCGATGCAATAGTAATGAAAATAATGGGAAATGTGACTATAGTTGTCGAAGTAATTAATTGGAAAGGTGAAGATTTTGAAGTATAATATGAGAGCAATGATAACAGGTACATTAGAGAGAGATTTGTCAATGATAAGATTGGATCCCCTCGGTGAAAGAAATATTATCAAGTGCTGCAAGGTTATGATATTAGATGATTTATCAACAATGAAATTCAAGTTCAATTTACTTACTTTCATTCAATCGCAGCTAAAGACTTATACGTACATATCTAACACATCTTCCAATGTTGGAAAATAATGCATCCACAAGAACAAGTGAACCAAATTCCTTTGTGTTCTCATCCAACTTCTGTTGTGATGCTAATTAACTTGAACTGTCACCCACCTTCTAGTTTCAGTGGTTGCATTCAATACTTCCGTGCAAAATAACATTCAAGCCCAATAATCAAAACAAGAAAGAAAGCTTTATAAAATAAACTGAAGTTCACAATATAAAGGTATTTCCACACTTAAAGAAAGAAAATAGTAACCACCGTTTGTTTAAATACAAAAAACTAGTGGAAGCAAATGGAAACCACAATTCCTAGATAATCTCGAAGTACTTCCACTATTTCCCCTTGCTATCGCACTCAACCCCTATTTTCTCAAGAGTTCATCTGCCTCGACATCACCTTGGTTCACCAAAATGAAGCTCGAGGTACCATGGATGAAGCTTCAAAGAAAAGAAAATGAAGAATGAGGTTGTTCAAATCTTCCTCCCTCTTTGTCTCTATGCTCAATAATCCTTTTATAGTTCGATCCTAAGAGGACACATGTCCTTCATTTGAAATTGGCGTAAAAAATCTGTTATAATAGACTGTATGACTTGCATTTTTCATCCTTATCTTTAAAAGATTTCATATAGCTGGCAAATGCGGCGACAAGTCTGGCTGTAACAAGGAGATACTTTTACAACGACATTAGTAGTACAACGACAGAGCAGCAAAATAACCAAATCCAAGATAAATTGAGTAAAGATAACTGAGTTAAGAAAATATGCAAATGCTAAGATAAAAATACAGAAATGTATGCAAATGATAATAATATGGGGGAAATTAATCGATAAATAAGGAGAAAATACATGCTTTTAAGAAAGTTATCACCTATCGATGCTAGGTTTTTTCTTCGGATTTGTGTCTTGAAAAGGAACAAAAAGTCTCGTTCATAGTAAAAGGTTTATTAAGAGATGCATTCATATCGAGTGTTAATGAATGTGTAATGTTATCAAGAAGAAGTTGGTTAGTAGACGGATTTGAAGAGGAAAACATGTTCTGAAAGTAGTTAGTGACCACATGCATGATGTCTTTTCTACCCTATTGCTATTGTCTATTCTGACTAAATATCCCTTTATGTAGTTCTCTTTTCTTCCGTCCAAATACTCTTTCATGGAATAATTAGGTATACGTATCACCTTATGATAACCATGATACCCTACACCTTTGAGCCTAGTAGGTCTCTTCTTTATTGAGCATATCCTTCAGTTCTTTTTGGGCAGCCATGAAAATATCCATTTTTGTACCCGAAAGGTGGCGTGTGAGGCAAGAGTTGATAAAACCTTGCAAGTCTTTGATGTGTTACTTGTCAGTATCCTTGCAATTATCCTTCTAATTCTTGATAGCCATTCCCACATCATGAATCTTTTCCATAGCATTACTAGATGTAAAAGACCAAACATCATGGACAATAGTGATACAAATGTCCTCTTTAGCCCAAAATTTATCATATCGAAATTATTATCCTCTAGCTCTGTATTCTCGCAGTTTCCTTGTCCAGACAATGTCCATGATAAGATTGCAATTGTAGGAGTCAGCACTATATTTTGATGTTACACAATTTTCATGGTGGTGTATAAGACATGCACGATTGGCTACAAATCTATTGAGACATTCATGGAAGGGCAAAGATCGTAGACCCGAGTGTGTCCATGTGAATCATCCTTTTGCAGGCTTGCAATCAAAGATATTATTTTGGTTCAGCCAGTCTCTAAAGTTTTCAAGGTGGACACGAGCCTTGCGTCTGCCACCCTATCTTTTATGGTCATATAGTATTTCATTCAGGTCATCTCCTACAAGTCGTGACTGGGAGGATGAGTCATGCAGTTGATCAAGCAAATATAAGGTCTTATATTTCAGAGCTGGTTCAAAGCTTCCATGGTTTCCAGAGAAATTAAAGTGCTCATAATTAGTGTGGATAACAACATCAATATGCATATTTGAGTAAGAAAACAAATCAAGAGTAACTTCATCATTCCAAAGGAGCATCAAACTGATGCATCCTCTAACATTGTCAATATTAATACGACCTTCCATAGCAAAATAATTTTTTATTCTATCACTACTACATTTTTTTAATATTGTTTCGCAAAGGAACACAACATGTTGGGCTTTTTGAGAAATTGTTTGCCCAAAAAAGTGAATTGTTTGAGGTTTCTTAAGTCCTCGACATTTCCAGCATAAAATTCTCATTGATCTTGGTGAGGTTGAATATCAACCTCCGTCGAAGAGTTGGTAACAATGTTAATTCCAGTTTCTTGAACGTGTGTGGCTTGCATGGCTGGTGTAGTAGAGAACCGAGTACATTTAGTAGAATTAGATTGTCGACTTCATGTTTGCCATGTAGACTTCTCTTGTGCACCCGTGAGATGTTGTTACCAGTTTTGACTTTCATAGAAGTTTTGGGAGGGTTGGTGATAGCTCTTTAAAGAGCATGTTTTTCCCTCGATTTATAGGTTTTATTGTTCCCACATTGATGTTTATTGCATCCATTTCTGCATTTTCTTTTCTATTTCTACATGTTTTCTAACTTAGTTCCAATGGCTTGTGTTTTGTATATTCCTTCCTATTTTTGCATTGTTGTCACCTCATTACTAATTTCCTTGCAGGGGAAGTTTTCATCACTACAGCCAGTTCGACACTACATCTGCCAGCTGTCCAATCAGCTTGAGGATAAAAACGAATATGCCAGCTATACAATCTGTTATAACAAATTTTGTACAACGATAGGCACGCAATTAACCTATAGGACATGTGTTCCTCCTTGGGTGGCCTATAAAAGGATTATTTTGGAGGAGAAAGAAAGTCACACCATTCTTATTTTTCATATCATCTTCAACCTCTGAGCTTTTATCCTCCTCCCATAGCAGCTTAAGCTTATTTTCTGGAGATCTAAGGTAAAGTAAGGCAGATCTATCCAAGGAAATGAGGATTCAAGTGCTGAATCGAGGAAATATATTGTTATCTTCTTAAACTTCTCTTTATTTTGATTGTTTTTTTGGAGATTTACTTTGTATTTGTGCTATTTTGACGACGCTTTAATTTTCTGGAGCTTCATGAACTTGTTTAAACTATTTTCTTACTTTAATATATACAGTGTTAGCTTTTTCTTATTCTTTAATTGTTGGATCTGATTTACGTTTTGCATGTTAGTATTAAACCAGCCACTAACATCGACGGATGTAATGACGAGTCAGATTAACGAGTTTTTACAACGAAAGCTGATTAGATGCAATGGAAGTTGAGGCCGATCTATATCTCTGAGTCAATTGTTGAAGGTTACATGGAAGCTAATACTCAAGCTGACCAATACATCATTGATTTAACCATCATTTCACCTCGAGGCGTACTTGATCTTTTTGTCGAGCCGAACCAAGGAGATCCAGGCTTTATTCTCATAATTCTCTATATTTTATTACTCTTTGTTATTGCTACCATATTGAATCATTTACTCTCTTTTTTATACTGCTATTGTAACCACCATTGCACCCACAACTACTACTTTCACAGTACTGTATTGTAGTCACATAAGTATAAATATAGTACACCATCCTCATGGGATCGATATTCAAACAAGATTTCCTTGTTTATATTCTTGCATCGATAGTGTAGCTTGCACTAATAGTGTGACTTTTTCACACCGATCAAGTTTTGGCGCCATTTCCGGGAATGGTGTTATTATGTCCTTATATTTTTGCTTGCAGTTCTATTTTCTTAATTTAAGTTTGTAGTTGTTTTTAATAGCTTTAATTTTGTTTTTCCTTTTCTTTTCTTTACCTTTTGTAGGTGTTGTATGACCAGAAGTGCTACTACATCACTTCATACCAGATCTAGAAGTTGAGAGAATTTTTCTAAGAAGGAATCGTGAAAATAGTGGAATGGCCAGACTACCAAACAAAAATGAGGGCATTCCTCTTGCTCAAGAAAACCCACCACTGCACCCACCAACCCAGAACAAAACAATCTGCATAGTTGTTTTTCCCAATTTGATGATTTGCAATTGGGAATTGTTCGACTTCCTATTTAGGTTGGGTACATTGAGTTGAAGCTGATTATGTTTCAAATGCTCAACTCCAAAAGGCATTATGCTGGGTTACCTCATGAAGACGCTCAAGAGCATCTTTAATCTTTTCTTTTAATTTGTGCTTCATTTAGCCAACAAGGCGTTACTGATGATGCCTTACGAATGTAATTGTTTCCATATTCATTGTTGGGTAGAGCTCCCACACGGTTTAGAGGATTACATGTCGGCTCTATTACATCGTGGAATGATCTTGTAACACAATTTGTTTTACACTTTAATCGATTAACAATGAACTCACAGTTGAGGAATGACATTACAGCCTACTATTAGTTAGATTATGAGACTCTTCACACTACATGGGAAAGATATAAATCTTTGTTGTGCCGATGTCTCAACCACAACATTCAATAGGAAACTCAGATTGAAATTTTCTATAATGGGTTGAATGCAGCCACAAGACATCTTGCCGATGGGTCGTCTAATGGTTCTTTACTTGATTGCACCTATAATTCCATTGTTGGTGTATTAAAGCAATTTGCTCAGAATGATTCATAATATCCTATCTCAAGGATTGCATCGTGTAAGGCTGCACTAGGAGTGTTTGAGCTTGATGATCTATCTTCTCTAAAGGCTAAGATTTCTACTTTAGAGAACAAAAAAAAGAATATGGAAAGGACGAGTGAAGTTGCTCCTATCCAGCTAGCTTAACAAATAACCACCCCTGCATTTTCCTATGATATTTATGGAGGAAATCATAGTTTTGAGGATTTCCTACAACATACAGAAAATGTCACACCCCAAAAACCAGTCTAGTCCAAATTAGGTTTCGGTGATAAGAAATTTTGTACCAGCTATGCCCGAATGATATAATTGCTCAATCTTTGTATCCAAATTTTGAAGTAATGGAAGTTAATTGAGCGTAATTGAGTTGTTGTACCTTTTTGTAAGAGATGGAAGTCATATTAGTGACTAAATTATAAAAATTTATAGCTTGGGTGCAAAACTGCAAACTTTGAAAAGTTAAAGGACCCCCTCGTAATTATACCAATTAGAGGTGTGAGTCATCTCCTTGCTTGGCTACTTTCACATATAATTGAAGGCTTTAGTCATAAAAAGGTTTATGAATTGGTTTATTAAAAGGTTTCCTCCCAAGCTAGGAAACCATTTGATTGGAAAGAAAACCAACAAAAGCAACTCACTCTAGTGACCAAAGCACACGACATGTGGTAACAAAAAAAGGGTGGAGAAGAAAGATAAGGAAAACAACTCACTATAGTGACCGAAGCATTAGCTTTCAACTTTCATTATCCTTTCACCAAGATAAGCAAGCACCACCATTTCTATCTTTAAGCAAGCACCTTAATCCAATCATTGGTCTTTGTTTGGTTTCAACATACCATTTGAAAGCTTGTAGTTTGGTAAGTAAAACCCCTATGTCAATTTGATGATTCCTTCAATCCTTAGAGTGTAATTTCAAGATTAAAGTCTTGAAAATCTAAGCTAAGCCCATGTGTTTAGAGATTTATTTCTTTGTTTTGATGTTGTCTACAAGCTTGGGTAAGCTCGAAAAACGTTTTTGAATCACTCGTTTTGATTATAATGCAATACTTTAATTTTGCACTAAATCAAGTGTTGGAATATAAGCCATCTTCACCGTCTCCGTTACCAAGCTCTTTCAAAGGCAAGGGGATCGTTATTCGAGAACCTTGAAGCTCCCGAGTACTGGGTGGGTGTAGTTGTGTCTTAGGATAGGCTAGGTGCCATCCTAGTTGCATTTGATTTGTGTCTATGTTATGTCTTTATTTGGATAGCTCAAGTAGAGCTTACAAGTACGAACTTCATGTGGTAAGTGTGTTAAGGTCATCCTATTGCTTTCGATACATTTCGATGTCATATGATTCAATCGTTATATGTTACATGTGAAGAATGTTTAATGTTAATTTTGACACATATGAGAATTGATATGATTCTTAAATGATATGAAATAGCCTAAGGGTACAAGGTAAGTTTTATGATGAAATATGTAACCTTGGGCACTTTTGAACCATGGATACAATTGGTATACCATAGGGTTAATTGAGCTCACCATGTAAGGGATTAGACTACGGTCCGGGGCTACAACCTATATATAGGGAGAGAAGGGTGGATTGTGTAAGGGATTCCAAAGGTACGGCTCAAGGCTAAGGCCTATCTTTGATATGGTTTGGTGTATATGGGAATCTGCGTATCCATAGCTAGCTACGTCTAAGGAAGATGAATAATATGTGTTTTACAATGGATATATGAAATTATCATACGTTGATGTTGAACATGATTTAAATATGTTAATGATGTATATATGCCATTCAAGCATACATACATGTCATTAAAGAACTTAATACGCATTTGTTATAACTACCTCACTAGGCTATGTAAGCCAAACATTCACGTGTCTCATGCATTTCAGGACCTTGAAGGAATTCGAGCCTTGATCGTGTGGTTGAAGTTGCAAGTCATTCCCGTCAATCTCATGTATGCTTGCATTTTTGTTTCTAAACTCCTAGTAGGGTGGCGTAAGGCTTAGATATGTTAAACTTGCCTATTTTGATATGTGTGCAATATCCAAAAAGTAACTAAGTGCTAAATATGAGGTTTGGTATGTTTATAGCATAGTAAAAACTAGTTAGTTTTGTTTAAAGGCACTAAAAGGTGAAAACATAGTAAATGTATTCAAATGGCCCTAAAATTTGACATGCTAGTAGATTATAGTGATTGAATATTGCTGGTAAAATTTCATTGCATCTTGACATCATTCAACAGGTTAAACGAATGAAAAACCAGATAAAATTTGTCATTACAGTGTAGGGCGTACCGATACGGGTTCGCCTGTTTTGGTACGGCTGTGCATATTTGGTCAGTCAACCTAGGTGTATCGAAACGGCCTAAAGGTGTTTCGATACAAAAACTCTAAGAAGCATTTAAGATTTTAATCGTATCGATACGGCCCAAGGGGCTTATTGAAACTGGTCAATGAAGATCAACGAGTACTGTTACGGTTTGAGCCGTACCAAAACAAGTTCTTGAATTGCTGGAAATTGGGTTGTCACTTTGCATGCTGTACCGAAAAGGTCATCGACCGTATCGAAACGAGATTGGGCAGTGATGTAACACCCCCTTCCTGGCCTGGTAGGGATCCGGGTCGGATAGTTTTCTTAGAAGACTAATCGAAGGTTCGGAAAAAGTTTCAGAGTTCAAAACCTAATCTAAGTATCATATTGATTATTCTTAAGACTTATCCATTTTGTTGGTTACTAAACTTAATCAGAGTTGGGGTCAATTTTAAACTTTTCTTAACCTTAGGGACTAAATTGTAAATTTTTACCAGTTATTGATTTTAATCCAATTTCGTATTACCAATTGAAATTAAACTCTCCAATTATTGATCTAAGGGTTTCATTATTAGAACCTATCAATTTACTAAGCCAATTAAACCAATTTGAGACTTTTTACAAAAAATCAGTTTTGTGACTTAACTAAATTTACCAAATTTCACCAGTATACTTATAAACCATGTTCCTATTGGTACGTCAAATTTTAGGGCGTTCGGAATCCATTTACCAAGTTTTCACCTTAGGCTCGTTTTAGGCACTTTTTAACCATTTTAACCTATCCAAATCTAGTCATTCTAATCATACAACAAAACCATAGAAAGGCACAAAACAAGTTGGACTATATGCCACTTTACTAGGAGTTTATAGCAAAAAATAACATATATATATGGTAGGGACGTGACTTGCAACCGCAACAACACGATCAAAGCTCGGAATTGCTCAAGGTCCTAAAAGTGCATGAGACACACACGTTAGGCTTACATAGCCTAGTGAGGTAGTTATAACAGTTACAATAAATTATCAATAATATGAATGGCATGATGATTAAATATACAAGTAGTCATAATACACTACAAAATTCATGCTTATTTCACTTATTTTCATGCTTTCATATTCACATATTCATGTCGTAATTCATATTGTCATAGCACAATTTATAAGCACATATCACATTAGGTACCATTGGATACACGGATTCCTCTATACATCGATACATATAATGGAGAGTAGGCTGTAGCCCTTGAGCCGTAGCCCCGGAGATATATCCCTTACACAATCGACCTTATCCCCCCACATACCGTAGTCCTCCCTTACTTAACCGAGCTCAATAATCATATGGCATGCCAATTGTATCCAATGTCCATAATTACACAAGTTCACATAGTCCATATCTTTTAAGTCATATCATATCAAATATCAAAATGAGTCTTAGCTCTATACCATGTAACATTTCATATCATTTCATATGTCTCATACATGTAGCATATCATAGTCATATTTGCACATATCAAAGCAATGCAAGGCACTTTTGTCAATCGAATTCGACATAGTTGCTCTACGTGAGCCCTTAAACAAATACAAACATAATCACAAAATAATGCAACGGGATGGCACCGAGCCTATCCCCCGACACAACTACACTCACCTCGATAACCCAATGCGTTTAAGGCTCCCGGATAGCAATGCCTTTATCCTTGGCTTTCGAAAGAGATGATGGTTGTCTCTTTATCAACCTCTTGAGTCAATCGATAGGGAGGATTCGAATTTGTTGAACCGAAAAACTCAAGCTTACCACCCTAACACTGAATCATTTCTTTGTTCCTTACTTGTTGTGTCTTTGCGCAAGATCCCCCCATATTTATACACAAATAGCTGGCTCCCTCATTTTTCTCTTTAATCTCCACGTATGTTGGAGTGGTGGCATGCTTTAAGGGGCATGGCCCTTAGGCTTTGCCCACGTTGTGGCCACCTTGACGCATCATCCCCCAAACATGGGGAATTCACGGCAAATTCCTTCAAATTGAAGGAATCAGCCGTGGGTCCCACACTCAATGTCATTTTCATTTTTTACTACTACTACTAATAATAATAATAATAATAAATTGTTACAGTTAGCCCGAATTACCTTCATTGCTTCGAACTAGGTACAAGATCGAGCAAATTATGTAATTGGTACAAAATATTTGATCATCGGAACCTAATCCCGACTAGATCGATTTTCAGGGTGTGAAAAGTGAGGTTTGGATTGCATAATCCAATTGTGTCATACCGATACGACCTATATTGTTTCAGTACGGGAGTGGTTAATTTCGTTATAAGATATTAAGTACAGTATTAAAACCTTGCATATTGATCACTGAAACTTGGCAAGTCTAATTGGATGAGTAAATGACACCAGATTAACATGAAATTTTGCAGGATGGTTAGTTATGGATTGAATTTCATTGTTGCTTGGTTAAATTATAATAAGGACCCCCTAATTTCAAGAAATTGTAGTTTAGTCCCTAAAGGTGGTTAAAGTTTAAAATTGGTCATAAATCTGATTAGTATCGTTCCATATAAATTCATTGACCTAGATTGTAATCATAGCATCGAATTGCATAGCCTAACATTGAACTTTGATTGAAATTGTTGTACCGTTCTCTGTATTGTTTCTCGATAACACTTTTTGACCTAGCTTTTCTACTAGACCGGGAAGGGGTGTTACATTTATGGTATTAGAGCTAGAGTTTAGTCGATTCTAGAACTAAACCGAGGCTTGTCATGATTCTGTATGTGTGCATGCCACCTAAGAGTTTATTTATATATGTTATCCGTGACTTGCAACTAACACGATTTAACCTCTTCTGTTTGATTAGATTTAAGAATGTCTGCACCCAACGATGGACGCATTGCAATGGAACCACACCCCAGCTCCTCCTCGACGCAGGGGGACAATCTTGGAGCTGAAATTCGACCTAACAGGTGGGACAGAATAACCCACCTAATCCTTCTCTGGTTCCTTCGCTCAGCAAGAGTATTTGACATCCATGGCTGAGATGATTTAACAGGTGGTTGTGTCTCTCAAGCAAGAGCAGCCACCTCAGCTTGCTGTAGTATCTTCACCTGTCTCGAGAGCCCCTATCGACAAGCTCAAACAATACCTGGTCTACACCTTTACCGGGACAATCCCGAAGTAGCATAATATTGGTTGGAAAACACTCTTAAGGTTTTGAATAAGCAATTGATGTGCCATGACGAACATAAGCTGGAATGTGCTCTGACATTGATTGTTGAGGAGGCTCAGAACTGGTGGGACACCGTGACACTCACGGTACCTGAGCACAAGGTTACATGGGACTTCTTTCTTCAGGAATTTTGCAATAAGTATATCAGTGACCACTATATCGCTGAAAGATGTAAGAAGTTCCTCCATATGAGACAAGGAGGAAGACCCGTGGAGCAATACATACATGATTTCTGCAAGTATTCGAGGTACAGTGCCGAGATCATATGCATTGAGAAGGAAAAATGTAGAATGTTCATTGATGGCCTTTATGATGAATTACGCCCTCTTCACCGCCATGGAGTTGGAAGACTTTCAGACTTTGGTCAATCGGGCAATTGCTACTGAAGCCTCCCAGAAGGCTTATGAAAGAAAGAAGGGGAATCAAGCCAGGCCTGATAAAAGGTTTTGAGATGATTCCAAGCCTTTCATGCCTCAAAAAAAGGGTAGACAGTGGGACCAGAAGTCTGCCACCGTTCAACAACTACCAAGGACAAGATACATGCCACAATTCCAATCTCAAGGAACATCTGTTACTCGTATGGCTTTATCAGGCATCCTGAGCCATGTCACAGACAGACCAAATCTTGCTATCTTTGTAGGGAAGCGAGTCACTTTATCAGGCAATGTCCGCAGAACCTGAATGCTCCTACCTTTATGACTTCTTAGAGCAATACTGCTAAAGGAAAGGGAGGGAAGCAAGTGCAGACTGGTTTAACGGAGAGACCACGTAATCCAAATCCTCCTTTAGTTGGGCGTGACCCTTAGGCTTCAGCCCAGATGTACTACGTTCTAGGTCAAGAATAGGAGGACGATCCTAATGTGATAGCAGGTATGGTGGAATTATGTTCTGGTCTTGTTTATGCTTTGATAGATCTAGGCTCTACGCATTCCTTTATTAGTGAACCATTGATTGGAAAGTATGCCCTAGAACAAGAACCAGACACTTCTGAGATAGTTGTCTCTAACCCACTAGGAGATAGGGTGGTTATACGGTTGATTTGTAAAGCTTGTCCTCTGAGGATCCAAGGGATCCCATTTTTGACCAATTTGATGGTTTTCTTTTTCGTGAGTTTGATCTTATCCTAGGCCTTGATTGGTTCGCTAAACATCAAGCCTAGATAGATTGTTCAAAGAAAAAGCTATACCTTCTTGGGCTCGGCAAGGAAAGCATAACTCTGATGAAAACCAAACCCGAGCCTAATAAAGCTATTATGTCTGCTATAGAGTCTAAAGAAGACCCAAAACTTGAAAATGTGTCGGTAGTAAAGGAATTCCCTGATGTGTTTCCCGATAAACTTTTGGGACTCCCCCTGACCCGAGAAGTAGAATTTGGAATCGAAGTGCACCTAGGGACTACACTAGTCTCCATTGCTCCGTATAGGATGGCTCCGGTCAAATTAAAAGAGTTGAAGACCCAAATCCATGATCTTTTGGACAAAGGGTTTATCCAACCGAGTTACTCACCCTGAGGATCACTGGTTTTATTTGTTAAGAAGAATGATGGGTCGATGCGTCTGTGCATCGACTATCGTTAGTTGAATAAAGTAACGATCAAGAATAAATACCTGTCGAGGATTGATGATCTATTCAATCAATTGAAGGGTGCTTTTGTATTCTCTTAAATAGACCTACTATCCGGGTACTATCAAATGCTAGTGAAGGAGTCTAACGTCCGAAAGACTGTCTTCCGAACTAGATATGGCCACTAGTAATGCCTTTCGTGCTTACAAATGCACCCGTAACCTTCATAGATTTGATGAATCGTGTATTCTAGCCCTATCTAGACAAATTCGTGATTGTGTCTATAGATGACATCTTGATCTATTCCAAGGACACTTCCACTGTAACTCCTCATTCCCGACCTGATAGAGAACCGAGTCAGAAAGTATTACCAGAAACTTATTCAGAGTTTAGAAGCTTAATCGATATCTTATTCAGAATGTCTTATTAGTATCTTTTAAAACCTATCAAACTAACTTATTAATAACTTACTCAATTTAGGGTTAATTTTAATCTTTTTCGAGTTTAAGGGACTAAATTGTAAATTTTACAAAATAGAGGTCTTTATCAGAATTCTCTTTTCCTAGCATACAATTAAACTTACCAATTATTAACCTATGTAGTTTTGTTATTAATAGAGGTCCTTTACCTATCCAATTAGACCATTTAAGGATTAGTGACCAATCCGTAAACTATTAAAAACTGTAGTTTAAGTCTTTTAACAGAATTAACTGACACCATACCGATACACTTAAGGATGTATCGGTACGCTAACTCAAATTTCACAATTCCAGAACTAAGGGTGACAAGCCCATATCGATACATCCAAACCTGTATTGATACGCGTAGACCAAGGTTGATCTGTTTCGGTACACTTCAGGGCCGTACCGATACAATTAATTTCCCAGGCCTCACTGCCAAGGTCCGTATCAATACAGCTTGACTCGTATTGGTACACTCTATTTTGTTAGGTCAAATTATGCAAGGCCGTACCGATACAGATTGACCCGTATCGATACGTCTGTCTTGTAATGACAGATTTTATATGGTTTTTATTTGAATTAACCAATTGAACGATGTCCAAATATTACCAAATTTTATAGACAAGTTGCAAACACATAAATCTAATAGCATGTGAAATTTTAGACCAATCCAAATTCATTTACTAGGATTCACCTTTTGGGGCCTTTAAGCTCATCTTAACTAGTTTTACCAATTCAAAACATACCAACTTTCACATTTGATACTTAGGCACTATTAGGCTATTACACACATATCAAAATGGGAAAAATACAACTTGCCTAAACCATATGCCACCTTACTAGGAGTTCAAAGCAAAAGTTAAGCATGCATATGATAGGTGGAAGTGACTTGCAACCGCAACTACACGATCGAGGCTCAGATCGCTTCAAGGTTCTGAAATGCATGAGACACACAAATGTTAGGCTTACATAGCCTAGTGAGGTAGTTATAACAAATGCACAATAGTTTATCAAATAAATGAATGACATATGGGCATGTTTGGGTGACAGTTTACATAGCATCAATCACATAGAAACATATTCAAAGCCATTAGTCATGATTCTGTATAGCAGTTATAAACCATTTAGACATATCATTTCCCTTGGACATAGTAACCAATGGATATGCAGATTCCCCTATACACCAAATCATATTGAAGGTAGGCCTTAGCTTCAGAAAATATCCCTTACACAAACCAACATTATTTCACCACATATAGGTCGTAGCCTCGGACCGTTGTCCAATCCCTTACTTAGTGAGCTCAAATAACCCTATGGCATGTCAATTGTATCCAAGGTCCACAAGTGTCCAAGGTTACATATTTCATCATAAAATTTATCATTTGCCCTTAGTCCATATCAAATCATATATTGAGCCTTAGCTCTAAATAACACATAATCATATCAAATTTCACATATATTATGTTTCAAATATCACTTATAAGCAGAAAGTTGTATCAAAAGAATTATAATAGCCTTACCACACTTACCATTTGAGTTCACACAAGCTTGCTCTACTTGAGCCTTTTCAAAAGATGCAACATAATTACAAACAAATGCAATCAGGATGGCACGTAGCCAATCCCATGACACAACTACACTTACCTTGACAAAAAAGCTTTCAAGGTTCTCGGATTCTGACTCCTTGATGACTAGCTTTCGTTAGAGATGACGAGGGCTCATTCTCTACTTCTTGGGCTAGCAAAAAATTAGGGGTTGCATTAGAATTTAAACTAAAGATCCGAAAACATTTTTCAAGCTTACCAAAACTTTTAGGCAACATCGAAATAATGGAATTAGCTTCCTAATACATGGGCTTCCATTGAACATTCAAAACTTAATCTTAAAATTTATCCTTGAGGAATGACGGAATCATCGAATCAATTTAAGTGTTTTACTTACCAAGTCACGAGCTTTCAAACGACGTATTGAAATCGAGCTTAGGATGAAGATTGTATCGAGGTCCTTGCTTAGCTTGAGGTTGAAGATGGAAATGGAGGTGTGTGGTTATTTGAAGACAAAGGTGAGCTTATTCTGGTGGATAGTAGAAATAAAGATGAAAGCTTTCCTCTAGTTTTTTATTAGGGAACTTATCATTTAAATCACTTTTCACCTATCCAAAGACCAATATGGTGCTTTCCTCTAAGCAGGGGAAAGCTTATTTAATTATTTTCATCACTTCATGCCCTTTTTCTCAACTCTAGGCAAATCAATGGGCGTTTGTTCCCTTTTCAGAGTTATCCCACGTGAGGGTTGATGAGCAAGGAGGTGAGTCAGACTTTAAATTTCTATTTCTTTCAATTTAGTCAACAAAACCGATTTTTGTAGAGACCCATATCGATACACCTTGTGGTCGTATCGATACGGCTATGCTAAAATAGGTAAGTTAGTTATAGATAGTTAGGCCGTATCAATACTGGTTTTGAAGTATCGATATGCCTAACTCAAATTTCATATTCCCATCTTTAAATTTCTTATTAAAGGGGTCCAATTGTTCAAATCAAGTCTACATTGCTTTATTGCTAACAAAAAGGGGTACAAGGATTGAATATTACATCACTTGGGCATAACGGATTCAAAATTTATGATCACCGGAACCTAATTCTGACTAGGCCAGTTTTCGGGATGTGACAACTCTCCCCCTTAAGAAAATTTGTCTTCAAATTTTCATTCTAGCCGAACAAGTGAGGGTACTGTTTCTGCATTGTCTCTTTCGATTCCCACGTTGCTTCTTCAACTGAATGACTTCTCCACAGGACTTTCACTAAGGGCACAGACTTATTACGAAGCCTCCTAACCTCTTGTGCGAGGATCTCTACTGGTTCCTCCTCGTACGTTAGATTAGACTGGATCTCCACAGACACCAGCTCAATCACATGGGAAGGATCAGACTGGTACTTCTGTAACATAGAGACATGAAACACTTTATGGATCTGACTTAATTCTTCGGGGAGGGCTAGTCGGTAGGCAACAGGTCCAACCCTTTTGATCACCTCGATTAGGCCAATGAAACGAGGACTTAGCTTCCCTTTCTTGCCAAAACAAAGGATCTTCTTCCATGGAGATACTTTAAGGAAGGCTTTCTCACCAACCTCGTACTAGATGTCCGTCATTCTCAAGTCAACATAGGCCTTCTGCCGATCGAATACAACTTTGAGCCGGTCACAAATGATGGTTACCCTTTCTTCGGTTTCCCGAAGTAAGTCAGGGCCTAACACTTTGCCTTCACCAAGCTCGGTCCAACAAAGAGGAGTTCTGTATCTTCTCCCATATAAAGCTTCATAAGGAGCCATTTGCATCGAGGCTTGGTAGCTATTATTATACGCAAACCCCACCAATGGTAGGGATTTCTCCCACGTATTCCTAAAGTCATTAACACAGGCTCGGAGCATGTCTTCCAGAATCTACAAGGAAGAGGGGATTGATATAGAACATTTATACATATGGATAAAAAGGGAAATATGGTTACCTGAATAACCATTTCAGATTGGCCATCGGTTTGAGGGTAGAAAGTAGTGCTTAGGTGCACTCGAGTTCCTAAAGCTTCGTGTAGGGTTCTCCAAAACTGAGATGCAAAATGCAGATCACGGTCAGAGATGATGGACACATGAATTCTATGTAAACGGATAACTTCACGAGTGTACAACTCAGCAAGTCTAGGTAAGCTAAAATCCATTCTCACCAGAAGGAAATGAGCAGACTTGGTGAATTTATCTATAATGACCCAAATTGCATCATCCTTCTTCGGTGTCATTAGTAGACCACTCAAGAAATCCATCGCAATACGTTTCCATTTCCATTTTGGAAGCTCAGTAGGTTGTAAGAGACTAGTAGGCACCTTGTGCTCGACTTTAACCTATTGGCAGGTCAAACACTTAGCCACAAAGTCTGTGATCTCACCTTTCATACCAGACCACCAATACAACTCTTTCAAATCTTTATACATCTTGATAGCTCTAGGATGAACGGAGAAATGACTCGAATGAGCTTCACTCAGAATCTGGTTTCGAAGATCATCATTGTCAGGGAAACAGATACGATTCTGAAAACACAATAAACCTTCAGAATTCATAGCAAAGTTAGGATCCAGATTATCCTTGATCTTATCAATGAGAGTTTTCAACTCCTCGTCAGACTTCTGGAGTGCTTTGATTTGAGACACGATGGTTGACTAAACTCTTAATTCAGCCAATAGTTTGCCATACTTATTGAGCCAAAAATGAGCATTCAAACATCTCAGAGAGGGAGTGGGCTTCCGACTAAAAGCATTAGCCACAACATTGGCCTTACCAGGATGGTAATCAATGACCAAGTCATAGTCTTTCAAAGGCTCCATCCATCAACGTTGACGAAGATTCAACTCTTTATGAGTTAAAAGATACTTCAGGCTCTTGTGATCAGTGTGCAAGTAACACTTCTCACCGTAAAGATAGTGCCTCCAAATCTTTAAGGCAAACACAACGGCGGCTAGTTCCAGATCATGAGTCAGATAGTTCAGCTCATGTGGTTTAAGCTGACGTGAGGCATAAGAAATAACTTTTTCTTCTTGCATAATCACACAACCTAATCCCAGGTGGGATGCATCACTGTATACGGTGAAGTCCTTGCCTAACTCGGGTTGCACTAAAATAGGGGCATGTGTTAGGACTTGCTTAAGCTGATCAAAACTCCTTTGTTGTTCCACTATCCACACAAAGGGAGTTTCTTTATGGAGAAGCTTTGTCAAGGGTGCAGCTGTCATCGAGAACCCTTTAACGAATCTACGGTAGTGGCCTGCAAGGCCTAGAAAGCTACGAACTCCTCCAACATTCTTCTTTGGATCCACCTGAATTCCCGCAGAAGAAATATTGTGTCTAGAAAGGATACATCATATAGCCAGAATTCATATTTACTGAACTTAGCATACAACTGTTGCTCCTAGAGAGTTTGAAGCACAATCCGCAGATGTTCTTCATAAGCGATAGTGTCCTTGGAATAGATCAAGATGTCATCTATGAACACAACCGTGAATATATCTAGATACGGCCGGAACATACGGTTCATCAGGTCCATGAAGGCTGCAGGTGCATTGGTAAGCCCAAAAGGCATTGCCAAGAACTCAATAGTGGTCGTACCTAGTTCAGAAGTCAGTTTTTGGGACATCAGACTCCTTCACTAGCATTTGATAGTATTCGGATCGTAGGTCTATCTTAGAGAAGATAGAAGCATCATTCAACTTATCGAAGAGGTCATCAATCCTCGATAATGGATACTTATTTTTGATTGTTACTCTATCCAACTAACGATAATTAATGCATAGTTGCATCGATCCATCTTTCTTCTTGACAAACAAGACCGGTGCTCCCCAAGGTGAGGAACATGGCCGAATGAATCCCTTATCCAAAAGATCTTAGATTTGGGCATTCAATTCTTTTAATTCAACTAGAGCTATCCTGTACGGAGCAATGGAGACTGGTGTAGTCCCTGGTTGCACTTCGATTCCGAATTCCACTTCTCGGGTCGGAAGAAGTCCCAAAAGTTCATCAGGGAACACATCAAGAAATCTTTTCACATCGGTACATTTTCGAGCTTTGCATCCTCTTTGGACTCCATAGCACACAAGGTAGCCTTGCTAGGCTCGGATTTGGTTTTCATCAAGGTTATGCTTTCTTTGCCAAGTCCACAGAGGTATAGCTTTTTCTTCGAACAATCCACCTAGGCTTGATGTTCAGCTAGCCAATCAAGGCCTAGAATAAGATCAAACTCACGGAAGGGCAAGGCCATCAAATTAGCCAAAAATGGGATCCCTTGGATCCTCAAAGGGAAAGCTCTATGGATCAACCGTATAACCACACTATCTCCTAGTGGGTTAGAGACAACTATCTCAAAAGTGGTTGGTTCGGATTCTAAGGCATACTTTGCAATCAATGGCTTACTAATGAAGGAATGTGTAGATCCTGGATCTACCAAAGCATAAAAAAGATCAGAACATAATTCCACCGTACTTGCAATCACATCTGGATCATCCTCTTGCTCTCAGCCTCGTACATGATACATTTAGGCTGAGGTCTGAGGGTCGCGTCCAACTGAAGGAGCATTGGCGTTGTGAGGTCTCCCCGCAGATCCAGACGGCACTTGTCTCGCTCCCCTTCCCTTGTTCAGATTATACTGAGAAGCCACAGAGGTAGGAGTGTTTGGATTCTGCGAACACTACCTGAGAAAGTGCCCAGATTCACCGTAGAGGTAGTGCGATCTTGACTGTCTGCGACGTTGTCTAAGGTGTATCTTCTAACAAAAATTACATAAGGGAATCTGTGAACCTCTCCCAAAGCCGCCCATATTGTTAACAGAAGTTGTACGAGCAACAAATATCCCTGGAGATTGAGACTGTGGCACATATCCTGATTTTGGTAACTAATGAAAGGTGGTAGACTTCTGGTCCCACTGTCTACCTTTCTTCTGAGGCATGAGAGGTCTGGAATCATCTCGAAATTTCTTGTCGGATCTGGATTGGTTCCCTTTCCTTCTTTTATAAGCCTTATTGGAGGCTTCAGTAGCAATCACCCGGTTGACTAGATTCTGAAAGTCCTCCAACTCCAAGGCAGTGAAGAAATGACGTAATTCATCACAAAGGTCGTCGATGAACATTCTGCACTTCTACTTCTCAGTACTTGTAAAAGTTGTGGATATACTGCTCCACGTGTTATCTCCCTTGTCTTAGATGGATGAACTTCTTACGCCTCTCAGCAATGTAGTGCTCACTAATGTATTTCTTGTAGAACTCCTGAAGGAAAAAGTCCCACGTAACTTAGTGCTCCGGTACGGTAAGTGTCACGGTGTCCCACCAACTCTAAGCTTTTTTGGAAATTAATGCCAGAGCACACTCCAGCTTGTGCTCCTCAGGGCACTTTATTTGCTTATTCAAAACTTTGGGAGTATTTTCCAGCCAATACTCTGCTACTTCAGGGTTGTCCAGGTACTGGCTAGTAAAGGTGTAAACTGGATACTGACGGAGCTTGTCAATAGGGGCTTTCGAGACAGATAGGAGTGCTTCAGCAGGCTGAGGAGGTTACTCCTTCCTGAGTGAAACGACCATCTGTTTGATCATCTCCGCCATAGACATCAAATACTCCTACTGAGCGGAAGATATTAGAAGAGGATTAGGAGGGTGATTCTGTCCCACCTACTTCGATCAAGCTTCAGCTCCCATGTTGTCCCCTTGTGTCGAGGAGGAGCCAGGGTGTGGTTTGTTTATGACACACCTATCAGTGGGCACAGACATTCTCAAATCTAATCGAAAGGAAGAAGTTAAATCGCCTTGTAATGACAAATATTTTGCTTTTTATTCGAATTATCCTATTAAATGATGTCCGAATTTTACAGACAAGTTGCAAACACATAAATCTAATAGCATGTGAAATTTTAGACCAATCCGAATTCATTTACTAGGATTTCACCTTTTGGGGCCTTTAAGCACATCTTAACTAGTTTTACCAATTCAAAACATACCAACTTTTAGATTTGACACTTAGGCACTATTAGGCTATTACACATATATCAAAATGGGCAAATACAACTTGCCTAAACCATATGCCACCTTAGTAAGAGTTCAAAGCAAAAGTTAAGCAAACATATGATAGGTGGAAGTGACTTGCAACCGCAACTACACGATCGAGGCTCGGATCGCTTCAAGGTTCTAAAATACATGAGACACACAAATGTTAGGCTTACATAGCCTAGTGAGGTAGTTATAACAAATGCAAAATAGTTTATCAAATACGTGAGTGACATATGGGCATGCTTGGGTGATAGTTTTATAGCATCAATCACATAGAAACATATTCAAAGCCATTAGTCATGATTCTGTATAGCAATTATAAACCATTTAAACACATCATTTCCCTTGGACATAGTAACCAATGGATACGCGAATTCCACTATACACCAAATCATATTGAAGGTAGGCCTTAGCCTTGAGTCGTAGCTCCGAAAAATATCCCTTACACAAACTAACCTTATTTCACCACATATAGGTTGTAGCCCCAGACCGTTGTCCAATCCCTTACTTAGTGAGCTCAACTAACCCTATGGCATGCCAATTGTATCCAAGGTCCACAAGTGTCCAAGGTTACATATTTCGTCATAAAACTTATTTGTTACCCTTAGGCCATATCAAATCACATATTGAGCCTTAGCTCCAAATAACATATAATCATATTAAATTTCACATGTATCATATTTCAAATATATATAAGCATAAAGTTGTATCAAAAGCATTATAATAGCCTTACCACACTTACCATTTGAGTTCACACAAGCTTTCTCTACTTGAGCTTTTGCAAAAGATGCAACATAATCACAAACAAATGCAACCGGGATGGCACGTAACCAATCCCATGACAGAACTACACTCACCTTGAATCCAAAGCTTTCAAGGTTCTCAGATTATGACTCCTTGATGCCTAGCTTTTGTTGGAGATGACGAGGGCTCCTTCTCTACTTCTTGGCTAGCACAAAATTAGGGGTTGCGTTAGAATTTAAACTAAGGATCCGAAAAAGTTTTTCAAGCTTACCGAAGCTTGTGGACAACATCAAAATAATGGAATTAGCTTCCTAATCCATGGGCTTGCATTGAACATTCAAAACATAATCTTAAAATTAAACCTTGAGGAATGACAAAATCATCGAATTAACTTAGGGTTGACTTACCGAGTTACGAGCTTTCAAACGATGTATTGAAATCATACAAAGGCTGAAGATTGTATCAAGGTGCTTGCTTAGCTTGAGGTTGATGATGGAAATGGAGGTGTGTGGTTATTTGAAGACAAAGGTGAGCTTAGTCTCGTTGGATTGTAGAAATAAAGATGAAATCTTTCCTTTAGTCTTTTATTAGGGAACTTATCATTTTAATCACTTTTCACCTATCCAAGGACCAATAGGGTGCTTTCCTCTAAGCAAGGGAAAGCTTATTTAATTATTTCCATCACTTTATGCCTTTTTTCCCAATTCTAGGAAAATCAATGGTCATTTGCTCCCTTTTCAGAGTTATCCCACGTGAGGGGTGATGAGCAAGGAGGTGGGTCAGCCTATAAATTTCTATTTCTTTCAATTTAGTCACCAAAACTAATTTCTGCGGAGACCCGTATCGATACACCTTGTGGTCGTATCGATACGGTTAAGCTAAAACGGGTAAGTTAATTATGGACAGTTAGGTCGTATCAATACTGGTCTTACAATATCGATACGCTTGACTCAAATTTGACATTCTCAGCTTTGAATTTCTTACAAAAGGGGTCCATTGTTCAAATCAAGTCCATATAGCTTCATTGCGAACAAAAAAGGGTACAAGGGTTGAATATTACATTACCTGGGCACACCAGATTCAAAATTTCTGATCACCAGAACCTAATTATGACTAGGTCAGTTTTCGAGATATGACAACCACTCTTGAAGAACATCTCCGAATTGTACTTTAGACTCTCTAGAAGAAATAACTATACGCTAAGTTTAGTAAATGTGAGTTCTGGCTATCGGAAGTATCCTTTCTAGGACATGTGGTTTCCACTGCGGGAATTCAAGTGGTCATAAAGAAGATTCAAGCAGTTCTTGATTAGATTCCTCCTAAGAATGTTGGAGAAGTTTGCAATTTTCTAGGCCTTCTAGGCTACTACTGTAGATTCGTTAAAGTATTTTTAATAATTGTTGCATCCTTGACGAATCTTCTCCGTAAAGAAACTCCTTTTGTGTGGATAGAAAAACAGCAAAAGAGTTTTGATCAACTTAAACAAGTCTTAACTCATGCCCTTGTTTTGGTGCAACCTGAGTCGGGCAAGGACTTCACTGTGTACAGTGATGCATCCTACTTGGGGATTAGGATGTGTAATGATGTAAGAGGGAAAAGTCATAGCTTATTCCTCACGTCAGCTTAAACCACACAAGCTAAACTACCCAACACATGATATAGAGCTAGCTACTGTTGTGTTTGCCTTAAAAATATAGAGACAGTATCTTTACAGTGAGAAGTGTTACTTGTACACTGATCACAAGAGCCTAAAATATCTCTTGACTCATAAAAAGCTAAATTTCTGCCAACGTCGATGGATGAAACTTTTGAAGGACTATGACTTGGTTATTGATTACCATTCCCGGTAAAGCCATTATCATAGCTGATGCTCTTAGCCGAAAACCCACTCCTTCTCTGATATAATTGAATGCCCATTTATGGCTTAAGAAACGTGGCAAGTTATTGGATGAATTGAGAGTTCAATCAACCATCATGACCCGAATCAAAGCACTTCAAGAGTCTGACAAGGAATTGCGAACCCTTATTGCTAAGATTAAGGACAAGCAGGATCTTGACTTTACCATGAATCCTGAAGGTTTATTGTACTTTTGAAACTGAATCTATGTCCCTGATGATGTGATCTTCGAAATCAAATCCTAAATGAAGCTTATTCGAGTTTTTTTTGTTCATCTTGGAGCTATCAATATGAATAAAGACTTGAAGAAACTGTACTGGTGGACTGGTATGAAGAGTGAAGTCACAGACTTTGTGGCTAGGTGTCTGACCTGCCAAAGGATTAAAGCTGAGCACAAGGTGCCTACTGGTCTTTTGCAGCTTATTGAACTTCCACAATGGAAATGGGAACATATTACGATAGATTTTGTAAGTGGTCTACCAATGACACCGAAGAAAGATGATGCTATTTGGATTATTGTAGATCGTTTCACTAAGTCTGCTCATTTCCTTCTCCCTGAGAATGGATTTCAGGTTGCCTAGACTTGCTGAGTTGTACATTCGTGAAGCCATCCATTTGCACGGAGTTCCTATGTCCATTATTTCTGATCGTGATCCACGTTTTGTATCCTGGTTTTGGAGAACCCTACATGAGGCTTTGGGAACCCAAGTGCACTTAAGCACTACTTTCCACACTTAAACCGATGGCCAATCTAAAAGGGTTATCCAGATTTTAGAAGATATGCTTCAAGCCTGTGTTCTCGATTTTAGGAATACGTGGGAGAGATCTCTACCATTGGTGGAGTTTGCCTACAAGAATAGCTATCAAGCTTCGATCAAGATGGCCTCTTATGAAGCTTTGTATGGAAGAAGATGTAGGACCCCTCTATTTTGGACCGAGCTTGGTGAAGGCAAGGCATTAGGCCCTGACTTACTATGAGAAACCGAAGAAATGGTAACCATCATTCCTGACAGGCTCAAAGCTGCATTCGACGGGCAAAAAGCTTACGCTGATCTAAAAAGGAGAGACATTCAGTATGATGTTGGTGAGAAAGCCTTCCTTAAGGTGCCTCCGTGGAAGAAGATCCTTCGAAAGAGGAAGCTAAGTCCTTGTTTTATTAGCTCCTTTGAGGTAATCGAGAGAGTTGGGCCTATTGCCTACCGACTAGCTTTCCCTGAAGAGTTAAGTCGAATATATAATATCCTCTATGTTTCTATCTGCAGAAGTACCGGTCTGATCCTTCTCACGTGATCGAGTCAAAGTCTGTGGATATTCAACCTAATTTGACGTATAAGGAGGAACCAGTACAGATCCTCGCACGAGAAGTCAAGAGACTTCGAAACAAGTCTGTGCCTCTAGTGAAAGTTCTTTGGAGAAGTCATGCAGTGGAGGAAGCAATATGGGAGCCAGAAGAGACGATGCAAAAGCAGTATCATCATCATTTCAGTTAGAATGAAAATTTGAGGATGAATTTTCTTAAGGGGGAGAGTTGTCACACCCTGAAAACCGGTTTAGTCAGAATTAGGTTTTGGTGATGAAAAATTTTGTATAGGCTATGCCCAAATGATATAATTGATCAATCTTTGTATCCAAATTTTGAAGTAATGGAAGTTAATTGAGCCTAATTGAAGTTGTTGGACCTATTTGTAAGGAATGGAAGTCATATTAGTGACTAAATTACAAAAATTTATAGTTTGGGGAAAAAAGTACAAACTTTGAAAAGTTGAGGGACCCCCTCATAATTATACCAATTAGAGGTGTGAGTCACCTCCTTGCTTGGCCACTTTCACGTAAAATTGATATCTTTTGTCAAAAAAAGGGTTATGAATTGGTTTATTAAAAGGTTTCCTTCCAAGCTAGGAAACCATTTGATTGGTTGCTTGGGAGGCCACCATTAATTAAGGAAGAAAACCACGTGGCATGTGGTAACAAAAAAAAGGGAAGAAGAAAGATAGGGAAAACAACTCACTCTAGTGACCGAAGCATTAGCTTTCAACTTTCATTATCCTTTCACCAAGATAAGCAAGCACCACTATTTCTATCTTCAAGCTTAAGCTTAAGCAAGCACCTCAATCCAATCCTTGGTCTTTGTTTGGTTTCAACATACCATTTGAAAGCTTGTAGTTTGGTAAGTAAAACTCTTATGTCAATTTAATGATTCCTTCAATCGTTAGAGTTTAATTTCAAGATTAAAGTCTTGAAAATCTAAGCTAATCCCATGTGTTTAGAGATTTATTTCTTTGTTTTGATGTTGTCTACAAACTTGGGTAATCTTGGAAAATGTTTTTGAATCATTAGTTTTTATTCTAATGCAATCCTTTAATTTTGCACTAGATCAAGTGTTGGAAGATAAGCCATCTTCACTATCTCCATTAACAAGCTCTTCCAAAGGCAAGAGGATCATTATTTGAGAACCTTGAAGCTCCCGAGTACTAGGTGAGTGTAGTTATGTCTCGGGATCGGCTAGGTGCCATCTCAGTTGCATTTGATTTGTGTCTATGTTATGTCTCATTTGGATAGCTCAAGTAGAGCTTACAAGTACGAACTTCATGTGGTAAGTGTGGTAAGGTCATCCTCTTGCTTTCGATACATTTCAATGTCATATGATTCAATAGTTATATGTTACATGTGAAGAATGGTTAATGTTAATTTTGACACACATGGTAATTGATATGATGCTTAAATTATATGAAATGGCCTAAGGGTACAAGTTAAGTTTTATGATGAAATATGTAACCTTCGACACTTGTGAACCATGGATACAATTGGCATATCATAGGGTTAATTGAGCTCACCATGTAAGGGATTGGACTACGGTATGGGGCTACAGCCTATATGTGGGGAGAGAAGGGTGGATTGTGTAAGGGATTTCGGAGCTAAGGCCTATCTTCAATATGGTTTGGTGTATAGAGGAATCCGCGTATCCGTAGCTAGTTATGTCCAAGGAAGATGAATAATATGTGTTTTACAATGGATATATGAAATTATCATACGTTGATTTTGAACATGATTTAAATATGTTAATGATGTATATATTCCATTCAAGCATACTTACATGTCATTAAAGAACTTAATACGCATTTTTTATAACGACCTCACTAGGCTATGTAGCCTAACATTCGCGTGTCTCATGCATTTCAAGACCTTGAAGGAACTCGAGCCTTGATCATGTGGTTAAAGTTGCAAGTCACTCCCGTCAATCTCATGTATGCTTGCATTTTTGTTTTTAAACTCCTAGTAGGGTGGCATAAGGCTTAGATATGTTAAACTTGCCTATTTTGATATGTGTGTAATAGCATAAAAGTGTCTAAGTGTTAAATGTGAGGTTTGGTATGTTTATAGCATAGTAAAAACTAGTTATTTTTGTTTAAAGGCACTTAAAGGTGAAAACATAGTAAATGGATTCAAATGGCCCTAAAATTTGACATGCTAGTAGATTATAGTGATTGAATATTGCTGGTAAAATTTCATTTCATTTGGACATCATTCAACAGGTTAAACGGATGAAAAACAGATAAAATATGTCATTACAATGCAGGACGTACCGATACGGGTTCGCCTATTTCGGAACGGCTATGCATATTTGGTCAGTCAATGTTCAGGTCAACCTAGGCGTATCAAAACGGCCTAAAGGAATTTCAATACGGAAAATCTCATAAGCATTTAATATTTTAATCGTACCGATATAGCCCTAGGGGCGTATTGAAACGAGTCAATGAAGGTCAATGAGTACCGGTACGATTTGAGCTATATCGAAATGAGTTCTTAAATTGCTGGAAATTGGGTTAATACCTTGCATGTTGTACCGATACAGTCCTCGATTGTATCGAAATGAGATTGGGCAGTGAGGTCTGGATTGCATAATCTAATTGTGCCGTGCTGATACGGTCTATAGTGTTTCGGTACGAGAGCAGTTAATTCTGTTATAAGCTTTTAAGTACAGTATTGAAACCTTGCATATTGATCACTGAAACTTGCTAAGTCTAATTGGATGAGTAAATGACATTGGATTAACATGAAATTTTGTAGGGTGTTTAGTTATGGATTGAATTTCATTATTGCATGGTTAAAGTTTTAGTCCCTAAAGGTGGTTAACGTTTAAAATTGGTCCTAAATCTGATTAGTATGGTTCCATATCAATTCATTGACCTAGCTTGTAATCATAGCATCGAATTGCATAGCCTAACATTAAAATTTGAATGAAATTGTTATACCGTTCTCTGCATTGTTTCTCGATAACGCTTTTCGACCCAACTTTTCTACAAGCCCGGGAAGGGTGTTAATGAAAATGCTAGTTATGTCAGCAACATATGAGGCAACAACATGAGTATGTCTTACAACACAGCTAATGGACAACCTTGGAGTAACTCTAATTCTGCACAACAATGAGTATTTTGCTCTAGGAACAACTTCTTTCAAGGCAATTCTAGTGTGTGCCAAGGAAATTTTGGTTACTCCCAGCAACAGTATACACCACAGAATCCATTGCAGCCACAACAGAATCGAATGCACCCACAACATATTGCATCACAGTCTCAGCCATCACAGTTTGGTATGCAATCACAATAAGGTGCACCATCTCAAGCTCCATCTCAGATGAGTCACTATTCCCCGTCAAGTGTATCTAATCCATTTGCCCTTCTTGAAGAAATGATGCATGATCACATGTCTTGCACCGAAGCTATAGTGCAAGCACTCTTCATCAATACACACTTTACAAGCTCAGTTGAGACAATTAGCTACTGATATGAATTTTAGATAGCTAAGCGCATTACCTAGCAACACTGAAAGTCCAATGACTAAGGGTAAAGAACATTGCAAGGCTGTTACTCTTCGTAGTGGCAAACAGACTACTAACTCGACGCAATCAGTTCCCACAACTACTCATGAATGGGGAGAGTCTTCTGTACCTAATCATACAGTAAATGATAGAGAGAATAAGGGCAAGTCGAGTAATATACCTCCTACTATTACTCCATTTCAATCTGATTTACATCCAAAGTTATCGCCACAATATCCAATGTCGGCACAGCAGTCAAAAAATCCATCTTCACCTTTCCCTCAAAGATTTAAAAATAGTGAGTCGGACGTTCAGTTTCAATTTTTTCATTACATTTTGCAACAACTTACTGTTCAAGTTTCTTTGATTGATGCTCTCACATAGATTCTGAACTATAAAAAGTTCATAAAGGATATCTTATCCAAGAAGAAGAAGCTCAATGCAATGGAAACCATTACGCTCACTAAAGAGTGTAGTGTGTTGATATTTACCCCTTTACCAGAAAGATTAAGGATCCATGAAGCTTCATCATACCTTGCTCAATTGGTAATCATTATTTTAGTAAAGCTTTTTGCGATTTTGGGGCTAGTACCAATTTAATGCCATTATCTACTTTTTAAAAGTTAGGCATTGGAGAAATAAAGCCCACTACAGTCATATTACAATTGGATGATTGATCTTTGACTCATCTGAATGATCAAATTAAGGATGTGCTTATTCATGTAGATAAGTTTGTTTTTCCAACTAATTTCATTATTCTTGATTGCGAGGCTGACAAAGATGTACATATTATTCTTGGTTTTCCATTTTTAGCTACTTGGAAAGTATTCATTGATGTATCAAAAGGAGAGCTTTAGGGTTGAAAACGATCAAGTAACTTTTGGGATGTTCAATGCGGATATGGGAAGAAAGTCTGAAGAATGTCATCATATTGACATTCTTGAACATGTTATTCAAGAAGACATGCATCATCATGGTATTCTTGTTGCTAAAGATACTGCATTGACAATGGTAGAAGAAGATCTCCCAAATTACGACCACATTGTTGAAGTTCTTACTATGTTAGTTCATCATAAGTGGCAAGTTGAATCTTTAGATCTTGCTCACCGGTCAAATCCTACTTTTAAACCATCTATTGAAGAAGCTCCTACTCTAGAACTCAAGCCATTGCCATCTAATCTCAAATATATATTCCTTGGAGAAGCAAAAACACTTCCAGTCATTGTCTCTACAACTCTAGACGCAATACAAGAAGCTAAGTTGATAGATGTTCTCAAGTGCCACAAGCGTGCTATAGCTTGGACAATTGCTGATATCAAAGGTATTCATCCATTCTTTTGCATGCTCAAGATTAAGCTGGATGATGAGAACAAACATTTCATCGAGCGGCAAAGAAGATTGAATGAAAAGATGAAGGTAATGATCAAGAAGGAAATTCTTAAATGGTTGGAAGCAAGTATTATCTATGCAATTTCTAATAGTGCATGTGTGAGTCCAGTACATTGTGTTCCTAAGAAAAGTGGCATCACTGTAGTCTATAACGTTGTTAATAAGCTAATTCCAACACTCATTCATACTGGTTAACATATTTGTATGGATTGCAGGCATCTCAATGCAGCCACAAAGAAGGATCATTTTCCTCTCTCTTTCATTGATTAGATGTTAGATCGAATCACGGGCAAGGAGTATTATTGCTTCCTAGATGGATATTTTGGCTATAATCAAGTTGCTCTTGCACCCGAGGACCAGGAGAAAACTACTTTCATATGCCATTTTGGGACATTTGCCTTTCGTCGCATGCCTTTCGATGTTTGCAATGCACCAGCCACATTTCAAAGGTGCATGATGGCAATATTTTTTAGATATGATTGACAATTCCCTTGAAATCTTTATGGATGATTTTTTGGTGTATGAGGATAATTTTGACTATTGCGTCGACAATTTAGAAAAAGTATTGCAGCGATGTGAAGACACCAATCTGGTTCTAAACTGGGAAAAATGTCACTTTATGGTCACTGAAGGGATTGTGTTGAGCCACAGAATTTCGAAAGCTAGAATTGAGGTGACATAGCCAAATTAGATGTTACTAAAAATTGCCACCACCAACAAATGTGAAAGGTATCCCCAGTTTCTTAGGCCACGCTGAGTTCTATAGGAGATTTATTCGAGATTTCTCAAAGATTACGTAGTCTTTATGGATACTGTTGGAGCAAAGAAGAAAATTTGTTTTTGATGATGCATGTCTGGATGCATTCAATAAAATTAATGCACAGCTTGTGAATGCATCGATCGTTGTTGCGCCCAATTGGGAGCAACCGTTTGAACTTATGTGCGACACTAGTGATTTCGTTGTGGGCACAGTTTTAGGACAACGCAAGGACAAGGTATTTCATGCGATCTACAATGATAGTAAGACTCTAACTAAAGCTCAAATTAATTATACTACTACTGAGAAAGAGTTATTGGCAATAATTTTTGCTTTCGATAAGTTTTGTTCTTATCTTGTGGGTGCAAAAATTATAGTTTCATTGATCATTATGCTTTTAGATACCTTTTTGCAAAGAAATTTATGAAACCTAGTATAATCCACTGGATCTTATTCCTGCAAGAGTTTGATATTGAAATTAAAGACCACAAGGGGTCAAAAAATCAAGTTGCTGATCACCCTTCGAGGTTAGAAGATAGCAGTGACGACGACAATAAGTTGTAAATTATCAACACATTCCCTGATGAAAAGCTTATTGTTGTGAATGCAACACAGTGGTACACTGATATAGTAAATTACTTAGTTTGGGGAAAGATTATTTTGCATTGACGTTTTGAATTAGGACAGTTGGCTTTTCTATTCAACTCTAGACCAAGACATCACCCAAAAAAACTGAGATCACAATGGTCGGGACCTTTTGAAGTTGTGGAAACATTCCCACATGGTGTTGTCACAATTCAAGATACAAAAAGGGGAACTTCACTCAAATTCAATGGCCTATGACTAAAACTCCATTGTGGTGACTTTGACCCTGGAAATATTGAGACCATTAAATTGGCCGAATTCTTTTGAAATTCCCTTTAATTGATTTATTTGGTTTAGATTTTATTTTCCTTGTTTTTCTTTTAATTTCCTTTATTTCCTTTTTGCAGAATAAAAATCTCTTAGTTTTGTCTCTTCTCTAACAAACTTGTACAATGAAGACCTCACAAGATATGCATGAAATATTTTGGGGGCAAATCGAGAAATTCTATTGCACCGATTTATCCCTAATAATCACAACTCTTCATCACATATGTGAGAAGGATAACGAGCGAGCATGATTTTTGTGCCAAGATCAAGTCGTTAAATCTCACCATATCAAACGATAACAATTGTGCCTTTTTATTTTCCCTCTTTTTCTTTTTATCTTCATTAAGAAGCTTAGTTTTTCATTGAAGGCTCACTTATTTTTCCTATTTTCTTTGCATATTCAAAGCTTTTAAAGTTCACATTTTGCTCTGCATGTTCGTTTCTTTTCATCTTTTTTCATATAATCATCCACGAAAAAGACAAGAGCAGCCCGAAAAATAGTAAAGGAAATTCCTATTCAAGACATTCCGAGCTCCGAGTCAAACCCACAATCGGAAGAACCCATTGCTTAGGAAGAAATTCTTTAGTATGAAGTTTTTTAAACTGGGCTTCCTGGTGAACGCTTCACTAAGCATATCCAAAAGAGAAACATCCATCTGGAACATGAAATCAAACTCTCCACTAATGAAGAACCTGGAAAATCCATCCAGAACATAATCACACTCCATAATTGGGGCAGATTTTGCGTTCATCCTGGCAGCTACAGTGCTGCCATGGTAAGAGAATTCTATGCAAATTTGTATGAGCCCTTTTTAAAACTTGTTTTTGTTAGGAACACTCTATTCCTTGGAGTGCATCTTCTATTAACAATTTTTTTAATATTGTTGTAAATGTGGATGAGCATGCTTTGTTCGTGGATGAAATTACTGATGAAAAACTTGCTATGTTAGTTGAAGACTTATGTATCGCAAGTGCATTATGGTCGGGGGCTAATGCTAAGGAAATTTTTGACATTGCCTATCAAAATTTTGTTTCAATTCATCAATTCTATGTTGCTACCCTCAACTCAAAGCACGACTGTTTCCCTTGATAGAATGTTCCTGATACATTCTATCATCAAGGGAAGGAAAATTAATGTGGAGGAAATAATCCACAAGGAGATAAGGGGTGTTGCCGAGAAGAAGATTGGCATATTGGCTTTTCCATCTACGATAATGCAGATTTGTGAATTAAAGGGGCTAAAACCCCATAAAAATAAGGCAAAAACTGCCAAAAAGGGCCCCATCAAAAAGGTTATTATTGAACGGATGGTTCGTGCATCTGAAGTTTCCACACCATGTCTGGGTACTGCAACTAGGGAGGCAAAAGGTAAGGCCAAGGTGGATGCTGCATCAAAAAATGTCCCAACAAGTGATGATGTCTAGCGCAAAGTTTTGAAAATAGAGGACAGACTCGATGTTCTGATGAGCAAATTGGGATTGGTTGCAGCCATAGTGCAAAAAATGGATTTGGCACAGAATTTGTTCTATGCCTATGTAATACCCCAAACCTTAGTCTAGTAGATTGTTACATTGGACCTTGTTTTAAATTGCTATAGGTTATTAAGTCAATTGAATTTATCAAGTACTTTAGGACTAAAATGTTAGAATCGAAAGAAAAGTGACTCAATGTTTAAGTGCCTAAACAGATTGATTTTACAAATTGGAAAAATTGCATGCAAAATTTAAGAAAACTTAAGGACTAGGACACTTGTCAAGGGAAGAAGATTGAAAGGTGTAGGAGTTGGCTATATGGAATTACATTCTTCCTTCGTCTTCTTCATTACAACGAGATTAATGAACAGTGAAGAGAGAGAACTTTTGATTTGCCATGGTTAAAGGAAGTAATCTTCTTCCTTTTTATCAAAATCATCGAGATTCTTAAGATTAGTAAGAGAAAAATTATAAACTTTCAAGGGAGGTTGTTGGTGTTGAATCTTGGAAAATTTAGTGGAATTCATCAAATTTGTAGTCTTGTAAGTATGGCCAATTCTTCTCTTTTCCTTTAGAGAAAAGGGAAATTTGAATTTAGATTATGTTATGTTCTTGAATGGTGAAAATTAGAAGCTGATTATGTATTTTATAGATATGATTTTGAGATATAGGAATCTTGTATGTTCCTTGACAATTTCATGCTTAAACTCTTGATAGTATATTCGAATAAGGTGGAGGAAGATTTATTCAAAATTTGTACACATGCATGACTGGATATAAAGATGTGAAGGAATGAATTCGATGTATATGTCTTCAAGTATTCTGTTTTGTATGAATTTGATGTTCATGAAATTGTTTAATTCGTTTAAATAAGAATATATGCAAAATAGGTCTGCTTTAAGCATATAATGTTTGGTAAGGGTTGCTTGGTTATGCATAAATAGGATTAATGTGAAATAGAACTGTTCTGAACTTAGATAAAACTTTAAGGACTGTTTTGGATTAATTTAAATCAGGGGATGGGTTATTAGCACCCTATAAGGACTGTTTTAAAAAGATAAATTCATGTTAGAGGCTGTTTTATGTTGGTGTAAGTGATTATGTGTAACTTAGGATTGTTTTCAAATAAATTAAGGAACCATAGAATGTTTTATGCATGTATGGTTGTGTTATTATAATAGGGCTGCTTTATTTAAAATTTCTGGACAGTTTTGCAAACATTGGAGTTAGGGGCTATTTTTGTAGGAAAATAGAGAAATGTTCTGGATTGTTTTGGCAAGAAAATATATGAATTATTTTGAATGAAATTGTGTGTACATGTAAGCTGCCCAGATTTGAAAATATGAATGTACAAATGTGTAAAATTGGTTGTATTATGATTATGTATATTAAAGCTGCCCAGATTTGAAGACATGAATGTATAAAGGTGTAAATTCGAATGTATGTGTAAATACATAAGCATGCTACCCTGCTTTAGGTAAATTAATGTGCATAAATATATATGTATAGGTGCTGCCTTGTTGAGTGAATTGTGTGCAAATTTGGACACTTTGGTATGATTAGAAAGTATGAAGGTTGTTTTGTGCATCTATGTATACACATGCTTGAATTGGACTGTCTTAGATGTATAGAGTTACATTTAGGGGCTGTTTGTAAGATTGATTGAATTTAGATAGATTATAATGATTTGCTGATTGCACTTGAGGTACATATCAAGACTTGGCTGAGTAGAAGATAGGAGTTAGTTGGAAGCTATGAGAGTTGTGGATTCATGTATTCCATAACTTTGGAATAATAGGTGAGTTTAGTTGTTTGTGTCTCGGGTAACATGGTGTTATCCCGATTTTATTGTTTTATTAAGATTAAAGTAATGTATGTTCATGGATGGATTACATTAATCATACATGGTGCATAAGGCTCAAATAGAGCAATTTGGGGAAGGGCATGCATTCATAGCATGGCATTTTTTATAGCATGTTGGTTATGCATTGCATAAATAATTTGTGCCTTGCTATGTTATTTTGGTATTAGATGGTTATGTATAATTTGTAACATGTTTGAAGCTAACTATTGGATGATAATACCATAGAACTTAAGTGTGAAAGATTAATTCCTAACTTAAAAACTTACGAATTAATAAGCTTTAAGTACCAATAGCTCAAGGTTTGATATAAGACATTAAGTAAGTAACAAGCAAGATTACTTGTGCAATAAGATACTTCCCCTAACCTCAAATATGAAATAAAATATATAAGTTGCCTATACAACAGAAGCCCTTGGACACTTTAGTATGATGCATGGTATACTTTGGGACTACGGTCCATGAGCTACGGCTCGGGGGACGCGCCATTTATATGTGATATGTATATTGACGACAGTAGGAGGTAACGGGGGAGATGTACGGAGATTAGCGACAGTTTCGTTGGATAGTTGAGAAGTTAGGTTTGCCACTGCTATGTGCTTTAGGCTATGTTTAACACGGACCAATATGGTCAAACACGAACCAATGTCATTCATGACCAAATGTGATCTAAGGCAAACATTTTAAAAGATACGAACCCTATATGAAATCAAATAAGAAATTCATTAAGGAACTTGAATGTGTTTTGAATCTCTGTTAAGCTCTTGGTGAGCATAAGATGTGTAAAGCTTTTGGTGAGCATAAGATGTGTTTAGCTCTTGGTGAGCATATGAATGTTATAAGCCTAACTTCTGAAAGAAAGTTCTCGAATAAATCATGAAAGATCATAATTTCTAACAAGCTTTTTCTAAATAAGTCATGTTCAAGCTAACTTAAGATATAAGAAAGCTCTTGTATTATTATTGACTTGAATTATTTGGTTTCCATCTTTAAAGCCTTGATCATTTATGCTTATTACTTTGCCATCACTACCTCACTTAGGCTATATAAGCCTAATGCATTTCATTATCATGCATTACAGGTGGATTAAAGTTATGTATTATAGTCATGGGTCAGAGTTGCAAGTTTTATTCAAAGATCCAAGTAGAGTTGGATTTTCTCCTAGTTGTAATACTCCTAGAATGGTGGCAGTAAAATACATATATATACATATGCTTATGGTTATTTCTTTTGGAATGTATAACTTAAACTTGGTCTAAAATAGTAAACCCTTGGTGTGGTTTTCAAATAGGTTGGTTGTATGTGATGAATTTGATGTTTATGGCTATGTTATATTATTGGATAATTAGATTGGTTAAAAGATTGTGATTGTTAATATTTCTATCATAATATAATTGGATGTTCCTTCGAATGGCTTGTTATAAGGAAAGAAATTTTGTTTTGCACCTATGTGAATAAATGGAACAAACTAATTGAATGATGTTTTAATTTAATAAAATACATACTTTTGTTGGTTGAGTGATGAAACTAAAGAATGTATGTTGTTTTATAATTACTATAAATACAGTTTGAAATATGTATCTATGCAGTTTAGAAAGTATGTAGAATGTTCTAAAAATATTTGAATGCAGAAATGCAGTATTGTATGCAATCCTAGTATGCAGTATGCACAGTTTTTAGATTTAAAATATATGCAGAATTTAATGCTAGAAAACTATATTCGAAAGCAGAATTTCAATGCTGTAAACAGTTTTGGAATGCCAAAGTTGTGTTGCTGCTTTGAATGATGAAAATGCATGTTGTTTTGAAAGCTGTAAATAAGTTTTAGTTGAAGAAAAATATACATTTGGAAACTGGATGTATATGTTGTAAATCCGATGATGAAAATACATAAAGAGTGTAGATACATTGTTGAATGGTAGGATAAAAATGTTGTAGGGTCATTTGTATTGTGGATGAGAATGATAGATGCTTTTAGTGGTCATAAAGCTATGCTAAGAATTGAAGAAAACATCTAGATCTTAAGTAAATTTCGAAGGATGGGATAGTTAAGTTTCATGTTGAATTGTAATTGGATTCTATCGAATACTATGGAAAGAAAAGTGAATACTAGACTTGTAATGCTTAATGTGGTCTAATTGTAAAAAAAAAGTGATACATGATTTGAGACTGCTTTAAGTGATTAAATGTCTATATGTATAGTATCGGTCGAATATAATTGTTTGAGAAAAATTCCATTGAAAATAAAGTTTATATGACTTTGTGCTATGCTATGAAATAGATGAGTAAACTTCTTATGTCTTATTAATTAAAGAACGAATCTTGATATGATATGTTAAAAGACATGCTTAAGCTAAGTTTAAGAAATACTTGTTTTGAAGATTAACTAGTAAATATGTTTCGACATGAATTTCACATGTACGCCCTTAATTGTTATAAAGGAACTTGAATTTCTAGAATTTACATTCTAGTCTTTAATATTGAATTATGGCTTTAAAAATAATAAAATATTTGGTTCTATCTTTGTAAGACTTGAGGATAATAAATGGAAGAAACAGAAAAGTTAAAAGATGATGTCGAAAATGTTTATTCCATTTGTAAAGTTACCCTTTAGCCCTTGAACTTTGAAGACTTTGCTAATTAATCCTTAATGATTAAAAATCATAATTAAGATACTTGTATTCTTGATAATTATTTGATTGCTTCGAAATTAAGTATGATTGAATTTGTATGTCTTTGAATCGAATTCATGTCTCTCTGACTCTGATAGGATAGAATTTGAACAAAATTTTGTTAGCCTACTCTCAACTTTTGAAAATTTTGCAATTTGTCACTTGAATCCTGGAATGTGTTTTCAGAGACAACCTCAATTCTGGTTTTCTTCTAAACCAGGTTAAGGGTGTTATAGCCTATGTTAAAACATGGCACAAATCTGCACTGGTTACAATGAGCCAATTTTCTTCAGTTAACTTGCTCGAATTCCCTATCTTTCCTCCTATCATCCAAATTTATGACTTCTCCTCTCATGCTACTACCAATGATAAACCAGCAAAGTCAATGAATTCTCTTGACAATGTGAGTGAAGCTGGTGACTCACCACAAGTAGAGGCATCAAGTAAGGTTATCAGGGACTGTTTGCTCGACTTGAACGTCCCTAATGATGTTGATACAATACCCTCTACTACTGAAGATGATGAAGTCCTTGTTGAGGACATTGATGAAGATGTTGATTTTGATGCTGAGATGAATGTTGTCAAGAAGATTTTTGAGAAAGTGTTTGTTGCGTCCAAAATTTTGGATGCAACCACATAAGGACCTGATATGGAGCCAGCTACGGCGAGACCAGCAGAAGCTGTATCCACAGATGATGAACAAGAGGACAACTGCTTGCAATGGTGCTCTACAAGGCACCACCCCAGTTCATCTTACCTGAGGATGCGGTTGATGATGTCGAAATGGAAGAGGAGCTTGGACTAGAAGAGAAAGCTGAAAAAGATGAAGACAAGACTCCTCGATCAAAGAAAGAGAAGATGATAAAATGCTCCAAGTCCAAAGAGAAGAGCGAGAAGAAGAGGAAAGAAGAGAAGATGATCAAGAAGAAGAAACGTTCCACCTCCTCCTCTTATGAGCCCGAGAACTGAGTTAGTTTTGTTTTAAGTTTTCATAGGCATGTATTTCATGTAGTGTAATTTCATTTAGTATTCATGTCACTGCATTTACATTTATCATTGTAACAGAATATAGTTGTAATTACATTGCATTCATCAATGTAACTACATTATGTTTTTGCATTTTATCATTGCATTCCTCATTCCATTCTTTTTTTCTTTTTGCATTGGGGACAATTCAACCTTTAAGTTTGGGGGCATACGCCTAGGAGTTGAAATGCACCCTCATTTCAAAAATTATGAGAAATTTTTTTCTATGCAAATGCAAGGTTCCTTTGTTTTGGAAAATCATTTATGCTTGCATTCGATGTATAAATCTTGAATTGTTCTAATCTTTGATAAGTCTGTTGGATATGCATAATGGATAATTGCATCTCTTAGCTCTACATTAATATATCTGTTGGTTTGATTAAAGAATAACTTACGTCATTCCTTTTATTTTTTAGATGACCTCCTTTTGTTGCAGAATGTGTGATATATATACATATTTATATATATATATATATATATATATATATATATATATATATATATATATCCTATCAAGTATAAATAAAGGCATTCCAATGTGAGTGCAATGAAATAAATAAATTAGTTTTAAGGGGGAATACTCCTCTACATACATTAGAAAAATGAATATGGCCAAAGGCTGACGCTGCATGAGTATGTGTCGTTACAATGAATTACTTCATGGGGGTTTGTTGCACAACATCTTACTCCCCAGGGTATAGGGTGCATTCCTTGCTCGATATCCTTCATTACATATAATAAAAAATATGAAAAAGAATATATATATGTATATATATATATATGATATTTATATGCATGTTGCTAAATAAAAGCTGGGAGGATGAATGAATCAAGATGTTAGGAATGAAGTTAGGTATTCTTGAATTGATTGATTATATATTGATGTGGAGTTCAATATGCAATTATCTCTCTTGTCGATGCATCAGATTTATTGATAGATTAGAATGATTCAAGTATCTAGAATGCCTTTAATCTTTTGTTGGACCTTGTTGTTTTGATCTATACTTGTGGAAAAGTAAACACTCAAGTTGGGGGTGTGATAGCTCTTTAAAGAACATGGTTTTTCCCTTGATTTATAAGTCTTATTTTCCCCACATTGAAGTTCATTGCATCCATTTTTACATTTTCATGTCTATTTCTACATATTTTCTAACTTAGTTCCAACGGCTCGTGTTTTGTATATTTCTACCTATTTTTGTTTTGTTGTCGTTGCATTATTAATGTCCATGTAGAGGAAGTTTTCACCACTGTAGCCAGTTCGACACTACATTTTTCAGCTTTCCAGTCTGCTTAAGGATAAGGATGAATATGCTAGTTGTCCAATCTGTTATAACAAATTTTGTACGACGTTGGGCACGCAATTAACTTACAGGACAGGTGTCCCTCCTCGGGTGGCCTATAAAAGGATTATTTTGGAGGAGGAGAGGGAGTCACTCCATTCTTATTTTTCATATCATCTTCAACCTCCGAGCTTTTATCCTCCTCCTATGGCGGCTTAAGCTTATTTTCTGGAGATCCGAGGTGAAATAAGGCAGATCTATCCAAGGAAATGAGTAGTCAAGCGCTGAATCGAGGAAATATATTATTTTCTTAAACTTCTCTTTATTTTAAATGTTTTTGGAGATTTACTTTGTATTTGTGCTATTTTGACGATGGTTTAATTTTCTGGAGCTTCATGAACTTGTTCAAACTATTTTCTTAGTTTAATATATATATAGTGTTAGTTTTTTTCTTAAGCTTTAATTGTTGGATCTAATTTACGTTTTGTATGAAAGTGTTAAACCAGCCACCGACATTGACGATGCAGTGACGAGTCAGATTAACGATTTTTTACAATGAAAGTTGATTGGATGCAAGGAAAGTTGGCCCACTTGTTCTAAGGGCTATAGTAATGACTTACAATGAAAGTTGAGGCCGATCTATATCTCTGAGTCAATGGTTGAAGGTTAAATTGAAGCTAATACTCAAGTTGACCAATACATCGTTGATTGAACCATCATTTCACCTCGACACGTACTTGATCTTTCCGCCGAGCCGAACCAAGGTGATCCAAGCTTTATTCTCATAATTCTCTATCTCTTATTACCTTTTGTTATTGCTACCCTATTGAATCATTCACTCTCCTTTTTATACTGCTATTGCAACCACCATTGCACTCACAACTACTACTTTCATAGTATTGTATTATAGTCACACAAGTATAAATATAGTACACCATCCTCGTGGGATCGATATTCAAACAAAATTTCCTTGTTTCTATTCTTATATCAGTAGTGTAGTTTACACTAATAGTGCGATGTTTTCACACTGACCAATTGGCTTTAGCTCATATTACTACTTTATTAATTAGAGGGATTTTAGGTCCCTTTTTAGCTTTAGTATTCACGGCAAGCAAATCTTTGGGACTCATAGTGTCATCTCTCTCGGTTCCACAAGACCTTTGTTGTCTTAGTACAATCCTTGTCTTTCTCATGTACTATGGTGGCAACATTGACATGTAAAATAGAATATGTTGAGATGTTTATTTTGATATAACTCAATGAAAAATATTTTTGGGCTTGAACAAATATTGCAAAATTAATTTAATATCTATAAAACTTGAAAATATGTTTTAAAATGTTTTATAAGCGTTTTGACTCATTCCTCAACTTAAAATATTTTCATAAAGTCAAAACAACTTAATTCTTGAAAATCTTGAAACAAAGTTTCCCAACTTTACCAAAAGTTTCCAAACTTTACCAAAAGTTTCGAAACTCCCTCTTACAAGAGTTTCCAAACTTTTGTACAGAAATTTACATACTTCTGCAAAGTTTCAAAATTTCTAATTCCATACAATTTTTCAAGTTTCGAACTATAAACTTGTGGACTAAATTGGCTTATTACCGGAAAAGTTTACAGCTAATTATTACCCCTTTGCTCACAAAGTTTTGTACTGCCATGTTCAACTTAGAATTCGGTTGTCTTACTTTTATATTGTTATTGGTCCTTGTAGAAAAATCAATTAATCACGTCCATGATCTGTAATTTGTGCTTTGGTTCTTGCATCACTCAAAAATAGCTAAAACCTCAAATAAGATCATTAAATGTAAAAACATAAAAATTACCAAAAAGTATAACGTAATTTTAAACTTACAAACATTTTTAAAAAAACTTAAAGGTCAAATTAGCCCTGAGCGAAAAATTTTAAAAATAAATTAAGCTTTTATGAATATTTTTCACTCAATTGAACTTTCATAATTCAAATTACAATCAATCAGACACTCAAAATTTAAATTGCGATCAATTTAGCCCTCTCATAACGTTGACCGTTACAATTGATTGTTAAATCACAAATAGTCATTAAGATAGTGACACGTGGTGCACTCTGGAAGTGTCACATCATAAAAATCATTTAAAATTTTTAAAAACATTTTAAATTATAAAAATATTTAAAATTCAAAAGAAATATATAAAAAATCTGAAGAAATATTTTAAAAATTCAATAAAATCTAAAAAAATATTTATATTTGTAAAAAGAAAATTAAAATTAGGCATACAATTATAAAAAAATTACTTAAAATCAAAAAATATAAAAATAATTGTAATAAATATTTAAAATATATATAATTATTTATAATGAAATAATATTTAAAAATTGCATATATTTTTTTAAATACTTTTTAATTAGAAAACCCCCAAAATTTCAAAGTTTTTCAAAATGCCCAACATTTCAAATCCCTAACTCAAAATCCTAACCCAAACACAAAAATTTTCAAACCCCTAACCCAAATCCTCAAATCAGTTTAATCGACGGTAAAAGTTGTTGGTATTGTGGCAAACGACGGTGTTGGGGCAGACGACGGTGTTTGGTGAGAAGAAATGTTGAAGGTGAACGTGTCGGGTGATACAAGGGGTGTCAAACGATGAGAATGAATGCTAGGGCGATAGTGGGCTCTAGCGACGGTAGAAGGACGATGAAGATAGGAGGGATTTTTCAGCCACAGGGAGTGACCAGTGGTTAAATCGGTGTCAATGCTTGATTTAGGGCTTTTTGTAAGCATTGAAACTTTGGAGTTTTTAAGAAAAAATATTATTTTTTATAAAAAAGGAAAATAAGAAAAAAATAAATAAATTTAATATTTTTAGAATTTTAGAATTTTTTAGATTTTTTTTAAATTTTAGAAAAAAAATATTTTTTTACGATTTAATGACATGGCACTCCTAGAGTATGCCACGTGTCCTTCTATCTTTGACTGTTAGAGGGCACTAACGGCCAACGCGGTCAACGTTACAGAGGGACTAATTTGGGTGCAATTTAAATTTTGAAGGCTAAATTGGGTGCAATTTTTTAATAAGGACTTGATTGGTTTTTTGATTTTTCGTTGAGAGCCGATTTGACCTTTAAGCCTTTTAAAAATTATAGTTGTGCTTGTTTTTGAAAGACTTAAAGGTCAATTTTGCTTTCAACGAAAAATTAAAAAACTAATTTAGCCCTTATGAATTTTTTGCACTCAATTTATCCCTCATATTCAAATTTCTATCAAGTCAGTCCTTTTGTAATGTTGACTGCATTGACTATCAGCGTCCACAAACAATTAATGCGGTCAACGATACATAATAACTGATTTGATCGTAATTTGAATTATAAGGGCTAGATTGACTGTAACAATTTTCACGAGGGCTTAATTGATCTTTTATTTTTTCCTAAGGCTAAACTTGAATTTCTTGGTCTATTTTGGTCTAGTTTTCCATGTTTATTTGGTTTGATATAACTGTAAAAAATAACCGAATGAACCAGATTCTTGCTCACCACCACCAGAAAATTCAAGACGAAGTGTTCTCTTATGTATTCTATTAGATGTAATGTAAGCAAAGAGGAGTCTGTCTTGACCAAGTTTAAACTGTTATCGCCCTTGTTTGTTTGCTGATAAAGTTCTGGTTGTTCAGCAGAATCACGAACAAGATTGAGTGTAACGACATCGTCCTCCATGGTTGTTTCAAACTCTAAAGTCTTTATTCTCCAAAGTGATATGGACAACTGATTCCAAAAAAGAAGAAGTGAATGATTCAGAGAAGGATCTCATTAGGAAATAAATTGACGAAAATTTTAGACTCAAAGTTTTAGTTAGGGGTTCATACAAACATTCTTAAGAATTGGTTAACTGAAAAAGAGGAAAGATGATTTGATAATATAATTAAACAAAAGTAGACAACCTTCAAGACGAAAATACTAAAAGTTATTCCTTTGTAGTGTCTTTGTGATCGCAGGATCATCATGTTTTATCTTTTGATTCTTCTTTCACATCTTTTCTTCAATTTGAAGAGGTTTGTGAAATTAAGGGTAAATTTAATCTTAGTAAAAAATAATTAAGCTCTCATGAATTATTTACACCTATTTAGCGTTCATAATTCAAATTACGATCAAATCAACCCCTTCGTAACGTTGACCGTAACATTGACCACGTTGACCGGTAGTGGACCATGATGGTCAAATACGATCGATGTTATAGAATGGCTGATTTGATCGTAATTTGAATTATAAAGGTTAAATTGGATGCAAAAAATTCATAAGGGCTAAATTGATTTTTTAATTTTTCGTTGATGGCTAATTTAACCTTTAAACCTATTTAAAAATCATATAAACATTAAAAATATAAAACAATTCCAAAATTCGAAAAAAAGATCTTTTTAGGTTATTTTCTAAATTATGGATTCGTTAAATAAATTTAGTTTTTTTAAAAATAAATTTTCTATTTCTTTTAATAAATTTAATATATTTTAATTTTCTTAAAATGGCACATGTTACAAATCCTGATTCTAATCTTAACTAAAGGGGAGAGGAAGTGAGACTTTAGGAGAATAAAGGAGGTGCACTTAGTGGGTTTAGTACTCATGACCTAAGGAAATACGAGGGAATAAAAATGAGCAGCCTGGTCAACTGGCCAAATGTGCTTGCTCGGCACAAGATGAAACTTGATTTGACGACTTCATCGACTTTTAACGAAATCTATTGAGAGATTAATGGTGTTGGTAAAATGAAAGTTCAAGGATCAAACTGAACGGAAAAAGTAGAAGGTTGAAAATGAAAATTTTCCAAAAATACGGAAACTAAATAGGTATTAAGCTGTTTAAAACCTTAATCATCACTTTTTTGAACAATGACATCTGAATTTTATTAATCACAATGAAAGATAATACAATATATGCATTAAAAAGAGAAAAATGGACAGATCCACTAAAAGTCTCTTACAATAGTGCAAAGAAAAGCAGACACTATCATCGAGATTAGCATACCAAAATTCAAAAACCTTCCTGAATCTCTCTGTCTCTATCCAAATGAGACACTTTAAAATGGTGAAAAAGGAGTGGTGAGCGAACCAAGCTGTCAAGCAGATTGTTTCGCTACCATGTCTAATTACATTAGCAACCAACTATCAATCGAGTAGGGATTCATCTTTATAAGACCACCGACAGAATCAAAATCAGAGATTAAAACCGTGAAGATCTCTGTACGAGTACCAACCAGCCGCCAAGGTATATTGGAATCATGTCACAAGGACAGGTGAAACGAACTACGAAACAAGAAAAAAACATGTCACAAGGACAGAGAAAACACGAGCAACAAAAATAGAGATTCTTATTAAATATAAAAAATAAAAAAAATAATAAATCTGGTGGTCGCTAAAATTGATAATCGACTACCGGTTAAAAGGCGAAGGTAAAGAGGGTTGTGGCGGTGCACTTGGATTTGCAGAGAAAACTAGGGTTAGGAAATTGTACCTCAATCATCACTTTAAGTTAACATTATTCATCAAAATTGGCAAGTCTCTACTGCACAAATGGCAAATAATATCTTTAACCTAACTAAATATAAATAGCTGTAACCATAATTTGAATAAAGCCAGCAGATTAGGAAAGCAAAGTTTTAAGACACTTACCTTTAAAGGTGATATCCAACGGAATTAAAATCATTCCTTTTTAGATACCAACTCCAACTTCCTCTGTAAAGAAAAATATATGCAATTTTCTCATTCTCTACACGTAACAATGAGATGAGCTCTCTTCTTCCAACATCAACAACCATTTTTGCTATTTGTTCTAAAACAATAATGAACGGAGTAAATGTATAGATTCCTTCAACATATGTAACGATAAAAGAACAGTATATATAAAAATTGATAGCTATTTAAGAACAAATCGACACGCGTAAATCAAGCTCGTAATTGAACAAAATTGGTTAAATGTGATATATTTTAGCGTTATAGAGCGATTCACGTGTTTATGTGTTATGTTAAACATAAATCTACTAATTTTTTATTTATATTTAAAAAATGTAAAAACAAAACATGCAATTTCTAAATATATGAAAATTTTATTTAATGTTACTATTTTTTTTAAATATTGTTACTATATAATTAATGTTTTCGTTTTCCCATCTAGGCATGTTTAGAAGCTAATGATGATATAATGGTAATATTCCATATTATCTTTGTTATATGTATGCGTGTATATATATCACATTGTTCGTATTATTTTTCTTTTAGGTGTTTAATGTATATGTTGTTCTAAGCTACTTTTACACGAGCATTTCAACTTTTGCAACGTATTATATATCATATGATTGACAATAATACCACGGTTATACAGTGTAAAAGTTTTAAATTTTTACATAGTTTTTTAGATCGTTGGATGGGTGAAATAGATAACTGAGATTAACAGTGTATTATGTGAAGATTATCACTTGGAAAAAAACAAGTAGTTAATGTCAACCATCCATTTCACCATCCAACGATCCAAAAAACGTGTAACACTATAAGTTTACATTTTGTATAAGTGGATGCTATCCATCTATATATATATTACAATCTGTGGATTATTGGGCAATAAGATAAAAAAAAACTATACATAGATATTGGAATTGATACATAGGAAACTGATGTTGAATTAATTAGTATATATTACTATAAATTTATTGTGATAGACAAAAAGGAACATTTTTGTACTTATAATTACACAATGATTCTTGTTTGTATCTTTTATTTTTTTTGATTTGTTTGGTTGTATTTTCAAATTACTTTCTTGTAAGGTCCTATTTTTATTGAATGAGTGAATTTTATTTTAATAAATAAATACATTTCATATATTTGATTTTTTTGAATCTTGAAACGATACAAAATTTTATTTAAACAAAAGAAGGTACAACCTTAACAAGAAGGTACAATCAATCAAAGAGAGAATTTTGGGACTATGTCCACGAAAAACTCAAACATAAAATAAAAAGAAAATCCAAAGGCACAATAACAGTCAAAGCCTTCTTTTGAATTTGACGTTCATCATCCATAGTAACCTAGTAATCATCAATAGTACTCTTTTGTCTTTATTCAACTAGACGCTTTAGAGATGAGTGACGAGCGAACCAAAACAAATTACTACTTCACAAAATAGATCTAATACATCGACAAACAACCACAAAAGGGAATCTAACTACTGAAAGACCACCGGCAATCGTAAATCAGATATGAGCGACGTAAAAATCTTTACACGACTGTAGATCTACCACAGAGGTAGGCGAACAATGTGTCATTAGGCAGAGGAAATGTGCTATAAGAGCAGAGTTAAAACGTGCCGTAAAGGCAGACGAACATGCGCAAAATATGCAAAAAGAAAGAAATCAATCAAAATATTTTTTTATTAAAAATTAGAATAAAACGGAGTAAAAATAATAAATTAAAACGAAATATGAGAAAACAATGATAAAGATGAATACCGGCCATCGATGACCGGCACTAAGAATAAATTTTTGAAGAAAAAAAATTGAAACTTGCGGCTGTAGAGAAAAGGAGTAAAAAACTAGGGTTTTTCGCTTAATTTATTTGAAACTTGAAATTGAGATTTTTAAGGTTGATTAAACTTATTATTTGAATTTAATCCATTTTATATCCACTTATACTTGTATAAAAATCCTAACTCATCTCATCAACTTGTGATAAAATTTCTTAGTAGGTTTGAGAATGAATTTTTTTTTTATCTATCAAACAACTATCATTCCCATCAAAATCTATACATATAATAATTTTCTAACATATTTCAGGTTTCCTACTTCCTATTAACCAATTACTAATCGCCCATAGAATTGGATAAATATTCTAACATATTATACACAATATTATATTGAATGATTACTAAATAATAAATATTATTTATAATTCTTCTCATCTTTATAGTACTTAAATGTTTAAAAAAAGTATCCGACAGTGAATTTATATTGATGCAAAGTATGGGTTTCTCATGAGGAATTATATTATTAATTATTCTGACACCAATGAATTTAATTTAATTATTTTTCAGTTTAACATTAAAGGGAAGAGAACGGAACCCATAGATTTCTTTTTTCTAAACCATAAATTGAGTTAATTGCATCAAACGTCCCTAAACTATGATACTTATTTTAAATTAGTCTTTAAACTGTTAAAATTTTAATTTCATCCTCATACTATGATCATAATTCTAAATTAGTCCACAGACTTTTGAACAGTCTAGTTTAATCCTCAAACTATGATTCTCATTCTAAATTGTTATTCAAACTTTTTGAACGTTCTAATTTCACCTTAAATTACCAGTATATGCTAATAGTATCTTATATTAATAAAAAATTTAAAAATTGTTACTTGTCATGAAACATTGATTTTATTATATAATAATATGATACGGTATAAACGATAATTTGAGGATGAAATTAGAAGATTAAAATGTTTGGGGACCAATTTAGAATGAGGGTCATAGTTTGGGGATAAAAGTGGATATTCAAAAGTTTAGGGGACCAATTTAAAATGAAATTCATAATTCGAGGATGAAATTGGAATATTTAAAGGTTCAGGGACTAATTTTAAATGAGAAATATAATTTAAGAACGTGTAGTGCAATTAACTCTATAAAAATTGAAAAAGAAAAGAGTAAAAGTGAAAAGGATAACATGGGGAAATGGAATTAAAGTTGTTTTTTATTTATGAAAATGAAAAGGCAAAATGAGTGCAAAAAAGGGTCGGCAACACTAGAAACAGCTCAGGCAAAGGCAGTTACAATGGGATGTTGTTTTTTTCTTTAACTAGTTAATTATTTTTGGCTTTCAAGGCATGGAAATGAAAAAATCGGCGTTACGACACATGCACAACTATATTTTAGCTTTGGCCGAAGTTGCATGTTGTAACGTAAAACATCATAAAAAGAAGAGTTCTATAAATAAGGCCAAACACAGTAGCAAATTATTTTTCGGGTGGGCATAAGTTAAAATATTTTTTTAAAGTGGACATAAATTATAAAAAAAAATTAAAATTTCAGTATAGACACAAATTAAAAAATTAAGGACTAATTCATATAAATAAAAAAAATGAAACTAAATGTATGAACTTTTAAAATTTTAGGGAAGGCACAGTCCCACCCAAGCTTCCATATAGATCCGCCACTGGCCAAACATGTTTGGTAGCCAGATAAAAAAAAAAGGAAAAAAAAACAGGGGGCTTGCTGTTTTAGTTTTAATTTTGTTCTAAATTCAAACGAAGCTTCAAATTTAATCCTCAATTTCCATGAGAAACACATGAATAGCAAGTTGTTTTTGAAGAGTGAATGCGAACAGACAAGGTTTTCCACTCGGCCTATCTGTCTTTATTACTTTCACTTTTTAAAAAATATTATGATCTATAGTATCTATTCATTTTTTTTAATTTTTAATAAAATTAATGTACAATTATAGATAAAACTCTTCAAATTCAGATCTTATAAAAATTATCATTTCCTTTTCTACTTTAACCACTCATTTAATTTTGTTTTTAAACATTCCAATAACGATAAGTACATAATTTTTTCGAAAAATAAAAATAAAATATTTAATATCATATACATGGGTAATCTTTTTGGACCGAACAAGGATAAGTGATTACGTAAAAGAACAGAAGTATTCCCTCTACTTTTGAGGGAGAAAGAAATGAGTGTCGGAGCAAATTAAGGTTTCTTTATACCCAATTTTAACGTTCATATAACAATTGTTATGAATTTAAGGAAACGTTTCCCCCAATTTAATCATATTTTATGGACAGCCTTTTATTAGTACATAAATGTTGAGTAAATTGAACCTTCAACTAATTTAGCAATTTTCTTTTCAAAAGACTTTCTTAATTATATTTTAGTTACATATCACTTTGACCCTAATTTTTGCCCTCGGACTAGTTCAAGGTTTTTTTTTTTTATCTAAATGAAGGGTTGTATGTGGGAGTTCCACATCACATGATCACATCGTTGCTGTGGCGATTATAATTATCGTTTTGAAAGACAAATTAGAGAGATTCTTCTGAGAATATGTGCACAAATGAGAGATTCATTTATATCAGTATAAATTTTAATTAAGTAGAGAGGTAATTACATTAGTAAGGTGAATGTTGAAATTTGAATCTATACAAGATAGAATAACATGAACATCTTTGACCATTCAGTTAATTAATGGATTTCATTATATTAGTATAATTGATTTAGCTATAGATGTCTTTTTAAATTGTATGATAATTTATATTTGTTAATTTGATTGTTTTTACTATCTATTTTATTTAGTTTGTTTTTGTTTTTTTATTAAATAAGAAGTTTTTATATTCTAAATGACTATCGCTACGAACTCACACAAGATGTGGCAACATGAGCATCCTTGATGACTCAGCCAATTAATGGTTTCCATTTAGATTGTGTTTGAGAATGCAAATAGATTAAAAATATTTAATTATATTTTATATACACTTTATAAAATTTAAATATAAATATATATAAGGACATTATTCATTATTTAACTTAGTTTTTATTAATTTATTAAGGGTTTATATTTGAACATTGATTGTATATAATTTATCAACTATATTTTTAATAAATCACCATATCTTTTTTTGAAAGTAAAAATTACAATAACAAATTATTTTACGTAAAAGTCACTTGAATTTATTTCTAAAAATTTTCTATGATGTATTGTAATTTAATTCATTGATAATATCAATAATGATATATTATTAATACATCAAATACAAACCTATCTTCTAAACTATGCACCAAGTTTTACACTAATAAATAAATAAAAGGCAAAAAAGCTCACGTGTAAAGAAATTTGTAAAGCTTTAGATGTATGGTTTTTCAAAATTTCGTGATTTTCTTTTGGCTTCAATCCACTAATAATATAGTAGAGGTAGCAATGGACTAAAAAGCCAAAATTGTTAATATTTTTTAACTCCGTACACAAAACAATATTAACAAGTACTAGAGAAATGACAATTATATAATATGATTTTTATGAGGAAGTCACGAGTTTGAGACATAATTAAAGTAGACTAATGAGATATGAGGTTTAATGTTTCTTTTTAAGCATAACGATAAAACATGATAATTTTTAGGATAACTATACTAGATATCACTAAAATATTGTTGTTGTCAAGTTTATACCACTTAACTTTTAATTTCTTCAATTACAGTACTAAATTCTAGTTTTTGTTTCAACTATGTCACTCCGTCGTTAACTCCTTAACGGATGATAACATAACTAACGGTGACTCACGTGGACGCTGCACCAAGACGATGTCGTTTTGAACTTGAAACTATGGAACCAAATGTTAGCACCTAACTACAAAACCAACTTAACTTTTTTATTTGAAATTTAACACAAATCATATATATAAATAATATAAATAAAATATTTTGATATTATAAATAATATAAATATATATAAATAACATAATATAATATTTAATGTAATTTATATAATAATTTTATATTATAAATAATATATTATATTTAAAAAAAACTAAAAAAATAAATTTTAAAAAACCTCAAAATTTTTAAAAAAACCAAAACCTTAATCCCTAAATCACAAATCCACTCAATGTCGTCGCCGATTTTCACGTCACCATTGTCGCACTGAAGTCACCTCTTCTCGCCATGCGCGTTGTCCGTAGTTTGTTTGTCGTTGTTCGTCGCACAATTTTATCGTTCGACGGGAACATTTACATTCAACATTTGACAGTCTATTGACATGGCATTCGTTGACTTTCGGTGGTAGTGGAGAAGGGTAATCGGTTGTGAGGGTCCAATGAAGATAGGATGGGCGAAGAGGTGGTGATTGAATGTGGAAGGGTAGATTTAGGGTTTTGGGTTTTTTTAATTTTAAGAATTTTGGAGTTTTTAAAAAATAATATATTTATATTAAAATAATATTAATATTATATATATAATATTTATACTATTTATATATATTTATAGTATTATTTATATCATAAAATAAATTGAATTAATTTTAAGTGTAGTTTGACGTATATTATTTGTGGTAGAATATTATGAACTTTCAAGTTGGTTAAGTGGTTAAACTTTAGCCTTTTATTTTGAAGGATCAGGGTTCAAACTCCTCGAATTTCACGATTTTATTATTTTTCCTCCAGTAAAATCACGTCCTTTAGGGAAGTTTTAGGCATCAAAATAGACGTGTTAAAATGACATTTTTTGGGTGCGGTGTACACATGAGCTGTCGTTAGCAATGTCATCGTCATATTAAGGAGTTAACGTCGAAGTTGCATAATTGAAACGGAAACTAAAGTGTAGTGTTATAATTGAACAAAATAAAAGTTCAGTGGTATAAACAAGACATCACTAATAATTTAGTGGTATCTCGTGTAGTTTACCCTAATTTTTATGTTCTATTAATATTTTAAAAAGGGTAAAACTTTGATACACAGGCTGTGTAAAATTAATTTTACACAAGCCTGTGTATTTACACTACAAAAATTTAAATTATTTTTTAGGGTTTAGGGTTTAGAGTGTGAGATTTAGTTTTTTAGGGTTAGGGTTATTGGAAGTAATTTTCGTCAAATAAAATTTCAAATCAATCTAATATATTTACTATAGGGATACATATTAAATCACACATAATTTTAGTTAAATGTGCAATGTATGCTTGAAACTTTGATTATAATTTAATTCTACGCATTAAAACTTGATTTTAATTCAAATATACATGTTTTTTTTAAGAAATTAGACAAAAAACTGGATTTCATTAAAATAAACAAATTTACAACAAAATACACCCCATAAATGAAGAGAAAATTGACTCGTGTTCACCAAGAAGTCTCAAATAAAAAAGAATAAAACATAAAATCCCAAAGACATGAAAAGAACACATCAAAATCTCTCATTGACTATTTATTCATAATTCATAGAAATCCAACAAATAAATCTCTTTTACTCTATCCAATTAGGCGCATAAATATTGATATAGGAGAGGTAGTCAACAAAATCATCCTTCCAGGCTATTTCAATAATAGTTTTAAAAATATTGACAAACTGCCACACAAATAGATCTAACCATACGAGATTGTCGACCTTCCCTGATCTAAAGCATGCATCATGATGATTGCTACATGAACGAAAAAACAAACACAAATTTAGATGAAAATTGTGTAGTTAGACAGGCGAACAACGTACCGCAAGAAAGAAGAAAATTGTACCACAAAGACAAACGAAACAAAAAGTAACAAGATGTGCGAAAAAGATGAATCCAAAATAATTTTTTTTTATTGGGAGAAAAAATAAATAGAACTCATATTATCGTCATGTCTTAGCTCCAAAGCACAACCAAGAGTTAATAACTCTATCGATTCTTAATAAATCGATTGTTTAACTCTTGTAGTTGAACATCAATTGCAGCATAAAAAATCTCTACTTGATAATGATGTTTAATTGTAAAATGATCTTGTTGGTGATGAGCATAGCCTTCTCTTTCTCTATAAATAGAACTCATATTTGGGATGCCAATGTTACAATTTTCGCAAAATGAGGTAACCTTCATAAAAAGAGAATTTCATTCATCATCCCTAAATTTCTACAAAAGTATCTTTGAATTCTCAACAAGATGAAATACGTTCATATATCATGAGTTTTCACTATAAGGATCAAGATAATGAATTAGTGATTTCTAATAATTTACTCATAAGATTAAAATGAAGTTGTAATCAAAGGAAATCAATGAATTTATATAGAACAGCACAAGTGACATTAAACATTTTTTTTCAATATTAACATTGATCTCAAGTAAGAATCTCATCATTTATCACACGCCCTCTGTAATTTACTTGTTTGAAATCATTTCCAATTTCAAGCTGTTATTCTTCATGCAAATAATTGATCTCATAAGAATAAGCATTTTTAGTTTATCGATATGCTTAGATAAGAAAAGAAAAACATTAACAATAAATGATAAGTTGAAGAAAATTTGATAAACAAATATGACATATTTCGTTGCAATTAATAGTGTCAATGTAAACGATAGACAAAACAATGCACATGGTAAGCAAAAGGACACTCAGTGTTAACTAATGCTTGCAACCCATTTCATGTTCTCTACATGTTACTTCCACCACCATAACCTTAGCCTCAAATACTTTTATGTGAAAAAATAATGGAAAAGAACAAAAAAATATACAATTTTTCAAATTCACTGTTAAAGTATTAGGAACATGAATAATGCTGAAAAAGTGTTCCTTAACTAAACAAGCCTTCCTGAGGAACAAATAATTTCAAGACAATAATCATTCTTCATTTTTTAAGAATTGAGTCACACAAGCCCACATTGAAGATCGAGAAGCCCAAGGCATTCAAAGAGAATCTTTAAATATAATTAAATTCCATTAATTGGGTTTTATTTTCGATAATAAGACCCAAAAAATTACAATATAAAGTTTGGGTAAATTTTAATTTTATGCCCAATTAGGATTAGTTTTATTTTAGGTATTAGTTAAATAATTAAACACATGTAATTAGCTGGAAATCCTTTGTTCTTGCCGCCCAAGTATCCCAAGGAAGCATACCACCATATTCATCCCAACCATTGGATTTAACCCAAATTCAACGACTCAAACTACAACCCTTGTTCCCCTTCGTAAAACTTGTCGCCCACTCCATGTTGAATTCGCTTCAAGCTGTTGGTCACTCAAAAATCAAGGGATATATTTTTTCCTCTATTCAAGCTCCTTAAATTCATCCCATTGATTGGATAAAGACTTCATCAAGGGTTCAAATCAAGCTGCCAACTACAAGGACTTCATATGCTTCTTTATTTGTTATTTTTTATTCATTAGTAGTTCATTATTTTTGGGGATCTTTCGCCTATAAAATGATGACAGCCTTCTTTATTTTTTTTGAGATTTGTGTTCATAATAAAAAGTATTCTTTAAGTATATATTTGCAAGTGCCGATAAAACTTGTTCCTTGGAAGTCTTTTTCAACATTTTCAACAAGTTTGTGAGAGGGAGAATCTTTCCACTCCGGGTTGCCTATCCAATTGCGATTAAGAGGGTAGGTTAGAGCTTTATCTTAGATGTTTTCTATTCAATTTCAGTTAGGAGGGTTCTATGAGACATCAAATATTTATTATGTCATCTTCATCTTCAAGTTTCCTCCATTGACACCATAAGCTATAAACAATACTATTTATTCAGATTTGTTTTACCTACCCTTCACATTATCTTTCTCAATATTTTTAGTTTCATTCTTATTATTGATTCTATAATCTATCAACTTCTTTTTGTTTCTTGTTTTCAGAATTTTCAAGAAACACCTAACTGATTTCTCTTGAAACGTCAAAAATTCACACCAAACATTCTTGATTGATTATGAAGATCTAGATTTGCATCCAAGCATAGATTGAAGAATCCAACATCCCAAGGCGACTCCATATCATTTGGTCTAAGATTCACACAATTTTTGGGCAAGATTTCACAAGATTTAACGGTTTTAGGGGTGAAAACACAAGGTTCTCGTAGAGCACAAGCCAAGGTTGTTTTAACTTTTGGGGTTACTTCTTCACCTTAAACCCTAATTTTTCATTCTTTTTATTTTTTGGTTGATTTTTTATAAAAAAGAAAAAAAAAGAGAGAAGAGAAAAAAGAGCAAATCATCGAAAAAGAAATTCAAGATGTTCAAGAAGTGCTCACCTTTGGAGCCACCACCATTCAAGATTCCTCCAAACATCACCTATAGCCATCACCACCATTGTCCAAGTTGCAATGTGGACCAAACACTTAGATTTTCATTGTCTATTTCTCAAGGAATTCTCCGCCATCACAACTCTTTTAACCAAAATTATCAAGAAATCAATAGGTTTTTCTAGGGGTAACACACAACAGGTAGCATTCTAAACCCTAAAAGATAAACTTTGTTATGCTCCTAAGCTTCGTTTGCTCAATTTTTTCTAATACTTTTGAATTAGAATGAAACACCTCTAGAATAGGCATATGTGTTGTTCTTATTAAGGAAAAAACTCATCGCTTATTTTAAAGAAATTTTGAAAGAAGCACAACTCAACTACTCTATTTACGAAAAAGAACTACTAGCCCTAGTTCATGTGCTCGAAGTTTGGCAACACTACTTATTTTCTAAGGAGTTTATCATATACATAGATCATGAGTCCTTAAAGTGGTTAAATGGATAGAGTAAGTTGAGAAAAAGTCATGCCTGTTGGGTTGAATCCATTGATAGTAATCCTTATGTAATCCAATACAATCAAGGTAAAGAGAATGTACTAGTCGATGCATTATCTTGCATGTATACTTTGATTACTACTTTAAACGCTACTTTCTTAGGGCTTGAACACTTTAAGGATGTGTATCACAGAGATCCCGACTTTTTGAATATATATACTAATTTTTCTAAAAATGCTTTTAACAAGTTTAATCTTGTAGATGAGTTTTATTTTTAAATAATAGGTTATGCATACCACAATGATTCCTTCGGGAATTCATGATTTAGGAAACACATAGTAGAGGCTTAATGAGTCACTTTGGCGTAAACAAAGACGTGGCCATGGACCACTACTTTTGGCCACACATATGCAAAATAATTGAGAAGGTGTGTACATCTTGCATAACGTGTAAACAAGTCAAATCTAAGGTAATGCCTCACGATTTTTGCAATCTTCTTCATATTCCTTCTTCACCTTGGGTTGATCTCTCTATGAAGTTTATTCTTGGGTTGCTTGTACCAAGAAGGGTCGAGATAGTACTTTTTCTTGTGGACATGTTTCAAAGATGACTCCATGCACCATCGTCTTTGATAGGGATGTCAAATTCCTTAGCCACTTTTGGAAGGTATTTTGGGGTAAGAAAGGTACTAAACTCTTATATTCTACTACTTGTCACCCTCAAACCGATGGGCAAACTAAGTTCATTAGATAGATTTTGGGAGCATTACTCGAAACTGTTTTTGGTAAGAATGCTAAAAATTGGGAATAATATATATCTTTTTTGAATTTTCTTATAATCGCTCTATTCATTCTTTTCCTGATTATTCTTTATTTGAAGTAGTTTAGGGTTTTAAACCCTAGATTGTTTTAGAGTTCCTTCCTTTGTCTCTTGAGAATATATATTGCTTAGATAGTGAAAAGAAAACAAAATTAGTTAAGTCCATTCATTTAAAAGCTAAGTAAAGGATGGATTTATCAATCCAAGAAAAAAAGTCAACAAAGGTTGCAAGCCCGTTGTCTTTGAACTTGACGATTGGGTTTAGGCTCATATAAGAAAAGAATGGTTTCTAACCAAATGAAAATATAAGTTTGGTCCAAGAAGAGATGGACCTTTACAAGTCTTAGAGCAGATCAATGACAATTCTTATCGCATTGACCTTCTTGGTGAGTATAATGTGAGTGCATCCTTTAATGTTTCTGACCTTTCTCCATTTGAGTTTCAGATTCGAGGATGAATCCTTTTGAGGAAGGAGGGGCCAAGACTCATGATGGACTCACAATCCCACTTGGACCATTGGCACGAGCCAACTCTAAGTTGCCTAAAGATAGACTCAAATAAAATATCCAAGATATGGTGATCAAAGGCTTACAAGCCTTCTTGAAGAATAGAGAATTTCAAGACAATAGTTATTATTCATCTTTTACGAATTGGGTCATTGATGACTGTGTAAATAACCTATTATGTGCACCATTTTTACTTAGGTTTTGCATGTGTTTAAGCATATATAGTTGCATTTAGGTCTAGTTTGCATGTAGTTTGGATGGAGTTGATATTCCTACTCTTATTGATGTACTTTGATGCATTTAATGGGGAAGGCAGTGCATTTTAGTGGTGCTTGTGCATGAAGCAAGTGAGGTAGAGGAGTGTTGGAGTAGTAGAGTGGCATCCATCTCGCGACGAGCTGACAAAGCAGCAGAGTTGGATATGAATCAGACTTGGGCACATGGACTTCCATCGGATATGAAACTCATTGAATGAAGAAGGAAAGCATGATCCTCTTTAAGAGGCTTCACGCACCTTAAGGTTTCTAAACCCCAGCTTTTTCGCCTATATAAAGAAGACTTAGGCCACAAACAAAGAAAGCTTGTTGTTAGACGACAACCCTTAGTCTTCTGCTATAGGAGGACCACCAAATTTGAGGTCTAGAGGAGTCTCCACACAACAAGAGCCATCGAGAGAGGCTTGAGGAGTACGGGACTTGCAGCACAATTAGAGAGCTTGGAGGAGAATGTCGAGCATGCTTGATTCTTTCTTTTTCATTGCTGGATAAACGGCCATGGCCTTTAATACTTTTTATTGATGTTTTAGGCTTAAACATGAGCTAAATACTATTGTTGAGTTTATTGTTTTAGGATTTTATGTTTTAATTACTTGATTAATGCTATAGTCGTTTCCTTTATCTATTTTGTTCATTGTTCTTCATGCGTAGTTATTGTAAGAGCTATCGAGAGAGGCCTTTTAGCTATTGATCTATGGCTTAATATCGAGAGAGTTAGTTATACAAATGTGAATAGTTGAGCTTAAGTTGTCAACTTAGGTTCTAATCTGGATTAGGCGTAAGTTTAGGGTTTCAACAACTAATAAGGGAAACTTGAGTAGATAATAAAGTTGTTAGGTTTATGCATATATGTATTGCCATAGCATCCTTGTTATCAACTTCTAGGCATCGAGAGAGCCAGAGTTTAATTAGAAAAACCTTTCGAATAGGTAAAGTCATAATTTGTTAATGCAAGCATGTATCACCAACCGCATCCGAGACGACTCTTTTGCAAAAACTTTGCACAAAGGATTCATAGTGGTTTGACTTCTGAACTAAGTCTACCTCCACAACCTTAGCTTCCCCACTAAGGATTTTTCACAAATCCACTTAATTTGTCTTTTCTTTTTCAAGGCTCAAGAAGATAACCTTTACAAACCCTCAAAGCTTATGCCGCAAAGCTTTGAGACATTCTCACTCAAAACAATACAAATTTAGCAAACAATAAAAAACCTCACAAGGTAAATGTGTTTGCAATTTTAAGCTCTTACAAAAAATCATAAACACTTAAGCAAATGTGACAATTTGGCTCACTAGTATTTTCTAAAAAAAATATGACAAAATTAAGCACACATTAATTTCTCTATACAAAGAATGTTGTTGTTGGATTTCTTGTTGTTCCATGGCTCCATGAAGCTTGCTTTTAAACTCTCTAAGGAGTCCTTTACAATTACTAGCCGTTGGGGGTTGATTAGAATCGTCGAGACTTTATTTTTAGCAATAAATGCACTTCTAGGAATGTCGGTATCGATACACGTGTCTCGGTATCGGTACCTGCCTTAAGAAGAAAGAGCTATTACAAGAAATTATGCATGGTATACCAGTACGCGATAAAGAGTATTGGTATGGCCCCTTGCGTATCAATATGGGCTTGCGAAGATTAGCAACTAGAAATTGGAAACCCTTATGTGTATTGATACGCTTATGACCGTACCGATACGAGTGTCTAAGTATCGGTACTGGGAGTTGAGTACCGATACAGACACACTGTTTTTGAAAAATTGACTATTTTAAAAGCATTTAAACATGTCAAAAACCCTTTAAAACTATTTCAAACATATTTTTCGGGTTAATGGACTTTTGAATTATGTTTGCAATTTATTTTAAGTCTAAAAATATTTTTCATTAAAGTTATATCACAATTAATATCTCAACAATATCGCCTTTTGATATAATGAAACTACTTGAAATTTATTTTTGAAATTTCTCCCCCATAGAAAAAATAATTTTAGAAAAAGAGAATACTTTAAGAAAAATATTTAAGCTCCCCGTTTTGTCTTTTCGAAATTTAATTTTTTAAATTTTCAAACATATATCTTCTATTTTTTTATATAAAAAAAATCAAAACTAAGTTTGAAATCCAATTGTTGGTACAAAATAATAATGGAAAAAGGCCAAAAAAATTAACATGAAAGAAAAAAATTGGCTCCCCTTAATGAAGCAACAAAAGAATGTTAGTCTAAACATTCAAGAGAAATATTGACTTTCAAATAAAGAAAATTAAACACAAGAAATTCACATAGCATGTCATTTATGAAAGTAAATCAAAAAACATACAAGGCATGGCAAAAAAGAAACCAAATTGTCCCTTTTTGACTCTACGTACCAGTATGGAGTTGTCCGTATCGGTACTGGTTGAATGTCGTATCGGTACAGTATGGGCTGTACCGGTACCAATTGCATGAAATGGTGAATTGTGGCAACAAAAAACACACTGAAAGGCCTTATAAACCAATTTTAAGTTCATACAAAGTCTCTAAGAAGTCCTAGATATACATATCAAGCATATTTGTAACATTTTATCAACATGCTTCACAAAATTTAACGTTTAAGATCAAAACAAGTATGTATTCACCAAAATTCAACCGCACATTACAAGTTTAAGGCCAAAGGCATAAAGATAGACATACTAGGCCAAAAGAATGTAACTCATGCAATTGAGACTCTCATAACTGTATGCAATCAATGCATCATCAAGAGACAAACAAACATGCTTAGATCATTAAAATCAAAATATTAACACAAGATCAAGCAAATTGCATGAAAATAAATTTACCACTTGAACCAAGGTAGGATGTTAAGCCCTACCTTCTTCAACTATCCTTCTCTCTTGTGTTTCTAGAGATCCAAAGTTTGACTTTGGTCATCAATGCTCCCAAACACCTACGAAAGACAATCATACAATTTTTGGTATCCAAATTTCTTTGGATACAATGACTTTAGTCTCAAAAATTTTAGTTCCATTAAGATCCATTTTTCAATGTCTTTATTTTTCGTTAAATAAATGAGTCATTTTAGGACTCATATGTTCTTAATCATTTTCCTTTCAAAAATCTGGGGAACTAGATTGCCTTTGACAAAAATTTGATTTTACAAAATTTGTTTTGGAGAAATTTCCATTTTTTCTTTTCAAAACTTTTGTAAATCTAATATTTTTCTTTTCTAAGATCATACAATTCTTCTTGATGATCATCTTGAACTTTTAGAAACAAGGTTTGTAAATCAAAATTCTTTTTCTCAAATCTTTGGGCTTTGCTTCAAGTTCATCTTTGGTTTTAGAAATCAAATCATTTTGAACTTTTAATTTTGAAACCATTTTCTTGTTTTGCAAAATATGGTTTTCAAATTCTAAAACCAAATCATCGTAGGCATCTTGTAATTCATCGAATGTATATGAAATTGAAGGTGGTGAATTAGAAGTTACCATTGAATCTTCTTTGATGGCCATGAAACAAAGGTTGGCTACCTCATCAATGGTGAAGTCCTCTTTGTCACTTCATGTAACCACAAAAGTCTTCTTCTTATGGTTTGATCCCTTCTTCTTCATCTTTGGTCAATCGTACTTGACGTGTTGATGTGTAAAATATAGTATGTCCCATTAGAGCAAGTATACCCATCACACAAGTAATAAAGTGATAAGTATCGAGTGACGAACCCACTGGGATTAGAGTGATAAACTCAAAGCAATCGCACGAAAGAGTTAGTGAAATAATGATAAGATGATATGGTGATAAAAATATAAACTAATGCTATGGAAAATGAAATTAAATAGAAGCAATTATCAAAGAATAAACATATGTTGTAATAAAGATTCTAATAAGGACGAGTGTTGGGTTTATTGCCTTAAGACTTATGCTAATTATCATTCGAATGCTATAACAGTTGGTAATACATGTCTGCGTAAACCAATTATATGCTTATCTACTCGACAGAGTTTTCTAATAAATTCCTAGACTCCCTTGATACCTAGAAGTTAACAACAAGAAGCTACGATAATACATGTCTGCGTTAACCCTAACAACTTATTGTTTATTCAAGTTCCCCTTATTAGTCGTTGAAATCCTAAACTTATGTCTAAGTCGTATTAGAACCTAAGTTAACAACTTAAGCTCCACTATTCACATTTATCTAATTTAACTCTCTCGATATTAAGCCACAAATCAATAATTAAAAGACATCTCTCAATAGCTTTTACAATAATTATGCATGAAGAACAATGAACAGAATAGATGAGGACAAGTGCTATAACATTGAAGAAATAATTAAAACATAAGATTCTAAAAAAATAAACCTAAGAAAAAGATTTAACTCATGTCTCAGCAAATAACATCCATCAAAAGAATATAATAAGTCATGGCAATCAAATAAAGCAACAAGGAAAAGAATCAAAGCCTCTTAAGAATCCCTCTTATGCCCGCAAATCGATGTTGCAATGCTCTAAACTCCTCAAGCCTCTCTCGATAGCTTTTGTCGCTTGGAGACTCCTCTTGACCTCCGACGATGGTGGTTTTGCTGCCATAGAAGACAAATGGATTGTTTCTCGATGAATGCTTCTTTTTTACGTGTTTTTGCGTCTGGTGCAGCCTCCTTTTCTTGTGATATTCCCTTACTTGTTATAATAAGTAGAAACCCTAGAGTTTTGTAGTTTTCTTGGTTCATTAAATGCCAATAAAAGAATATCTTGTCACATGCTTTTAATAAATTGCCATGTGACTCATTAAAAAGGATCTTTGCCTTTTCCACGTCATTAATGATTCAATAAAGGAGATGGGACCACACATTAAATCATGTAAAAAGATCCAAGATTTGTCTCCAGCGTCGCAACAAAAGCTATAGCATCTAGTCTGGCACGAGAGAATGCTTCTCCAATACTCCAACACTCCACTGCTTCGTTACTTCCTGCGCAAGCAACAATAAAAACCACTACCTTTCCCATTAATAGCATCAATATAGATAAACATTAAGCTCAAACACCATAAATCCATAACTATATACAAACTAGTCCTAAATGCAACAATATGCTAAGTAAAGGGTCTAAAATATAGGTTCTTTATGCACTCATTAAATACCCCCGAACTTAAGTTTTTACTTCTCCTCAAGCAATAACATGCAAAAAACTAAAATCTAAGTACAAAACCTATCATTTCCAAGGTTCCAACTAACTTATGATTTATAAGGTTCCAAAACATGCTGCAACATTAATTCAATCATCAAAAAAAGAAAGACAAGTATGCTATATAACAAAGCTCATAGATTCGTTCCTAGGGTCAATTCCACTATAAGCGAAGTGTGTGCTGTATCGTATGCAACCAATACTTAATGGCCTTAGAAAATTTCAAGGATTTCTCTCTATTGTCTCCTAGCATTTTCTTTTTATTGTAAGCACATTATTTACTCCCTTAATTCTTTTTAAGTTCATTAAATTGTACCCTTGGGGTTTTAGCTTATCACAACTACTCTTCAAGCCTGAAGATGGAGTGGAGAAAACAACCCATCCCTGAGCCCTACGAGCAGAGTCATCTTGTGAAGACTTTAATTCACTCTTATGTTAATACTAATGTTTCTACTAGGGAAATTTAAATAGAGCAAACACAACTTACCCAGTGTACTAAGCTAGCAAAGCATATTAAAGTGTCCCTCAACAGTTTGCCTTTAGCATCGAGCCTAACAATTAATTTGAACTTTATATTCTTTTCTCGATTTTTGGCCTTTAATTGCTAAAATGAGTATTTAGTTCATTCACATTAATTATGTTTTGGCATCAGAGAGTCGACCTAGAATTTCCCTAAGGATTATTAAGCTTTTAGAGAGCATGGAATCATGTGAGATATAAGCTATAGCAGTTTCAACCTTAAGTTCAAATCACCAGAGCTCTTAATACATTGCAAAACACATTAAGCACAAGTTAGAATAATAGAAATATGATAATCAATGCAACGGTAGTTTTAGTACAATACAACCATAGAAAAAGAAACCTTAAGAACTGACTAAGTTATTTACATTCCTAAAAAAATTAAAATTTTACGTAAAATGTACATATGAAAATACTCCCCCAAACTTGAGAGAAGCATTGTCCTCAATGCAACAAAATAAACATGCAATGTAAAGGAAACAAAAAAAAAATTAACCTAAGAGTTAATGGGTGCAGGAAGGTACTGATATACACGCCTTATGCTTGATGCATGGTTTAGTGTTTGGTGAAAATAGTACCGGCTCTTTAACACCCCGTGGTGCTACAGATGTTGGGGCATCCATTTGAACAAGATAAAAAGTGGAGGATGAAGATTAAGGCTCAAGAAATTTGGTGTGTAACTTGGACAAGGAATAAGTAGATGAAGAAGTAAGTTTGGCTTAAAAGTTTTCTCTCCTTTGTTCTTCTAAGGTGCAGGATGAGATGAAGATGGAAAGTTTTGGTTCTTGATGTTTAAGGTGTAAAGGTGGGAGATTTAGGAAGGAAAGTAATTAATGTGGGGTTTATGGAGAAATTGGAAAGTGGGGTTTGATGTGGCTTGCGGAAAAGAGTTTTGGACATGTGGCGGCATGGGAATTAGAACAGCTAAAAAGTAAGAGAAAGATTGTAGGATTTTAATAATTAGGGGAAATAAAAGAAAATAATTGTCATTAAATGCAACATATTCTCTTCCCTTTTGTCTTTTAATCGACCAAATACCCTAAAATAATTAGGGATCAATACTGCCAAAAATTAGCTTTTCTTCAAATCCCAGAAAAATTCAATTCTCTTTCTTGCTTTATGGCTACGAAAGAAACAAAAGAAAAGAAAGAATTAAAATGATAATTAACTCAATGCTATAGCATCATATACGAAGAGGAAAAATGAAATAAAATGTTGAAGCATCAAAAACTAAATTAAAGTTCAAAACAAAATAAAACAAATAAAAATAAAAATAAAAACAATGTAGAAAAATAAAAGAGAAGGGGTGAAGCGAATGCTTAAGCATCTTGATATGTTGAGATGAGGGTCGTTTCCAATACTTCTCATAGTCCATCTGAACCCTCCATCGAGTGACAATTCTTCCCAAAAAGATTTGAGCCAAGGTGCTTGAAACTACTCCCCCTTGTGGAACCTTGGTGGAGATATCTTTCTTTCTTGTTGCTTTGTAGTCCATGCACACCCTCCACCTTGCTATTGTTCTTGAAGGAATTAATTCTTTGATGGAAAAGATTATACCAACACCTAACCATTTGATTACTTCATTCTAATTGACGTCCTCTATCGTCGGGTGTAACATTCGTTGTTGTGGCAATCGTTGTTCTGGCCAATTGATGTGGCAATCCTTTGTCAAGATATTGTGTAAGTTATGTGAAGGACCAATATTTTTTTGAAGTGTTCAAGTATCAAATACCAGTTTCTATAATATTTTCAAACATCTCCATCAATAGATATTTTGCTGCAGCACTAAAATCAGAGGGAATCATCATGGATAGAGTGTCATTTCCCAATTGAGCATACCCTAGATTTGATGGTATCAAATCTTGCATGTGGTCTTGACCTTGTGGATAAGAGCAGTCTACAGATTGTTGCTCCAGCATCAGTGTTGCTGTAACGGTTTGGGCATCAAATTCCTCGGACGTTGCTATAACATTACTCTTTTCAACCTCATTGAGTGTTCTTACATCATTGCGCTGTTTAGGCTCCTCAAGCTTTGCTGTGGCAACTTGTTGTTCAGGCTCATCCATGGCTGGGCATTCTTTCTCATGTTCTCGACTCAGAGTTTCTATTTGTTCCCCATACATTGGGGAGATCTCTACGCATTGCCCCTCGTCCTCTTGACTTGGGATTTCAATATCCCCTTGAATTGGTTGTTATAGTATGCTATTCAAGATATTCAAAACCTCTGTTGTGTGATTTTCAATGTCTCTCAATGTTTCACCAGAACTTTGAAGCTTAGCATCCATCCAAGCTTTCATAACCTTCATGGAATTTAATTGCTCTTTATGATTATTGTGTTGATGAGGCAATTGATTGAACTTTGATGGTGCAACATGGTTATAAGGTGCATATAAATTGTCACCTTCTTGAGCATTCCATGAGAAGCTTGGTTACTAATGAGGATTACATTGCCAAGATATGTGTGTTGCAGCAGCAAAGTTATTATAGTCATAAAAATTTTAACTCCTTGATCATACCACGAAAAAAATTTCTGCTGGCTACAACGTTGGTTGTAGGCTTCTAGATGGTTTCTAGCACTCATTTTATGACCCTCCTTGTAGCAATATGCATTAGGGTAGTTGTTATGCGTAATAAGTGCTATGCAATTGTGCAAGTATACACGTCGCAAGTTATAGTATAAAAGATATCGTCTCCACAGGGATTGGTGCCACTTCAAGAATCTAATCTCTTGCACTGTAAAAAGTAAAAACACAAATAGAAGATTATAGGAGTTGAACTAATAACTAAACTAGAAAGCAATAAAGTAAAAGAATAGATGAAATCAAGTGAGAGAGAATAGGCCAGGTTATCGTGAGTTGAGGTGTGATAGCCGATTGGATCGTCTTGGTAAAAGAGTGCAAGGGCAACTCAGTTGCCGTGGCAACTTGCACAACGGGGTTGCCTTGGCAACTAATCGATGGTTGCCTGGGCGACTAGTTGGGCAACTACTTGGGTGCCTGGGCAGCAACCTTCAAGGTTCGGCGGAGCGTTCTTCAATAGTTTCTTTTTATCCCTAAGTCGAAACTCTAGCTACTTGTGCATGCCTTGATAATACATCCCTGCGTGAATCAAGGGTGAACAACAACCAATCTTGCGCTCTTCTTAGCCGTTAAAATCCTTAACTTATTCCTAAGCCGGATTAATCTTCACCATCAATAGATTGAATAAAGAACATATTCATTCATTTCTTGAATCTAACTCTCCCGATATTAGATAAATAGATGAAGTTACGAGATCCTCTCCCAATTCACTCACAAACAAGAATAAGAACCAAGAATAAATAAACCTTGAATAGAAAAGTGCAAACTCTTATTACCTAAACAAAATCCAATAGTTTCTCACAACCACAAGACACAATAACCTTAGCCAAATAGATTTAGTTCATGGCTAGGTTCCAAAGAAACACAAGATAAAGAATTCCTAGCATGAACCTAATTGAACAAGAAAGAAAAAGATGAAGGATGGATGAAGCCTTCTTGTCGAGATCTCCCCTTGAAGCTTGTCGAAAATTCTCTCTTCTCTCTCCCTTGGAGTTGACGGCTTGGTGATCTATTTATAGGGCTAGGTCAAAGTCCTCATTTGAGGAGGAAGTTAAGTTGGAATTAAATTATCTTTAAAGAATATAATTCTTTATTATAATTATATTCCTTCTAGAACTTCTCCTATCTTGTTGGAATTTAATTCTTCTTTAACCTCTTCATGGAAATCAAACTCCTTTGGGATTTAGCTTTGCTCCACATCATCTTGGGCTTGTCTAGTCATCAATTTCGACTACCATATCACCTTATTCTTTGTCGACAATTGCCCTGGCAACTGGTTCGGTGTCTCCTTCATGCATTGCCTTGGCAACTAGCTCGGCATCTCTTTCATGCATTGCCATGGCAACTAGCTCTAGCCTTGCTTTGGCAAGTGATCCTACACATACACACAAAACACACCAAAGCAGCATCTTTTCCCACAAAAACAACCAAGTTATGCAGTCAAGCTCAATGATGGAAGGAAACATGGATTAATGCATGAATGACTAATTATGTAACTAATATGAGCCTAAGTCTAACTATAATATGAGTAAAAAGGGTAAGAAAAATAGTACTTTTGGACACTTATCACACCCTCAAACTCAAACTATTGCTTGTCCTCAAGCAATGCAAACTAATAATTACCTGCCAAGACTTCAATTTTCACGAACTTAGCTTTGAACTTGATTTCAATTCTCAGAACCAGGGCACAAAGTATGATTGGCTTTTCATTTTTCAGAAAACTTAGGAGTTACTCGGAATCAAACTATAATGCTTGTGAGTGTGTGCGGAGTTGTGTGCAAGTTGATTTTTTGGATTCTATGCAAACAAGAGGTTTTCAAATTACTTCATTGGGTTGTTTTTAACATGTTTTAACTAGAGTCAGTTTCGGGCACCTCTAGCGTTTTGTTTTTAGTTTCCTAAAGTTAATTAATTTATTCGACTAGAGCCAATTTCGGGCACCTCTAGCGATCAATTTTTAGCACATACTAGAGCCGGTTTCGGGCACCTCTAGTGATCCATTTTTTTAGCACATGCTAGAGCCAATTTTGGGCACCTCTAGCATTCATCCAATTTTTATTCTAATCCCCCAATTTGTTTAATTATCAACCTAAGTTCACTAGAATTCCTTAAATCAATCAAACCACAACAATGTTTCATCAAATTTAGCATCATAGTCAAATTCTAAGTTTTTCCATGGTTATCCTAGAATAAAAATTCTATCAATTAAGTGCATTGGCAAAGTCATCACGGATATTCATCAAATCTACCAATTCTTGTTCCAACTAAAGGCATGGCAAGCAATTTATGTATCCTAAATGCAATACTTAAGATGAATGCAACTAAACATGGTAACTACTAATAACAATCCCCCCCCAAAATCGTGTGAGGCATTGTCCTCAATGCATGCATTAAAGAAAAATAAAAATAACGAAAAATAAAATGCAAACGAGGACTTACTCCGAGAGTTCGTCGTCGTGGATGATTAGTTTCCTTTTGGTCGGTGTCTTGATTCTCTTGCTTGAACGCGATGGTTGTTTCCTTGTTGCCGATGGTGGAATCGATCCTCGTACGGGGTTGTCCTCATCGTCCTCTTCATCAATGTCATTGGCTTTTCGCTTGGAGGATTCAATTGGTGCGGTCTTTGTTGGTGCAATGGAGGACTCGTCCGAATCTGAAAAATCAGACAATGATTCCGTACGAGTTGATTCGGGCATAGGTGCTTTACCTTTGGCTTTTGCAGTGGTTGCCGGGATATCTTTAGCTTTGGTTTCCATGGCATCTTCAGGGTTGGTTACCGTGGAATCTGCTTAGGCAGGCACGGTGTAGATTGCTGCGATATCATCTATTGCGGTTTCCGTGGTGACTGCTTCATTTGTTGCCGTGGCAAGGATCTCGGCCGAAAAGATTGGGAACGGTACGTGGCTGTCTAGGTACTTTTCTAGGATGACTTGAGTGATTGCATTGTTGTGCTCCTTCATGTACCGCATGAACATTAGTTTCCGGTCTTCAATTTGCCTAAGGTGGCTCGCCAATGGTTGCAAGAGTGCTTCAAAGTGTCCCGTGGTTGATGGCCGAGTTGCCTGGGCATTAGGTGCTTGGACATTAGGGGTTGCTGAGGTAATTGGAGGCCTTGAGGATTTTACTAGTGCCTCTCCCATTAGCTTTCAAATTTGTGCTTGATTCCAACCGGACTTTGGTAGGGCCTTTTCATCGGTGGACTCACTTGGGACATGCATCTCCTTGTAAAGTTTGGAAATTAAGTAAGGGAAGAAAAGAGAACCCTTGTCCTTTGAGCTACATACAAAAATCTCATCACAAATAATTTTTCCAATGTTAATGATGCGATTATGCAAGATAAAATGCATGAGCAAAAGACGTGGCATATCAACTGTAGTATTGTGTGTGGTGGGCATTAAAGAAGTTTTAACAAACTTATTCCATAGTTTTGCCTCGGGTTTAAGCTGAAGGCGATTTACCGTGCCCTTACATTTACCATTGCTCCAATGAGTTCCCGGTAGAGTGAGTTCTTGAAGCACCTTGTCGAGTTCCTTGGGTGTGATTTGATCAACAAAGGCTTGATCGTCCTTCTCAATGTAGAGCCCGTAAAAGGTGTTGACGTTTTCGGGGCTTATGAGTATGGCCTTGTCACGAACAAAAACATAAGGATTATCCGGGTTAGGTGAGTGAGCATAGAATTCTCTTACCCATGAGATGTTATCCGGTTCCAATTGATGGCAAAAGATTTGCCACTTTTGATGTGCAATCCTTTTGAAGATGAATGGTTCAAGGCCGAAATCTTCATGAGAGTTGGAGTACTCGAAGCCTTGTTCTTCGCAAATCTTCCGGCTTTCAAACTTCGAGTGAAATCTTTCTTGAACCACCGATGTAGCAAACTTCTTGTATCTTGGTTCTTTGGAGGAACTTGGATGAACCAAAAATTCAATTTTGGATGCCATGGATGATCTTGGTTGTGAGTTTTGTAAAAACAAAGAAAATAAAATAAAAGAAACTAAAGAGTTGCAAGATGAAAAGTAGGAATAGGTTTCTTGGAAGTTAAGGGTGATAGGTTATATAGAAAAGATAGGTAGTAAATATTGTGGGTGGGATTAATTTTGGAAAGAAGAAAAAGAGGGTTTCAGTTTAGGGGAAGGGTGACGGCTAGGGGATTTAATTAGGTAAGTTGGAGGCTTTATATAAGCCTTAGATTCAGCCATTAATTTCCTTGTTGAAGATGTTTTCCTTCTTGAATCAAAATTCCTCTTTATCTTGAACTCTTTTCCTACAATTCAAAGACAAATCAAATAAGGATTAAAATTAAAGATAAACTAATAAAAGAAAATAAATAAAGATGTATAAAGAAATTCTTAAACTTAAAAAGATAAATATGAAAGAAAGATGTAGTTTTAATCTTAAAGAAAATAAATCTATCCTAAAAAAACAAATAATCGACAATAATAAAATAAAAATAAAAATTAATTAGTTCAAAAAAAATTAAAATTAAAAATAGAAATAAAAATAAAAAAAAATATCGAAAGGAGAGCATGCTCATGCATCTCCTAAGGTGACCACTTCTTTGTTACGTTCCACATGGGCAACGTTGTAGTGCTTCAATCTTTGTCCATTAACTTTGAATTCATGTTCGTCAGTGATGGACTTGATTATCACGACACCATGGGAGAATGGTTTGACAACTTCGAATGGTCCCGACCATCTTGATTTCAGCTTTCCCGGGAAAAGTTTTAGCCGAGAATTGAATAAGAGAACTAGTTGCCCTAGCGTGAATTGCCGCGACAATAGTTTCTTGTCATTCCATTGCTTTGTTTTCTCCTTGTAGATTCGTGCATTGTTATAGGCGAGTGCACAGAATTCTTCTATCTCGTTGAGGTCCACCAAACGCTTTTTCTGGCACTTTCCCAATCTATATTCACGGTCTTGATTGCCCAATATGCCTTGTGTTTGATTTCCACCGGTAGATGGCATGTTTTGCCATAGACAAGTCGGAAGGGGGACATACCTAAGGGTGTTTTGAATGCAGTGCGATATGCCCAAAGTGCGTCATCTAGTCTTAATGACCAATCCTTCCTAGAGGGACTTACAACTTTCTCGAGTATACCCTTCAATTCCCGGTTGGAAATTTCTGCTTGCCCATTGGTTTGTGGGTGATATGCCGTGGCAATCTTGTGCGATACACCGAAGCGTTGTAACATCTTGGCAATAAGTCTGTTGTCGAAATGCTTGCCTTCATCACTGATAATTGCTCTCGGCATCCTAAACCATGTAAATATGTTTTTCTGCAAGAATCGTTGCACGGTCTTGGAATCGTTGTTGGGAACTGCATCTGCTTCAACCCATTTAGACACGTAGTCGACGATAAGTAGAATGTAGAGGTTGCCGAATGAAGATGAGAAAGGTCCCATGAAATCGATCCCCCACACATCGAACAATTCTACCTCGATGATGTTTTGGAGCGGCATCTCATGTCCTCTAGAGATATTGCCCGTCCTCTGGCAACGATCACATTGCTTGTAAAAGTCTTGGGCATCTTTGTACAATGTTGGCCAATACAAACCAGATTGCAAAACTTTGGTCGCGGTACGAGTTCCTCCAAAATGTCCTCCATAGGGTGAAGAATGGCATTGCCAGAGTACATTCTGCTGCTCCTCTTCAGGGACACATCGGCGTATAACCTGATCTACATATTGTTTAAATAAAAGAGGCTCGTCCCAAAAGTAATGCTTAGCATCATGGCGGAACCGCTTCTTCCCTTGGTGAGTAAGACCATAAGGTAAAATACCACAAACAAGGAAATTAACTAAATTCGCGTACCAGGGTATTACCGAGGCATGTGCTTTCATAATTGTCGAGGCGTGCGCGTTAAGGGCTACCGAAGCGTCAAGGGTTGCTGCGGCATGCACATCCATGGTTGCTGAGGCGTGCGGGTCAAGGGCTGTTGCGGCGTCGAGAGTTACTGAGGCATGCGAATCCATGGTTGTCGAGGCGTGCATATCAAGGGCTACCGAGGCATCGAGGGTTGCCGAGGCGTGTGCGTCAAGGGCTACCGAGGCGCCGAGGGTTACCGAGGCATGCACATCTATGGTTTCTGAGGCAACTAAAAGTTGCTCATCCGGGAATGCTTCGCATATCTCTAGATCCGCGTCCTCCTCCCTATTGCGTTCTAAACGTGATAAGTGATCGGCCACTTGATTTTCTGTTCCTTTCCTGTCCTTACTTTCAACATTAAATTCTTGTAAAAGTAATATCCAACGAATCAAACGAGGTTTGCCATCCTTTTTAGCAAATAGATATTTGATTGCCGAATGGTCCGTATGAACAATTACCTTTGTACCAATCAAATAGGATCGGAACTTGTCAAATGCGAAAACTACAGCTAGTAACTCTTTCTCCGTTGTTGTGTAATTCACTTGAGCACTATTAAGAGTTTTACTAGCGTAGTATATCACATGGAAGGTCTTACCTGTGCGTTACCTAGGACTACTCCTACCGCAAAATCACTTGCATCACATATGAGCTCAAAAGGTAGCGTCCAATCCGGTGGAACGACAATGGGTGCCGAGGCAAGCTTTTCCTTTAGGGTTTTGAATGCTTGGGGTGCAAGAATCATCAAAATCAAAGACTTTATCCTGTTCAAGCAAATTGCACAAGGGTTTAGTAATTTTATAAAAATTATGAATGAACCTCTTGTAAAAACCTGCATGTCAAAGAAAGCTTCGAATTCCTTTAACCGAACTTGGTGGGGGTAATCTCTCGATCGCGTACACCTTGGGTTTGTCTACTTCAATTCCCTTGGATGAAATCTTGTGGCCGAGCACTATTCCTTCATCTACCATAAAATGGCACTTCTCCCAATTGAGGACTAAATCAGTTTCTTCACATTTTCCCAACACCTTCTCTAAATTGTCGAGGCAGCTGTCGAAGTCATTACCAAAAACAGAAAAATCATCCATGAAGATCTCAAGGAAGTCTTCGACCATGTATGACAAGAGTGCCATCATGCATCTTTGGAAGGTTGCCAGGGCGTTACACAATCCGAACGGCATCCTTCGGAAAGCATAAGTACCATATGAGCATGTGAAGGTTGTCTTTTCTTGATCTTCTGGTGCTATGGCAATTTGATTGTAACCTGAATAACCATCAAGAAAACAATAAAAGGGTTTACCTGCAAGACGGTTAAGCATTTGATCAATAAAGGGTAATGGGAAGTGATCTTTCCTAGTGGCTTTGTTTAGCTTTCGATAATCCATACAAACCCTCCAACCGATCACAGTCCTGGTTGGAATAAGTTCATTGTTTTCATTACTTACCACCGTTATACCTCCCTTTTTCGGTACACATTGTACCAGACTTACCCATGACTATCAGAGATAGGGTATATAATGCCGACTTCAAGCCACTTGATGATTTCTTTCATTACAACCCCTTTCATGGCATGATTCAGTCTCCTCTGGTCCTCAATTGAAGGTTTGTGATCATCTTCCAACAAAATCTTGTGCATGCACACTACCGGGCTAATTCCCTTCAAGTCGGCAATTGTATAGCCTTCTTGTGTAGCATCAACATTTTGATTGGCTTCTTTTCCTGCTCAGGTTGTAACTTAGAAGAAATAATTACAGGCAATGTATTATCGGCTCCTAAGTATGCATATTTTAGTTGCTCTGGCAACTGTTTCAACTCAAGAATCGGTGGTTGTTCAATAGAGGGCTTTTCGAGCTTACCTTCCTTACCTAAGTAATCCAGTGGTTCAAAGTATGTACCTGGTCGATTGACTAGCCAATTTGCCTTTTCTTTTTGTTCCTCATCGACCGGTTCTTCATACTCCTCAGGTTCCTCTTGATCGGCAATGTAGTTTCCGAGGCAACTAAATTCCTCATCGAAGTTAAACTCTGTCGTGGCATGAAGAAGTTGGCATTCTTATGGATCATCGGCATGCCTTAGTGTTAGTAACACATTTAGTTTAACTTGCTGGTCATTCACCCTCATTGCGAGTTCTCCCTTTTCAACATCGATCAAGGTTCTCCCTGTTGCTAGGAATGGTCTCCCGAGAATTATAGGTGCATGCTCATCTGCTTCACAATCCAAAACAATAAAGTCAGTGGGAAAAATAAATTTATCAACTTTTACCAGTATGTCTTCGATTTTTCCCTCTGGATGCACATAGGATCTGTCGGCTAGCTGTAGCATAACTGTTGTAGGTCTTGCCTTCTCGATTCCTAGTTTCTGGAAAACTGACTTAGGATTCAAGTTTATTCTAGCCCCAAGGTCGCATAATACTTCCCCGACATAGTGGTTACCAATGGAACATGGTATTGTGAAACTTCTGGGATCCTTCAACTTGGGTAGCGTACGAGTGTGCGACATGGCCATACATCCCTTTGTTGCGGCAACTGTTTCAAACTCTCATAGCCTTGTTCTCTTGGACACAATGTCTTTAAGAAACTTGACATAGTTCGGCATTTGTTCAATTGCTTCAACCAATGGCAAGTTGATGTGGACTTGCTTGAGGATATCAAGAAACTTCTTGAATTGATATTCTTGCTTTCGTCGCTTCAATCTTTGTGGGAATGGTGGTGGGAGTCAGATATCTTCGATTCTTTCATTGGTTTGGAACCTGGTTGACGGCATTGCTAGGACAACTGGAGTTACCGAGGCATCATCAACTGGTGTTGCCGTGGCGTGCCTATCATTGGTTGCCGAGGCATGCTTATCGTTGGTTGCCGAGGCATGCTTATTACCGGTTGCCGCGGCAATTCTTGGTTCATCCTCTGAGGTTTTGCCGCTGGGTTCGTCTTGATCTTTTTGTGGAGTTTTGTTTGGTGAGCGAGCTTGATCCTCTTTAAGTTGTTGGCCACTTCTAGTGGTGATCGCCTTACATTGCTCATGGCCAGTTCCTCTTGCGACTTCAGTATCGCTAGGTAAACCTCCTTGCGGTCTAGTATTCAGGTTTTGAGCAAATTGTCTGACTTGATTTTTCAGTGATTTGATTGCCGCCTCTTGGTTTTGCAATCTCATCTCGGTCCTGTTAATAAAAGCATCAGTTCTTTTTATGAAGTGACTATTCTCATCCATATAAGATTCAATTTTCAACATAAAAGCATTGAGAGAATTTTCTAAAGAACTAGATGTTGTCGGTTGTTGATGCGGCAACTGTTGCCGTGACATATTCTGCTGGAATCCCGATGCTTGTGCATTCTGATTGTTCTGGTTTAGAGCATTGTTGGGATTACTCCATGAAAAATTCGGGTGCTTCTTCCAAGCTGGATTGTATGTATTGGACATCACATTGTTGTTCCGGTTGTAATTCCCCACATAGAAGCTGGATTCCGGATTCTGCATACATTCAGAAGAATCATGGTTACCACCACATAACTCACGAAAAGAATCCATTACCTTGACCTCATGTGTGTTGTTTGGTTTTTGCATGTACTGGACCATCTTGTTTAAAGTGGCCAATTGTGCCAAAATTGAGTATGATGTTCCTAGTTCATGTATTGTGGCTTGGCGTCTAACTCCTCCTCTTCTAGTAGAGGGAAATTGATAATCATTCTTGGCAAGCCTGTTTAGGATTTGCATTGCTTCCTCCGGTGACTTATCTAGGAGTATGCCTTTTGCCGAGGCGTCTAGCATCATCCTTGTTGGTGTATTCACGACGTTGTAAAACATTGTTACTTTGTGTCCACACTAGGAATCCGTGTAGGGGGGCATTTGTGTAGAAGTTCTCTGTATCGCTCCCAAGCCTCGTACATGGGTTCATCATCTGCCTGCCGAAAAGAAGTAATGTCGTTACGAAGCTTATCAATCAAATTTGTAGGATTAAACCGAGCAAGGAAATCACGACAAATATCGGTCCAAGATCCTATTGATCCGACAGGAATGCTATTCAACCATGCTTTCGCCCTATCCCTCAGTGAATAGGGGAATAATCTTAATCGTAAAACATCGGAGGTGACTCCGTGTATTTTGAATGAGTTGCATATCTCGAGGAAAGATTTAAGATGTTGTCGTGCATCTTCAGTTGTTGAGCCGCCAAATTGACCAATTATGTTGATTATATTAAACATCACCGGTTTCAACTCAAAGTCGTCGGCTTCAATTTCAGGTGCAATAACTCCTAGATTAAGTCCATCAAGATCTTCTTCAAGATAGTCTCGAATAGTTCTGTTTCGTGCAAGAATAACTCCTCCTCCTGCTGGAACATCTTGATTCATAATGCCATCTTGATTAGCCATTGCTACTCTTAACCTTCGTCTAAGTCTTTGTAAGGTTCGTTCGATTTCTGGATCAAAGGGATATTCTGGTGTAATCGGTCTTGCCCTGGTCATATACCAATGCAAAACCAAAGTTTGTTAGCCCTTTGAATCTTAAACAAGAAAAATAAAAAGAAAGTGCAAGAAAATAAAAGCAAAGTCGCTATTGCCAATCCCCGACAACGGCGCCAAAAACTTGTTGCGCGTAACAAGTGCTACGCAATTGTGTAAGTATACACGTCGCAAGTTATAGTATAAAAGATATTGTCTCCAGAAGGATTGGTGCCACTTCAAGAATCTAATCTCTTGCACTGTAAAAAGTAAAAACACAAATAGAAGATTATAGGAGTTGAACTAATAACTAAACTAGAAAGCAATAAAGTAAAAGAATAGATGAAATCAAGTGAGAGAGAATAGGCCAGGTTATCGTGAGTTGAGGTGTGATAGCCGATTGGATCGTCTTGGTAAAAGTGTGCAAGGGCAACTCAGTTGCCGTGGCAACTTGCACAACGGGGTTGCCTTGGCAACTAATCGATGGTTTCCTGGGCGACTAGTTGGGCAACTACTTGGGCGTCTGGGCAGCAACCTTCAAGGTTCGGCGAAGCGTTCTTCAATGGTTTCTTCTTATCTCTAAGTCGAAATTCTAGCTACTTGTGCATGCCTTGATAATACATCCCTGCGTGAATCAAGGGTGAACAACAACCAATCTTGCGCTCTTCTTAGCCGTTGAAATCCTTAACTTATTCCTAAGTTGGATTAATCTTCACCATCAATAGATTGAATAAAGATCATATTCATTCGTTTCTTAAATCTAACTCTCCCGATATTAGATAAATAGATGAAGTTACGAGATCCTCTACCAATTCACTCGCAAACAAGAATAAGAACCAAGAATGAATTAACCTTGAATAGAAAAGTGCAAACTCTTATTACCTAAACAAAATCAAATAGTTTCTCACAACCACAAGACACAATAATCTTAGCCAAATAGATTTAGTTCATGGCTAGGTTCCAAAGAAACAGAAGATAAAGAATTCCTAGCATGAACCTAATTGAACAAGAAAGAAAAAGATGAAGGATGTATGAAGCCTTCTTGTCGAGATCTCCCCTTGAAGCTTGTCGAAAATTCTCTCTTCTCTCTCCCTTGGAGTTGACGGCTTGGTGATCTATTTATAGGGCTAGGTCAAAGTCCTCCTTTGAGGAGGAAGTTAATTTGGAATTAAATTATCTTTAAAGAATATAATTCTTTATTATAATTATATTCCTTCTAGAACTTCTCCTATCTTCTTGTAATTTAATTATTCTTTAACCTCTTCATGGAAATCAAACTCCTTTGGGATTTAGCTTTGCTCCACGTCATCTTGGGCTTGTCTAGTCATCAATTTTGACTACCATATCACCTTATTCTTTGTCGACAATTGCCCTGGCAACTGGCTCGGCGTCTCCTTCATGCATTGCCCTGGCAACTAGCTCGGCATCTCCTTCATGCATTGCCCTGACAACTAGCTTAGCCTTGCTTTGGCAAGTGATTCTGCACATACACACAAAACACGCCAAAGCAACATCTTTTCCCACAAAAACAACCAAGATATGCAATCAAGCTCAACAATAGAAGGAAACATGGATTAATGTATGAATGACTAATTATGTAACTAATATGAGCCTAAGTCTAACAATAATATGAGTAAAAAAGGTAAGAAAAATAGTACTTTTGAACACTTATCAGTAGTATGGGCAATTTTCCCACAAATATTGTCCCCCCACAATAATCATAAGAATTTGCCACAACATGAACTCTTTGGGATGCTCTCGGCATTTGCATTGGTGTGATCGTGTTGCTCAATGCCGTAGCTTGTGTCGAGAGACATGGAAAAGCATCGTCTCCATAAAAATTATCTATTCTTCTATCTCGAAAAGCTTTAGTGGTTGGTTATAGGCCGTCAATGGTGGGTGCAAGATACTCTCGAATAAATCAACCTTTATCTCTCCGTATGTTGATGTTCCTTCACTTGTAACACACCTAAAAAATAAAAATAAAAAATGAAGGAAAAAATAAAAGTTAGAATTAAAATAAAAATTAGGGTAAAGTCCACAAATGGTCACTAAACTATCTCACAAAAAACAAAATGGTCACCAAACTTTCAAATGTTACACAATGGGCATTAAAATTTAGTTTTTATTGCAAAATGGTCACTGAGCCAATAATTGTCGTTAAGTGAATGACGTGGCTGTTATGAAATTTTGAATAATAACACGTTTAATCCTTCATATTTACACATTCAATTAATTTAGTCCTATTTTAACCCTTTATATTGAGGTCTAATTTGACTAAACATGTAAATATTGAGGATTAAATATGTTGTTATACAAATATATTGTGAAGTTGAAACTGTCGCTGTTGCGAGCAAGTGTGGTTGTAATGAGTGATTTGCCACCCAAGATGAATGACCCTGACAGCTTTACCATTCCATATTTTATTGGCCACAACTATTCTATCCGTGCTTTATGTGATCTCGGTGCAAGTGTAAATCTGATGTTGAAATCAGTTTTAAAAAGATTGGGGATGGGAAAAGCGAAGCCTACATGGGCGATCCTTTAGTTGGCCGATCGATGTCAAATTCGACCTAATGGCAGAATTGAAGATGTCTTGGTTAAGGTAGATAGGTTTGTTTTCCCGGCAGATTTTATTATCCTTGATTGTGAAGCTGATTAGAATGCTCCCATCATCCTGGGGAGACCATTCCTTGCCAGCGAGCGTATTGTGATTGACTGTGAAAGACGAGAATTCACTATAGAGATGAACAACCAAAATATCACATTCAACATCTTCAGCACACTCAAGTACGCGGATAACTATGAAGAATGCCAGCTTGTGGAAATTGATGAAGCCTTAGTCAAAGAAAGTTTGCACAAGATGTGTTGAGCAATGTGCTTACTATTGAGGAGCAAGTTGACTTTGTAAGACATTACACGACACTGAAGAAGAAGGTAAGGTTGAGGTTGAACAATCCAATGTTGTGCTTACCAAACAAGGTATGCCTTTTGAACCTTTGGATTATGCTGAGTTCAAATCTCCCAAACCATCATTTAAGCATCCACTGGTACTTGATCTCAACCCTCTTCCACTACAATTGAAGTATGCATTCGTAGGGAATAATAATACACTACCTATTATTATATCTCCTTGCTTAACACTTACTCAAGAAACCTCCACTAACCATACTGCGATTCCGGAAGAGAAATCTATTAGTTGGCATATGGCTACTTCAAATAACATAAGTGACGAGTACGTAAATGTTCAATTTTATATGCCCTTATTCCTTGTATTTTGCATGTCTTTAAGCTCATTTAGGTTAGAATGTACATATTTACATGTAGATAGGGAGTTACACTGCCTATGCTTAAACTGTCATATATATTGGTGCTTTTCACGGGAAGGTGGTGCTTTGTGGTGTATGTGCAAGATGCTTATAGATGCTGGAGGATAGCTGGAGTAGGAGAGGAGCAGATCGCATGGCTAGAGCTGACGAAGCATAAAGAGATGGAGATCAATCTTTCTTTGCTCTCGTGGACTTTCACCCAAATACGCAACATTTAATGAAGCGGGAAACAATTGACTTTCACCACTTATATAAAGAAGACTTGGACACTACTCAAAGAGAGGTGATCGATAGAGAGCACAATTCAAATGACAGTCCTAGTCTGAGCTTGCGGAGAACCACAAGACGATTCTCCTTATCGAATGACGCCATCGAGAGAGGCTGACGAAGGAGAGGCCTGCAGCACATTTGGATGGCACGGAGGGAGTTTTGTCGAGGATGCTCAGCTTATTTATTTTCCTTTTCTTGATAAAAGGCCATACTATACATTTAATTATGGTTGCTTTACACTCAAACATAAGCTAAACTTTTTAGTTGGGATTATTGCATCCCAAGATTATATGTTTTGATTATTTTAATTTAATGCTTTAGTTGTTTTCATCTTTATCTATTCTATTCATGTGCTTAATGCGTAGTTAATTGTAAGAGCTACTCGAGAGAGGCTTGTTAACTATTGATTTGTGGCTTAATATTCGAGAGAATTAAGTTATACAAACATGAGCAGTGGGGCTAAGTTGTCATCCAACTTAGACATAAGTTTAGGGTTTTAACGACTAAAAGAGAGTTCTTAAAAAATTATAGAGTGGTTAGGGTTAACGCAAACATGTATCACCTTAATTACAAAGTTATTAACTTATAGGCATCGAGAGAGTTAGAAGTTCATTAGAAAATCCTATCGAGTAGATGAAGTACCTTAGGGTTTACACAGACATGTATCGCCTGTTGCTATAGCATTGAGTTAGATAACATTACATATATCCTTAGCAATAATCTCAACCTCCATAATTAATCGTTAAGTCACTGCAGCTATTTGTCTTTATTATTGCTATATTTAGATTTGTTTAATTAGTTTTCACTTAAACTGACATTCACATTTACTTGCAACCACATCCTTAATTACGATAACTTCGTATTTATCAATCAATCCTCGTGAGTTCGACACTCTACTCTCACTTTATTACTTGATACGACGAGTATACTTGCTCTAAAGTACATCACTATATTTCAAGCATCAATAAGCTCGAATTTGTGTAGGTATAAAGTTTTGCTTGCAAATGAATTTAGAAACTCGATCAAACCAAGACTAACTCCAACCATGAAGACTATGCTTATGAAGGAGGTTATCAAATGGATTGAAGCTGGGATCATCACTTATATCCCAAAAAGGCCTGTTGTTATTTCTACTCTATGTAACAAACGAGGCAATACTTCACAAAAGTTGAAAATGATGTTGATAAACTTCTCTCAACCCAAACCATCAATAGGGCACCAATTCTGGATGAATACCTTAGCGACATGGAAAGATGAAGATGTACATTGGAGCACCAATCCTTCGCGATAAAACTCCTGCATCGACATTGAATAATTAGCTTATTTCAATTTCATTTTTATTTGTTTTCCGTATTTTCAATTTTCACATTTCTGCTACGCAATTTTATTTCTTTTCTTCCTTTAAATTATGTTGTTTGGGCAGTTATCAAGACAGAAATTGAGAAGGGAAGGGTTTCTCACCCTTTTGGATAAATATTAATCGCCAATAGAATACCGCTTCTATAAGAGCATGTCTGTGGCCGGAGTGGGAACACAAGAAGAATTAGGCTTTGTTCTCTTACTTTATCATGTATGTTACAATTCCCAAGCGCAGCCTTAACGTATTCATTACGTGGCGTCCCAATCACACTTTTATTTGCTGCATTAATGTCTCAATTGTCATCTACAAATTACATTAGGAGTTTTTTTTCTACCATCATTCATATACCAACACAGCGGTAAGAGAAGTGCTTCCCTAATACTTCTGTGTCCAAGTAATTCAACGCCCCTACTTTTTTCAATGGCAACCAGTTCTTGATCCTCCAACTCTATCTTTAATGTTGTTCATTCTGATAACCCTTCTATACTTCAAAAACCTTCAATTTCACCCACTAAAGATGCAACTCCTCTATTTCCTCAATCACTGCATGATCGGTATGAACTAGTCTGCAAATAAGGATCCTTGAGGAAGATGGATTGGAATTCACAAACACCTATAAGCTCCAATTTGATCCACATGTACTTTATGTTTCTCGGAAGTAGAAATGAGATACATTCCTCCAACAGCCGGGTTACATCAACATCTCATGGGTATAAGAATTTTACACCCACGTAGGCCGTGACAGAGAAAAACATGTGCAAATTCATGGAAAAGTTGTGGGTTTCTCAAATGATACAATGGAACGCCATTATCAATTCTTAGACCACCATGAGGAATTTCACACGACAAGTATGGCCACTGACCCGACTTATGCTGCTACTCTACGAGAACTTTGTGTCCTTGGGACCAAATGAGATGGCGAAGGTCTGAATAGAATAGTGCGATGGCGGCAACTGAAGCCTGACTAATGATTTTGGGCCAATATAATCAACAACCTTTTTTCCCACTCGAAATCGAGAAACTTTTTTTCTCCGACGGATGCTACTTTTGGATTACCTTGCCCAGGGCCATAACTTATTCCTGGCAGGGTTGATCTGTGCTGCCATAATAGAGGGAGCCGCTACAATCAATAGACCTAACGGTCTACCTTTCCCCAACCTGATCACCGCACTCTGTGCCTAGGAAAGAGTCCCAACTTGGGAAGGAGACACCATTGTGAAAGCTCTCTCAGGTTTGCTTTAGTCACAAGTGGATGAGTTAAAAAAGCTATGCCCAAATTGTACCTTCAGCTATTCACTCTGCCTTTTCCCCTTATGTCCATGATATTGTGGTAGACACCATGCGTACTTCCTTCCGACCATACTTCTTAACCACTCAACAAAGGGAATCCAAGTTCCATAATTTATTTCAAACATTATTACCACATGAGTCGTTGGAATTTTCTACGTTTCCCCAACAGCTTCTACAATCACATGTACTCACCACCACCACCCGATGGAGATGGCCAGATATTGATGTTGGCGCCTCCCCCTGCCTTACCAAGAAACAAACGTCCGCCCGGGACAAAGGCAGGGGCATCATCATTCGAGAACCACCACCCTAGTAATTCCGTAGGTTAGTTTTTATTTTCCTTTAATTTTTTAATTCTTTTTAGTTTTTTATATTTTGCATTTGTATATTTGCTTTTCCTTGATTTCTTTTTCATTTGCTTTTCCTTGATTTCTTTTTTTTTATTTCTTTTTGCATTGGGAGAATGCTCTTCTAAAGTTTGGGGGAGTACATACCCATATATATATTAGGTTAAATTTAGGTAAACTTTAATTTTTTTTAAAAAATAGGACTAGTAAATAACCTAATATGTCTATAGGTTCCCTTTGCTATGATTCTTTTAATTCTGAAACTACTGCCGCATTGATCATGTTTTCCTATGATGAATCTATGTTGATGCTTTGCAACGTGTTAAGAGCTTTAGGTTTTGAACTTAATGATGAATCTGTTGTAACCCTTAAAAACACATGATGCATGCACTCTAAAAACTTAAGAAACATTAGGAAGCTCTAGGTCGACTTTCTGATGCCAAAGCATGAATCAAAGTGAATGAACTTAATGCTCAATGTAGCTCTTCTATGCATCTTGCTATCTTAGTACACTAGGTGAGTTGTGTTTGCTCCATTTAACTTTCCCTGGTAGGAATGATAGTACTAGCAAAGATTGAATAAAAGTCTTCACAGGATGACACTGCTCGTAGAGCTAGGGGATGGGTTGTTTGTTCCATTCCATCTTCAGGTACTAAAGAGTTAATGTGATAAGCTGAAGGCCCAAGGTTACAATTTTCAAACTCAAAAAGAAAAGAGAGTAAACAATGTGTTGAAAAAGAAAATAGTATGTCGAGGCAGTAAAAGAAAGCAACCCTTAAGCTTCTCAAAGGCTATTGATAAGTGTTCAAAAGTACTATTTTTTACCCTTTTTATTCATATTATTGTTAGACTTAGGCTCATATTAGTTACATAATTAGTCATTCATGCATTAATCCATGTTTCCTTCCGTCGTTGAGCTTGATTGCATAATTTGGTTGTTTTTGTGGGAAAAGATGCTGATTTGGTGCGTTTTGTGTATATGTGCACAATCACTTGCCAAAGCAAGGCTAGAGCTAGTTGCCAGGGCAATGCATGAAGGAGATGCCGAGCTAGTTGCCAGGGCAATGCATGAAGGAGATGCCGAGCTAGTTGCCAGGGCAATGCATGAAGGAGATGCCGAGCTAGTTTCCAGGGCAATGCATGAAAGAGACGCCGAGCTAGTTGCCAGGGCAATTGTCGACAAAGAATAAGGTGATATGGTAGTCAAAATTGATGACTAGACAAGCCCAAGATGATGTGGAGCAAAGCAAATCCCAAAGGAGTTTGATTTCCATGAAGAGGTTAAAGAAGAATTAAATTCCAAGAAGATAAGAGAAGTTCTAGAAGGAATATAATTATAATAAAGAATTATATTCTTTAAAGATAATTTAATTCCAACTTAACTTCCTCCTCAAAGAAGGACTTTGACCTAGCCCTATAAATAGATCACCAAGCCGTCAACTCTAAGGAGGAGAGAGTAGAGAGAATTTTTGACAAGCTTCAAGGGGGAGATCTCAACAAGAAGGCTTCATCCATTCTTCATCTTTTTCTTTCTTGTTCAATTAGGTTAATGCTAGGAATTCTTTGTCTTGTGTTTCTTTGGAACCTAGCTATGAACTAAATCTGATTGGCTAAGGTTATTTTGTTTTGTGGTTGTGAGAAACAATTGGATTTTGTTTAGGTAATAAGAGTTTGCACTTTTCTATTCAAGGTTTATTCATTCTTGGTTCTTATTCTTGTTTGTGAGTGAATTGGGAGAGCATCTCGTAACTTCATCTATTTATCTAATATCGGCAGAGTTAGATTCAAGAAACGAATGAGTATGATCTTTATTCAATCTATTGATGGTGAAGATTAATCCGGCTTAGGAATAAGTTAAGGATTTCAACGGCTAAGAGGAGCGCAAGATTGGTTGTTGTTCACCCTTGATTCACACAGGGATGTATTATCAAGGCATGCACAAGTAGCTAGAGTTTCGACTTAGGGATAAGAAGAAACCATTGAAGAACGCTCTGCCGAACTCTGAAGTTGCTGCCCAGACGCCCAAGTAGTTGCCCAACTAGTCGCCCAGGTAACCATCGATTAGTTTCCAAGGCAACTCTGTTGTGCAAGTTGCCACGACAACTGAGTTGCCCTTGCACTCTTTTACCAAGACGTTCCAATCGGCTATCACACCTCAACTCACGATAACCTGGCCTATCTCTCTTATTTGATCTCGTCTATTCTTTTACTTTATTGCTTTCTAGTTTAGTTATTAGTTAACTCCTATAATCTTCTACTTGTGTTTTTACTTTTTACAGTGCAAGCGATTAGATTCTTGAAGTGGCACCAATCCCTGTGGAGACGATATCTTTTATACTATAACTTGCGACGTGTACACTTGCACAATTGCGGAGCACTTATTACGCGCAACAAGTTTTTGGCACCGCTGCCGGGGATTGGCAATATCAACTTTGTTTTTATTTTCTTGCACTTTTTTATTTTTCTTGTTTAAAATTCAAAGGGTTAACAAACTTTGGTTTTGCATTGGTATATGACCAGGGCGAGACCGATTACACCAGAATATCCCTTTGATCCAGAAATTGAACGAACCTTACAAACGCTTAGACGAAGGTTAAGAGTAGCAATGGCTAATCAAGACGGAAATATGAATCAAGATGTACCAGCAGGAGGATGAGTGATTCTTGCACGAAACAAAACTATTCAAGACTATCTTGAATAAGATCTTGATGGACTTAATCCAGGAGTTGTCGCACCTAAAATTGAAGCTGACCACTTTGAGTTGAAACCGGTGATGTTTAATATGATCAACATAATTGGTCAATTTGGCGGCTCAGCAACTGAAGATGCACGACAACATCTTAAATCTTTCCTCGAGATTTGCAACTCATTCAAAATACACGGAGTCACCCCCAATGTTTTACGATTAAGATTATTCCCCTATTCACTAAGGGATAGGGCGAAAGCATGGTTGAATAGCATTCCTGCCGGATCAATAGGATCTTGGACCGATCTTTGTCGTGATTTCCTTGCTCGGTTTAATCCTACAAATTTGACTGATAAGCTTCGTAACGACATTGCTTCTTTTCGGCAGGCAGATGATGAATCCATGTACGAGGCTTGGGAGCGATACAGAGAACTTCTACACAAATGCCCCCTACACGGATTCCCAGTGTGGACACAAGTAACAATGTTTTACAACGCCGTGAATACACCAACAAGGTTGATGCTAGACGCCTTGGCAAACGGCATACTCCTAGATAAGTCGTCGGAGGAAGCAATGCAAATTCTAAACAGGCTGGCCAAGAATGATTATCATTGCCCCTCTACTAGAAAAGGAGGAGTTAGATGCCAAGCCACAATACATGAACTAGGATCATCAGACTCAATTTCGGCACAATTGGCCACTTTAACCAAGATGGTCCAGAACATGCAGAAACCAAACAACACACATGAGGTCAAGGTAATGGATTCTTTTTGTGAGTTATGTGGTGGTAACCATGATTCTTCTGAATGTATGCAGAATCTGGAATCCAGCTTCTATGTGGGGATTTACAACCGTAACAACAATGTGATGTCCAATACATACAATCCAGCTTGGAAGAAGCACCTGATTTTTTCATGGAGTAATCCCAACAATGCTCTAAACCATAATAATCAGAATGCACAAGCATCGGGATTCCAGCAAAATATGCCACTACAGCAGTTGTCGTAGCAACAACCGACAACATCTAGTTCTTTGGAAAATGCTCTCAATGCTTTTATGTTGAAAATTGAATCTTATATGGCTGAGAATAGTAACTTCATAAAAGAACTGATTCTTTTATTAACAGGACCGAGATGAGATTGCAAAACCAAGAGGCAGCAATCAAATCATTGGAAAATCAAGTCGAACAATTTGCTCAAAACTTGAATGCTAGACTGCAAGGAGGTTTACCTAGAGATACTGAAGTCGCAAGAGGAACTGGCCATGAGCAATGTAAGGCGATCACCACCAGGAATTGCCGCGGCAACCGGCAATAAGCATGCCTTGGCAACCAACGATAGGCACGCCACGACAACCATAGTTGATGATGCCTCAGCAACTTTAGTTGTTCCAGCAAAGCCATCAATCAGATTCCAGGCCAATGAAAGGATCGAAGATATCCGACTTCCACCACAATTCCCATAAAGGTTGAAGCGACAAAAGCAAGAATATCAATTCAAGAAGTTTCTTGATGGAAGCAATTGAACAAATGCCGAACTATGCCAAGTTCCTTAAAGACATTGTGTCCAAGAGAACAAGGCTAGGAGAGCTTGAAACAGTTGCCGCAACAGAGGGATGCATGGCCATGTTGCACAATCGTATGCCACCCAAGTTGAAGGATCCCGGAAGTTTGACAATACCCTGTTCCATTGGAAACAACTATGTCGGGAAAGCATTATGCGACCTTGGGGCTAGCATAAACTTGATGCCTAAATCGGTTTTCTAGAAACTAGGAATCGGGAAGGCAAGTCCTACAACAGTTATGCTACAACTAGCCGACAGATCCTATGTGCATCCAGAGGGAAAAATCGAAGACATACTGGTAAAAGTTGATAAATTTATTTTTCCCGCTGACTTTATTATTTTGGATTGTGAAGCAGATGAGCATGCACCTATCATTCTCAGGAGACCATTCCTAGCAACAGGGAGAACCTTGATCGATGTTGAAAAGGGAGAACTCACAATGAGGGTGAATGACCAGCAAGTTAAACTAAATGTGTTCCAAACACTAAGGCACGCCGATGATCCAGAAGAATGCCAACTTCTTCATGCCACATCAGAGTTTAACTTCGACGAGGAATTTAGTTGCCTCGGCAACTACATTACCGATCAAGAGGAACCTGAGGAGTATGAAGAACTGATCGATGAGGAACAACAAGAAGAGGCAAATTGGCTAGTCAATCGACCAGGTACATACTTTGAACCACTAGATTACTCAGGTAAGGAAGGTAAGCTCGAAAAGTCCTCTATTGAACAACCACCGATTCTTGAGTTGAAACAGTTGCCAGAGCAACTAAAATATGCATACTTAGGAACCGATAATACATTGCCTGTAATTATTTCTTCTAAGTTATAGCCTGAGCAGGAAAAGAAGCTGATCAAAATGTTGATGCTACACAAGAAGGCAATAGGGTAGACAATTGTCGACTTGAAGGGAATTAGCCCGGCAGTGTGCATGCACAAGATTTTGTTGGAAGATGATCAAAAACCTTCAATTGAGGCCCAGAGGAGACTGAATCATGCCATGAAAGGGGTTGTAATGAAAGAAATCATCAAGTGGCTTGATGCCGGCATTATATACCCTATCTCTGATAGTACATGGGTAAGTCCAGTACAACGTGTACCGAAAAAGAGAGGTATAACGGTGGTAAGTAATGAAAACAATGAACTCATTCCAACCAGGACTGTGACCGATTGGAGGGTTTGTATGGATTATCGAAAGCTAAACAAAGCCACTAGGAAAGATCACTTCCCATTACTCTTTATTGATCAAATGCTTGACCGTCTTGCAGGTAAACCCTTTTATTGTTTTCTTGATGGTTATTCAGGTTACAATCAAATTGCCATAGCACCAGAAGATCAAGAAAAGACAACCTTCACATGCCCATATGGTACTTATGCTTTCCGAAGGATGCCGTTCGGATTGTGTAACGCCCCGACAACCTTCCAAAGATGCATGATGGCACTCTTGTCATACATGGTCGAAGACTTCCTTGAGATCTTTATGGATGATTTTTTTTTTGTTTTTGGTAATGACTTCGACAGCTGCCTCGACAATTTAGAGAAGGTGTTGGGAAGATGTGAAGAAACTAATTTAGTCCCCAATTGGGAGAAGTGCCATTTTATGGTAGATGAAGGAATAGTGCTCGGCCACAAGATTTCATCCAAGGGAAATGAAGTAGACAAAGCCAAGGTGGACGTGATTGAGAGATTACCCCCACCAAGTTCGGTTAAAGGAATTCGAAGCTTTCTTGAACATGCAGGTTTTTACAGGAGGTTTATTCATAATTTTTCTAAAATCACTAAACCCTTGTGCAATTTGCTTGAACAGGATAAAGTCTTCGATTTTGATGATTCTTGCACCCAAGCATTCAAAACCCTAAAGGAAAAGCTTGTCACGACACCCATTGTCGTTCCACCAGATTGGACGCTACCTTTTGAGCTCATGTGGGACGCAAGTAATTTTCTGGTAGGAGCAGTCCTAGGCTAACGCACAGGTAAGACCTTCCATGTGATATACTACTCTAGTAAAACTCTTAATAGTGCTCAAGTGAATTACACAACAACATAGAAAGAATTACTAGCTGTAGTTTTTGCATTTGACAAGTTCCGATCCTATTTGATTGGTACAAAGGTAATTGTTCATACGGACCACTCGACAATTAAATATCTACTTGCTAAAAAGGATGCCAAACCTCGTTTGATTCGTTGGATATTACTTTTACAAGAATTTGATATTGAAATTAAGGATAGGAAAGGAACAGAAAATCAAGTGGCCGATCACTTATCACGTTTAGAACGCAATAGGGAGGAGGACGCGGATTTAGAGATATGCGATGCATTCCCCGATGAGCAACTTTTAGTTGCCTCGGCAACCATGGGTGCTCATGCCTTGGTAGCCCTTGACGCACACGCCTCGGCAACCACGGATGCGCATTCCTTGGTAGCCCTTGACGCCGCTGCAGCTCTTGACGCGCACATCTCGGCAACAATGGATGCACATGCCTCAATAACCCTCGACGCCGCAGCAGCTCTTGACGCGCACGCCTCGGCAATTTTGGGAGCAATCGACACGACAGCACATGCCTCGGCAGTACCCTGATACGCGGATTTAGTTAATTTCCTTGTTTATGGTATTTTACCTTATGGCCTTACTCACCAAGGGAAGAAGCGGTTCCGCCATGACGCTAAGCATTACTTTTGGGACGAGCCTCTTTTGTTTAAATATTGTGCAGATCAGGTTATACACCGATGTGTCCCTGAAGAAGAGCAGCAGAATGTACTCCGGCAATATCATTCTTCACCCTATGTAGGACATTTTGGAGGAACTCGTACCGCGGCCAAAGTATTGCAATCCGGTTTGTATTGGACAACACTGTACAAAGATGCCCAAGACTTTTACAAGCAATGTGATCGTTGCCAGAGGACGGGCAATATCTCTAGAGGACATGAGATGCCGCTCCAAAACATCATCGAGGTGGAATTGTTCGATGTGTGGGGGATCGATTTTATGGGACCTTTCCCATCTTCATTCGGCAACCTCTATATTCTACTTTTCGTTGACTACGTGTCTAAATGGGTTGAGGCAGCTGCAGTTCCCAAGAACGATTCCAAGACCGTGCAACGATTCTTGCAGAAAAACATATTTACACGATTTGGGATACCGAGAGCAATTATCAGTGACGAAGGCAAGCATTTTGACAACATACTTATTGCCAAGATGTTGGAACGCTTTGGTGTATCACACGAGATTGCCATGGCATATCACCCACAAACCAATGGGCAAGCAGAAATTTCTAACCGAGAATTGAAAGGTATACTCGAGAAAGTTGTAAATCCCTTTAGGAAGGATTGGTCATTAAGACTAAATGACGCACTTTGGGCATATCGCACTGCATTCAAAACACCCTTAGGTATGTCCCCCTTCCAACTTGTCTATGGCAAAACATGCCATCTACCGGTGGAAATCGAACACAAGGCATATTGGGCAATCAAGACCGTGAATATGGATTGGGAAAGTGCCGGACAAAAGCGTTTGTTGGACCTCAACGAGATAGAAGAATTCCGTGCACTCGCCTATAACAATAGACGAATCTACAAGGAGAAAATAAAGCAATGGCATGACAAGAAACTATTGTCGCGACAATTCCATCCAGGGCAACTAGTTCTTTTATTCAATTCTCGGCTAAAACTTTTCCCGAGAAAACTGAAATCAAGATGGTTGGGACCATTCGAAGTTGCAAACCATTCTCCCATGGTGCCATGATAATCAAGTCCATCACTGACAAACATGAATTCAAAGTTAATGGAAAAAGATTAAAGCACTACAATGGTGCCCATGTGGAACGTAACAAAGAAGTGATCACCTTAGGAGATGCATGAGCATGCTCTCCTTTCGATATTTTTTTTTTATTTTTTTAATTTTTTTCGAACTATTTATTTTTTTTATTTTCGATTATTTGCCCTTTTTAGGATAGATTTATTTTCTTTAAGATTAAAACTACATCTTTCATATTTATCTTTTTAAGTTTAAGAATCCCTTTACACATCTTTATTTATTTTCTTTTATTAGTTTATCTTTAATTTTAATCCTTATTTGATTTGTCTTTGAATTGTAGGAAAAGAGTTCAAGATAAAGAGGAATTTTGATTCAAGAAGGAAAACATCTTCAACAAGGAAATTAATGGGCTGAATCTAAGGCTTATATAAAGCCTCCATCTTACCCTAAAAAAAACCTTAGCCGTCACCCTTCCCCTAAACCGAAACCATCTTTTTCTTCATTCCAAAATTAATCCCACCCACCATATTTACTACCTATTTTTTCTATAAAACCCATCACCCTTAACTTCCAAGAAACCTATTCCTACTTTTCATCTTGCAACTCTTTAGTTTCTTTTATTTTCTTTTCTTTGTTTTTACAAAACTCACAACCAAGATCATCCATGGCATCCAAAATTAAATTTTTGGTTCATCCAAGTTCCTCCAAAGAACCAAGATACAAGAAGTTTACTACACCGGTGGTTTAAGAAAGATTTCACTCCAAGTTTGAAAGCCGGAAGATTTGCGAAGAACAAGGCTTTGAATACTCCAACTCTCATCAAGATTTCGGCCTTGAACCATTCATCTTCTAGAGGATTGCAAATCAAAAGTGGCAAATCTTTTGCCATCAATCAGAACAGGGTAACATCTCATGGGTAAAAGAATTCTATGCTCACTCACCAAACCCGGATAATCCTTATGTTTTTGTTCGTGACAAGGCCATACTCATAAGCCCGGAAAACGTCAACACCTTTTACGGGCTCTACATTGAGAAGGACGAGCATCAAGCCTTTGTTGATCAAATCACGCCCGAGCAACTCGACAAGGTGCTTCAAGAACTCACTCTACCGGGAACTCATTGGAACGACGGTAAATACAAGGGCACGGTAAATCACCTTCGGCTTAAAGCCGAGGCAAAACTATGGAATAAGTTTGTTAAAACTTCTTTAATGCCCACCACACACAATACTACGTTGATATACCACGTCTTTTGCTCATACATTCTATCATGCATAATCGCATCATTAACATTGGAAAAATTATTTGTGATGAGATTTTTGTATGTAGCTCAAAGGACAAGGGTTCTCTTTTCTTCCCTTGCTTAATTTCCAATCTTTGCAAGGAGATGCATGTCCCAAGTGAGTCCACCGATGAAAAGGCCCTACCAAAGTCCGGTTTGAATCAAGCACAAATCTGAAAGCTAATGGGAGAGGCACCAGTAAAATCCTCAAGGCCTCCAATTGCCACGGCAACCCCTGCCACCTCGGCAACCCCTAATGCCCAAGCACCTAATGCCTGGGCAACTCGGCCATCAACCCCGGGACACTTTGAAGCACTCTTGCAACCATTGGCGAGCAACCTTAGGCAAATTGAAGACCGGCAACTAATGTTCAAGCGGTACATGAAGGAGCACAACAATGCCATCACCCAAGTCATCCTAGAAAAGTACCCGGACAACCATGTGTCGTTCCTAATCTTTCCGGCCGAGATCCTTGCCACGGTAACCTACACCACGCCTACCCAAGCAGTCGCCATGGCAACCAACCCTGAAGATGCCAGGGTAACCAAAGCTAAAGACATCCCGGCAACCACTGCAAAAGCCAAAGGTAAAGCACCTATGCCCGAATCAACTCGTACGAAATCATTGTCTGAGTTTTTAGATTCGGACGAGTCCTCCATTGCACCAACAAAGACCACACCAATTGAATCCTCCAAGCGAAAAGCGAATGACATGGATGAAGAGGACGATGAGGACAACCCCGTACGAGGATCGATTCCACCATCGGCAACAAGGAAACAACCATCGCGTTCAAGCAAGAGAATCAAGACACCGACCAAAAGAAAACTAATTATCCACGACGACGAACTCTCAGAGTAAGTCCTCGTTTGCATTTTATTTATATCTTTAATGCATACATTGAGGACAATGCATCACTCGAGTTTGGGGGGATTGTTATTAGTTAGTTACCATGTTTAGTTGCATTCATCTTTAGTATTGCATTTAGGATACATAAATTGCTTGCCATGCCTTTATTTGGAACAAGAATTGCCTAGATTTGATGAATATCCAATGATGACTTTGCAATGCACTTAATTGATAGAATTTTTATTCTAGGATAACCATGGAAACACTTAGAATTTTACTATGATGCTAAATTTTGATGAAACACTGTTGTGGTTTGATTGATTTAAGGAATTCTAGTGAACTTAGGTTGATAGTTAAAAAATTTGGGGAATTAGAATAAAAATTGGATAAATGCTAGAGGTGCCCGAAATTGGCTCTAGCATGTGTTAAAAACTGATCTCTAGAGGTGCCCGAAACTGGCTCGAGTCGAATAAATTAATTAACTTAAGAAAACTAAAAACAAAGCACGAGAGGTGCCCGAAACCGGCTCTAGTTAAAACATGTTAAATAGAACCCAATGAAGTAATTTGAAAACCTCTTGTTTGCATAGAATCCGAAAAATCAACTTGCACACAACTCCGCACACACTCACAAGCATTATAGTTTGATTCCGAGTAACTCCTAAGTTTTTCGAAAAATGAAAAGTCAATCATACTTTGTGCCTCGGTTCTGAGAATTGAAATCAAGTTCAAAGCTAAGTTTGTGAAAATTGAAATCTTGGCAGGTAATTACTAGTTTGCATTGCTTGAGGACAAGCAATAGTTCGAGTTTGGGGGTGTGATAAGTGTTCAAAAGTACTATTTTTCTTACCCTTTTTACTCATATTATTGTTAGAATTACGCTCATATTAGTTACATAATTAGTCATTCATGCATTAATCCATGTTTCCTTCCATCCTTGAGCTTGATTGCATAATTTGGTTGTTTTTGTGGGAAAAGATGTTGCTTTGGTGTGTTTTGTGTGTATGTGCAGAATCACTTACCAAAGCAAGGCTAGAGCTAGTTGCCAGGGCAATGCATGAAGGAGATGCCGAGCTAGTTGCCAGGGCAATGCATGAAGGAGATGCCGAGCTAGTTGCCAGGGCAATGCATGAAGGAGACGTCGAGCCAATTGCTAGGGCAATTGTCGACAAATAATAAGGTGATATGGTAGTCGAAATTGATGACTAGACAAGCCCAAGATGACGTGGAGCAAAGCTAAATCCCAAAGGAGTTTGATTTCCATGAAGAGGTTAAAGAAGAATTAAATTCCAATAAGATAGGAGAAGTTCTAGAAGGAATATAATTATAATAAAGAATTATATTCTTTAAAGATAATTTAATTCCAGCTTAACTTCCTCCTCAAAGAAGGACTTTGACCTAGCCCTATAAATAGATCACCAAGCCGTCAACTCCAAGGGGGAGAGAGTAGAGAGAATTTTCGACAAGCTTCAAGGGGGAGATCTCGACAAGAAGGCTTCATCCATTCTTCATATTTTTCTTTCTTGTTCAATTAGGTTCATGCTAGGAATTCTTTGTCTTGTGTTTCTTTGGAACCTAGCCATGAACTAAATCTGTTTGGCTAAGGTTATTGTGTTTTGTGGTTGTGAGAAACAATTGGATTTTGTTTAGGTAATAAGAGTTTGCACTTTTCTATTCAAGGTTTATTCATTCTTGGTTCTTATTATTGTTTGCGAGTGAATTGGGAGAGGATCTCGTAACTTCATCTATTTATCTAATTTCGGGAGAGTTAGATTCAAGAAACGAATGAGTATGATCTTTATTCAATCTATTAATGGTGAAGATTAATCCGACTTAGGAATAAGTTAAGGATTTCAACGGCTAAGAAGAGCGCATGATTGGTTGTTGTTCACCCTTGATTCACGCAGGGATGTATTATAAAGGCATGCACAAGTAGCTAGAGTTTCGACTTAGGGATAAGAAGAAACCATTGAAGAACGCTCTGCCGAACTCTGAAGTTGCTGCCCAGACGCCCAAGTAGTTGCCCAACTAGTCGCCCAGGTAACCATCAATTAGTTGCCAAGGCAACCCCGTTGTGCAAGTTGCCACGACAACTGAGTTGCTCTTGCACTCATTTACCAAGACGATCCAATCGGCTATCACACCTCAACTAACGATATTCTGGCCTATCTCTCTTATTTGATCTCGTCTATTCTTTTACTTTATTGCTTTCTAGTTTAGTTATTAGTTAACTCCTATAATCTTCTACTTGTGTTTTTACTTTTTACAGTGTAAGAGATTAGATTCTTGAACTGACACCAATCCCTGTGGAGACGGTATCTTTTATGCTATAACTTGCGACGTGTACACTTGCACAATTGCGGAGCACTTATTACGCGCAACAACTATTAAGTGATGAATGCATGTAACTTAGCACATAATGCGCCTACAGTAGATCTGATCTGTTAAATAAAATTGTAAGCTCTAATGCATTGCATCTTATCAACTTAGATAAGGAATAAATTATTGCTGCAACATGACTTGGAATTTCTATAATCATAGCTTAGTGGAACCTTAGGACTTAGGGGTTGTTCATTGTCTTTACTTTCTATTTTATTTTTCTTGCTTCCATTTTGCATTGCTTGAGGACAAGCAACAATTCATGTTTGGGGGTATTTGATGAGTGTGTAAATGGCTCATATAGTTTGCATTTAGTTTAGATTGTACATATTTGCATATAGATAGGGAGTTACACCCCCTGCGCTTAAAAGTCATATATTTTGGTGCTTTTTATGGTGAAGGTGGTGTTTATGGTGAATGTGCATGATGCTGGAGGATTGCTGGAGAGGAAGAGTAGTAGATCGCATGGTTGGAGCTAGAAAGGCATAAAGGGTTGGAGATGAATCTGTTTTTGCCCATGTGAACTTTCTCCCAAACATTAAATATAGCGGGAAATCAATGACTTTCTTAAATGAAGCCTAACGTACTTTAGGGTACTGAAACACTAGTTTCAGTGCCTATATAAGAGAGACTTGGACGCTACCTCAAAGGAGTGCCACTATAGACAACAATAATAGTCTAAAGCTTACGTAGAACCACCAGAGTGGAAGCTAGAGAAATCTTCTCATGAAATACACCATCGAGAGAGGATGACGGAGTGGGAGATCTGCAACACAGTTGGACAGTACGAAGGGAGTTTGTCAAGGACACTCAGCTCTTTTCTTTTCCTTACTTGATAAACTGTCGTACTTAATACTTTTTATTATGGATGTTTTAGGCTTAGACATAAGCTAAATACTTTATTTGGGATTATTGTGTCCCAAGATTTTATGTTTTGATTACTTTATTATAATGCTATATTTGTTTTTCCATTAATCTATTTTGTTCATTGTTCTTCATGCGTAGTTATTGTAAGAGCTATCGAGAGAGGTCTTTTAACTATTGATTTGTAGCTTAATATCAAGAGAGTTAGGTTATACAAACATGAACATTGAGGCTAAGTTGTTAACTTAGTCTTAATCTAGCTTAGACATAAGTTTAGGGTTTCAACGACTAAAGGGGAGTTCTTAAACAAATAATAGGTTTGTTAGGGTTCATGGAGACATGTATTACCTTAGCCTCACTATTATTAACTTCCAGGTATCGAGAGAGTTAGAAGTTAATTAGAAAATCTAGTCTAGCAGATAAAGATATTAATGGTTTACTCAAACATGTATTGCAAGTCGTTATAGAATTGTAATATGTAATCAATCATATACCCTTAACAATAATCCCACCTTCCATAATTATTTGTTATTTGCTGCAGCTGTTAGTCTTAATCATAGCTATCTTTAGTTTAATTTTTTTAGTTTTAGTCAAACCTTCAAACATCAATACTTGCAAACACATTCTTAAGCATAATAACTTCGTAATTATTGATCCAATCCTCATGGGTTCGACACTCTACTAATCACTTTATTACTTAATACGACGAGTATACTTTCTCTAAGTGCATCACTATTCGACAAGCATCATTTATCATGGAGGTTGCATATTCAATTGCGGGTAGGAGGGTTCCATGAGACATCAAACATTCATCACGCCATCTTTATCTTCAAATTTCCTCCATTCATGCTATTATTAGAAAAGTCGTTAATCCAAAAAGTAAAATTAAACAATAAAATCAAATATTGATATTATTACTGAATCGAACATAATATAAAAATATAAGAATATTCGTAATATAAATCAAATATTAAAAATAGAAAATTGAAATCGTTTACTCGTATTTGGAAATCAATTTAGACAAGTAAAACCGTTGAGGCCAGTGAAACTGCAATTTCCTTAAGACAGATTCATCAGCTACTATGGTGCTTGAGAAATGTTGGATGTCTATCTCCCATGATACAATAATGGTATGAACATAGTATTAGCACATCTGCAGTGATCAGCGAACCGTAACCTTGCCTTCTTCTATCACCAAAAACTAGTTTTGAAAATTGCATAGTAAAACAATACAAAATTCTTTATGTCTTTAATTTGTGTAAAACCTAGTAGGTTTACATGGTATTTATAGGGGTTCACATAGTGAACTATTGGAAATTTTGACTAATAGAACATTTAATATTGAAAATTAATGATCCTTTAAAGAGGAACTTCCAAAGCTATTGCTTGAATTAAAGGAAATTTTTAATATTTATCCTTTTAATTCCAAAACATAATTTGGAAAAGATATGCTCTATTTAAGGAACAAATTTGGGTTAAAATATTTGCAAGCCCACGGAGAGCTAGACCAGTCCGGATATTCACGTCATCCATGTTGTGCACTGTTGCACATTTACTAACCAACAATTGGTTCCACTTTTTTCCTCAACAACATTTGGATCAATTTCTCATTCAAAGCTCAAAAAATATTGATTTTTCCAACAATCCCTCACATGAATGAAATTGATCATTTAATCAAAAACATTTTAACTCGATGTGGTGATAGATTCTACTATCGATAACTGCATAGGATAGGTAGGTTTCCACCCTTGAACCTTCTCATGAAAGTATATTTACTTTACTGGCTGACCAGTACACGTGATGTCCTTGAATTGTTCTGTCGTTTGTGTAAACAATTATATACCTCACAAAACTACCTCTATGGTATGTGTTTTAGTTCTTATGGTTATGTTCATATGGTCGTTAACATCTCCCTAGTTTTGCAAGAGTTTGAGAGAACTATGCCACAATAGCTTCCTTGAAGCGGCCGCACTGCACTTTCACATAAGTGACTTATATTTCTCAGCTCACCGAAGCACACAATGGTCATTAAAAGCTTTACTTAGCCTATACCACTTTTGATCAATGTTTACATCATAGGAATGAACTTGCAAGAAGAAACCCCATAATGAACACAAAAGGTCTATACAATTAGGTTGTGTAACATCCCTAAAATTAGACTAGTCAGAATTGGGTTCCGACGATTGGAAACCCGGTACTGAAAGAGCCTAAATACTGCATTGACATTGATCACTTGTTCATTTCATTGATGATGGACCTTAGTTGGGTCCACTACTTAGTTAATAACTTCTATGGGATGATTGAATTCTGAAACTGAGCCAAGTGTATCGCTACGGTAGGCCCTATATCGATACGGTGTAAAAGTTTTTAACTAACATATCTAATTTGGCTTAGTTGTAATGATACGACTATAAAGCGTATCGGTATGGGCATCTGTCAAAAATGATTTTAGTGATTAATTAAAGAGAATTAAAGAGGTAGGGGTGAGTCACCTCCTTGCTTACCCCCACCCACGTGAACAATGACCATTTGGTTGACAAAAGAAGGCAATTGATTAAGGAAAAGAAATTTAGTATTATTAAAAGGTTTCCTCCCAAGCTAGGAAACCATGTGATTGGTTGCTTGGGAGGCAACACTTGTACAAAGGAAACCGGTGGTGTATAAGGGAAAATATGTAAATAATACTTTTAGGTGTTTCTTACTTTCACCGAGCCTTCCCCTTAACATTCCCATCATCTTTTCTCTCAAGCATAAGTAAGCACCACCATTTCCATTTTTTTCCTTGAGCTTAAGCAACCACCTCCCTTGGTTGCTTAGGTTTTCTTAAATTTCTCTACACCGTTGAATAGCTCTCGATTGGGTAAGATGAAACCCTCAAACAATTGTTCGGATCCATGGATATAATGAGTCAAATTTCAAATTGAAGTTATTGAGCTTATGACTAATCCATGGAAATCTTCCTTGCTAAATAGTCAATGGTTAATTTCGAACATAGATATTGAATTTGGTATTGTTATATTGCTTTCAATACCATACTATTGATTCTAAAAAATTCCTATTTTTGTAATCTAGCTCAAGAATTGGAGAAAAATCCCCCGTCATCTCCAACGAAAGCTAGAAGCAAAGGAGTTGTAATCTGAGAGCCCTAAAAGCTTTGGAATCAAGGTGAGTGTAGTCGGAGTCTCGGGATTAGGCTAGGTGCCTTTTCGGGTTCCATTGTCATTATATATAGCATTGCTAGCATCATTGTTAAGGAATATTGCATCGAGTCACTTAGTGGACATTGTTGGAAAGTAAAGGTAAGTCATTGTATTGAGTACCAGATACCGATATTATTACAGTCATTGCCATCGATCATTGTCACTGAATTCACCATTGATATAATCATCGAATTATTGAAGCATTAAACATTGAACATAGAGCATAGTCATTGCTATTGTCATCGTCATTGTTATTATCATTGCATATTGATATCGACAAAGTTATTGTCATCGAAACATTGTAAATGAAGCATCGACCATTGTTATTGTCATTGAGATCATTGAACATTGCTATTGTTATTGATATTGCTATTGAACATGGACATCGGAACATTGTTTATTGATAAGAACATTGAACATAACTATTGTTATTGATCACCGATTATTGATATTACCACTAGAACTTGGACTCGAAAGGACATTGGATACAATTGGCATGCCATAGAATTCATGATCTTAGTGTACGGGTGGGCTACAGTCCTAGGACTACAGGCTATATTTATTTGGCAAGGCGGAGGGATATATTGTGATATTGGTCATATTGGCAAGGCAGAGGGACTAGACCATTCATTGATTTGGCGAGGCGTAGGAATTCGCGTATCCACTATTCAGAATCGATCCAAGGGTTATTGCTAAAATATGGAAATATTGTTGTCAATCATGATCATTGCATTGATACTAATAGTTCATTGTATTGCTATTATCATCACTTGAATTGGAATGCATTATATTGCTAATGACATCGTTTATGTCTACCTCACTAGGCAATGTATGCTAATGCATTGCATCTCATCCATTTTAGGTTAAGGGACACATCGTTCGAGATCGGAGAGGTTAAGGCGTTGGACATGTCACAAACAAGCCTAAAGTAATTTATATCTAAGCTATGAACTCCTAGTAGGGTGGCAAAGTACTTGGAATAGTTATATAGTGCTCTTTTGATATGTATATGTTAAGCTTGTGGTGTAATAATGCTTGACGCTCTAAGTAGTCTTTTGTATGGTTTAAAAATGACCTAAAATGCATAGTTGGCACTTAAAGGTGAAAATCTAATAAATGGATTCACATTGAAATGAAACTTGACATGCTAGTAGATTAAATGGTTATAAGCTTGCTGGTAAAGTTTCATTGCATTTGGACATCATGGGGTAGGTTAATTCAAATAAAAACCAGCTAAATTCTGTCATTACAGGGCATGTCGTATCAATACAGGTGATGGTGTATCGATACAGTCTAGCCTAATTGGTATGGTCAACATGAGTCAAAAGGGGCGTATCGATACTGCCTAGGGCGTATCGGTACTGATTTTGGTCACTGGAATTTGGTTACAAAAATGGTTTCGATATGGGTTTAGAGTGTATTAATACGAAGTCAACGTGGTCAACCTGTGTCGATACGGTCTCAACTGTATCGATACGGGCTTATTTTATTTGAATTTCGAATCCTTGAATTAGTCATGGAATATCGATATGGTCTCCAGGGTATTGATACAGTGACAGGTAAATTAGTTATAAGTGATAAATAAAAGCTTTTAAAAACTTGCAATATAGTCACTGCAATCTTATAAGTCTAATTGATAGGGCTAATGAACTCTGATTAGCATGAAATTTTACATGCTCACTATTATTGCATTGAATTCCATTGTGGCATTTTTAATTACAGAATATGACCCTTGAATTAGTAGATTTATAGTTTAGTCCCTAAGACTTGTAAAAGTTCTAAATTAGTCATAATTGAAGGATTAATGTTCTATACAGGATAAATTGGACTAATGCTTATACTCGGTAATTCTTAATGAGTATAACATCGATTGAATGTTAGTCTTTGATTGAAATTTTATAGCACCGATCACCATATCATTCAACGGTAGCATGCTCTGACCCAGTTCTCAACTAGGCCAGGAAGGGGTGTTACATTTGTGGTATCAGAGCTAGAGTTTAGTCGATTCTAGGACTAAACCAAAGCTTATTGCATTGTTATTATGTTACTTTGCCACCTAGGAGTTGTATATCATGTATATTGTGACTTGTCGACTAATCCGATCTCTTTATGCTATAGATATGTCTGAGACGAACAAAGCTCACATAAATGAGCATGCTACCAGCTCCTCGGCTCATGGCGAGGAAGCAAGGGGGAGACCCACCGAATCCTCTTAATCCCCCACCTTTGAATGTTAAGCCGATACTGCCTAATGCACATGCTAAATGTTATCAGAACATGGCTGACATGTTCAAACAATTTATGACCTCGATGAGAGCTAAAAAACCTATACAACCAGCTCCACCTGTTTTCCAATATGTTCGGGCCCCTATCGATAAGCTGGTATCACTTCGAGCTTACACTTTCACTGGTCAAGATGATGGCAATCCTAAAACTGCGGAATACTAGCTGGACAATACTTTGAGAGTCCTAAACAAGCAATTACAGTGCTCAAATGAGCATAAGCTAGAGTGTGCCCTGGCATTGCTAGCTAATGAAGCACTCCAATGGAGGGAGACCACTATTCTCACTGTTCTTGAAGAAACTGTTACCTAGGAGTTCTTTCTTCAAGAATTCTGAAAGAAGTATCTTTCTTCATTTGAAGCAATGTGGTCGAACTATCAAGCAGTACATCTATGATTGCTGCAAGTACTATCGGCATGGTGCTAAATACATCAAGAAAGAGAAAGACAAATGCAAGATGTTCATTGCCAGGCTTAGCGACGAGCTACGTCCTATGTTTACTGCTTTGGGCATCACAGATTTTCAAGATCTAGTGAATCTAGTCAAGGCCACCGAAGCTGTGCAGAGAGCTCAAAAGCCCGGTGGATCCGATAAGTCTGAGAAGAGATGCAAAGATGACCCCTGACCTCCTAAGTGGAACAAGAAAGGCAAGTACCTAGGCCCTAAGCAGAATGCATACTCACAACCTTCCCGTTCTAGGAACATTGAGAGACCTCAGACCGTAACCTAATATTTTGTCAAGACGATCTCAGTTGAAAGCATCAGGGCTCTAACTGGAGTTCACAGAATCCAGTTTGCAACTACTGCCAGAAACGACATCCAACAGGTCAGTGTCGCAAGCAGACTGAAGCATGTTTCTATTGTGGTGAGCAGGGCCATTTCATTCATGATTACTCTCTTGGTGCTACCAAGTGTACAACTACACTGGTAAATGTTACCTCCCCTGCACAGTCCTTCCGAGGTAAGGGATCGAGGCAAGGATCATCAGGAGCTACTGGAAACCTAGTGGCTCGTGAAAACCATCTAATAGGTAAGAATCGAAGGCATCTGCTTAGATATATCATGTCAAGAGCAGGGAGGAGAAGGATGAGCCCGATGTTATTGCAAGTACTATTAAATTGTACTTTCATTCTTTGTATGCATTGATTAATCCTGGCTCTACACATTCCTTCATCAGCACTGAGTTAGTAAGAAGCGTATGATGTCTAGTGAACCTATAGCATCGAGAATCTTTGTAATGAATCCATTGGGTGACTATGTCATTGTAAGTCTCGTGTGCAAGAATTGTCCTCTGATGATTCAAGGGATTCCATTTCCGGACGACTTGTTAGCCTTATTGATCCATGAATCCGATGTCATACCAGGCTTCGATTGGCTTAGCAAGCACCAAGCTTGGGTGAACTGTAATAAAAGGAAGTTGTACCTTCGAGGCCTTGGCAAGGAGAGCATTGTTCTATTGAGCTCCCGAAGATCATCAATGTGTGCCTTGTCATTAGAAGCCAAGGATGAACCTCACTTATCGAATATTGACATTGTATGCGAATTTCCTGATAAACTTCCTAGTTTACCACCAACCCGTGAAGTAGAGTTTGGCATCAAAGTGCAACCTGGAACTACCCCAGTTTCCATTGTACCCTATCGAATGGTAGCCATTGAGCTGAAGGAATTGAAAGCGCAGATTCAAGATTTGCTTGATAAAGGCTTCATTCAACCGAGTTCCTCGCCCTGGGGAGCTTCGATTCTCTTTGTGAAGAAGAAAGATGGTTCTATGAGACTATGTATTGATTACCGGTAGTTGAACAAGGTGACCATCAGGAACAAGTGCCCATTTCCAAGGATAGATGACCTATTTGATCAGCTCAAGGATGACTCTGTGTTTTCCAAGATCGATTTAAGGTCCGGGTATTATCAAATGAGAGTTAAAGATTGTGATGTACCCAAAATTGCTTTCCGTACTAGGTATGGTCACTACAAATTCTTGGTGATGCCTTTTAGGCTAACCAAGACACCAACAACTTTTATGGACTTAATGAATTGGGTTTTTAGGCCATATCTCAATAAATTTGTAGTGGTATTCATTGATGACATCCTAATCTATTATAAGGATGCTGCGGAACATCATGAACATCTTCGAATCATGCTTCAAACCCTTCGTGAGAAGTAGTTATTTGCCAAGTTCTCCAAATGTGAGTTTTGTCTCACTGAAGTTGCCTTCCTTGGGCACATTGTATCGGCTTCGGGCATCCAAGTAGACCTGAAGAAGATTCAAGCCATCCTTGATTGACATCCACCGAAGAACGTTGGTGAGGTGAGAAGTTTCCTTGGTCTTGTTGGCTCTTATAGAAGGTTCGTCAAGGGATTTTCTATGTTAGCCGCTCCATTGACTAAGTTATTGCGAAAGGAAACTCCATTCGTTTAGACCAATGAGCAACAACAGAGTTTTGACCAATTAAAGCAAGTGTTGACTCATGCACCAGTCCTAACCCAACCTTAGTCTTGAAAGGACTATACAGTTTATAGTGATGCATCGCTTCTCGGGTTAGGATGTGTATTGATGCAAGAAGGCAAGGTTATTGCGTATTATTCGAGACAACTTAAGCGACATGAGATGAACTATCCCACCCATGATCTGGAATTGGCTGAGGTTGTATTTGCATTGAAAATCTAAATGCACTATCTCTACAGGGAAAAGTGTTATCTCTTCACCGATCATAAAAGCCTTAAGTTCCTTTTAATTTAGAAGGAGCTAAATCTTCAGCAACGGAGATGGATGAAACTCCTTAAAGACTATGATCTTGTCATAGATTACCATCCAGGAAAGGCCAATGTTGTAGCTGATCTCCTGGTAAGTATAGTCATCGATTATTGAACCTCATGTATTGTATAGCAAGTGACTCCTTGTAAAACCATTGTTTTGTAGCTCCTCGAGCAATTAATTCTCATTTCTGACTTCAAAAACATCATTGTTTCATAGCTGAACTTCAAGTTCAGTCTACTATTGTTTCTAGAATCAAGACATTGCAAGATCAAGACCTTGAACTCCAATCTATTGTCTCTAAGCTTCAAGATAATCTAGACTTCAGAATTAATTTTGAAGAACTTTTATGCTTTCGCGATCGGCTCTGTGTACCTGATGATGAATCACTTTGTAATGATATACTTAAGGAAGCCCATTCAAGTTCGTTTTCTATCCATTCGGGGTCGGTGAAGATGTATAAAGACCTTCGTGAACTATATTGGTGGCCAGGCATGAAGCAAGCCATAATTAACTTCGTGTCCAAGCGTCCCACTTGTCAACACATTAAAGTTGAACATCGCGTCCCAACTGGATTATTGCAACCCATCAATTTACTGCAATGGAAGTGGGAGAAGATTACTATGGAAATTATTAGTGGTCTAACCTCGACTCCTGCTAAACAAGATGCCATTTGGGTCATTTTGGACCGTCTCACCAAGTCAGCACATTTCTTACTAGTTAGAATGAACTATTGTCTTCCAAAGTTAGCTAACTTATATATCAAGAAAGTCATTCGGCTCCATGGAGTGCCACAATCTATCATCTCTGATCGAGATCCATGGTTTGCTTCACTATTCTGGAGAAAATTTCAAGGAGCTCTAGGCACTAGAGTCAACCTTAGTACCGTCTTTCACCCTCAGTTTGATGGCCCATCAGAAAGGGTAATCCAAATTTTGGAAGACATGTTGTGTGCATGCTCATTGATTTTGGCAAATCGTGGGAGAAATCCCTACCACTTATTGAGTTTGCCTATAATAACAACTACCAAGCTTAAATTAAAATGGCACCATATGAAGCATTGTATGGTAGGCATTGTCGAACTCCAATGTGTTGGTCTGAACTCGGTGAAGGCAAAATGTTAGGCCCTGATCTACTTCGAGAAATCAAAGAATCGGTTACCATCACCCACGACTGCTTGAAAGCTGCCTTCGACCGATAAAAGTCCTATGCCGATCTTAAGCAATCGGACATGCAATACGAAGTTGGCGAGAAAGCCTTCCTTAAAGTATCATCATGGAAGAAAGTTCTGAGGTTTGGAAAGAAGGGAAAGCTGAGTCCCTGATTCATTGGACCTTTTGAGGTTATTGAAAGAGTTGGCCTTGTGGCTTATCGGTTATTGTTGCCTTCAGAATTAAGCAAAATCCATGATGTATTCCATGTAACAATGCTCCGGAAATATCGATCTGACACTTCACATGTCATCGAACCTGAGTCAGTTTAGATTCAGCCCAATCTATCCTATGAAGAAGAACCGGTCTAAATCCTTGCAAGATAAGTCAAGAGGCTTCTCAACAAATCTATATCATTACTCAAAGTTCTCTAGAGGATCCACTCCATTAAAGAAGCTACTTGGGAACCTGAGGAGACAATGAAGAAGCAGTACCCTCATCCCTTGTACAAAGGAAATCGGTGGTGTATAGGGGAAAATGTGTAAAAAATACTTTTAGGTGTTTCTTAGTTTCACCGAGCCTTCCCCTTAACATTCGCATCATCTTTTCTCTCAAGCATAAGCAAGCACCACCATTTCCATTTTTCCTTGAGCTCAAGCAACCACCTCCCTTGGTTGCTTAGGTTTTCTTGAATTTTTTTACACCGTTGAATAGCCCTCGATTGGGTAAGATGAAACCCTCAAACAATTGTTCGAATTCATGGATATATTGAGTCTAATTTCAAATTGAAGTTATTGAGCTTATAGACTAATCCATTGAAATCTTCCTTGCTCAATAGTCAATGGTTATTTTCGAACATAGATATTGAATTTGGTATTGTTATATTGATTTCAATACCATACTATTGATTCTAATAAATTCCTATTGTTGTAATCTAGCTCAAAAATTGGAGAAAAATCCCCCGTCATCTCCAACGGAAGTTAGAAGCAAAGGAGTTGTAATCCGAGAGCCTTAAAAGCTTTGGAATCGAGGTGAGTGTAGTCGGAGTCTCGGGATTAGGCTAGGTGCCTTTCCAGGTTCCATTGTCATTGTATATAGCATTGCTAGCATCACTGTTAAGGAATATTGCATCAAGTCACTTAGTGGACATCGTTGGTAAGTAGAGGTAAGTCATTGTATTGAGTACCGGGCATTGATATTGTTACAATCATTGCCATCGATCATTGTCATTAAATTCACCATCGATATAATCATCGAATTATTGATGCATTGAACATTAGACATAGAGCATAGTCATTGCTATTGTCATCGTCAATGTTATTGTCATTGTATATTGATATCGACAAAGTTACTATCATCGAAACATTGTAAATGAAGCATCGACCATTGTTATTGTCATTGAGATCATTGAACATTGTCATTGTTATTGATATTTCTATTGAACATGGACATCAAAACATTGTTTATTGATTAGAACATTGAACATAGCTATTGTTATTGAACATTGATTATAAATATTGCCACCGCACCTTGGATTCCAAAGGACATTGGATACAATTGGCATGCGATAGAAATCATGACCTCAATGTACGAGAGGACTACGACCTATATTTATTTAGTGAGGCAGAGGGATGTGTTGTGAGATTGGTTATATTGGCGAGGCATAGGGACTAGACCATTCTTTGATTTGGCGAGGCGTAGGAATTCACGTATCCACTGTCCGAAATCGATCTAAGGGTTATTGCTAAAATATGGAAGTATGTCAATCATGACCATTGCATTGATACTAATAGTTCATTGTATTTCTATTTTCCTCACTTGAATTGGAATGCATTATACTGCTAATGACATCGTTTATGGCTACCTCATTAGGTAATGTATGCCTAATGCATTGCATCTCATCCATTTCAGGTTAAGGGACTCATCGTTCGAGATCGGAGAGGTTGAGGCATTGGACAAGTCACAAACAATCCTAAAGTAATGTATATCGAACCTATGAACTCCTAGTAAGGTGGCAAAGTACTTGGAATAATTATATAGGGCTTCTTTTATATGTATATGTTAAGATTGTGGTGTAATAATGCTTGAGGCTCTAAGTAGTCTTTTGTATGGTTTAAAAATGACCAAAAATGCGTAATTGGCTCTTAATGGTGAAAATCTAATAAATGGATTCACATTGACATGAAACTTGACATGCTAGTAGATTAAATGGTTATAAGCTTGCTGGTAATGTTTTATTGCATTTGGACATCGTGGGGTAGGGTAATTCGAATAAAAACCAGCTAAATTATGTCATTACAAGGTGATAAGTGTTCAAAAGTACTATTTTTATTACCCTTTTTACTCATATTATTGTTAGACTTAGGCTCATATTAGTTGCATAATTAGTCATTCATGCATTAATTCATGTTTCTTTCCACCGTTGAGCTTGATTACATATCTTGGTGATTTTTGTGGAAAAAGATGCTGCTTTGGTGTGTCTTTGTGTGTGTATAGAATCACTTGCCTAAACAAGGCTGGAACTAGTTGCCAAGGCAATGCATGAAGGAGATGCCAATCTAGTTGCCAAGGCAATTTTCGAAAAGGAATAAGATGATATGGTAGTCGAAATTGATGACTAGATAAGCCCAAGATAACGTGGAGCAAAGTTAAATCCCAAAGGAGTTTGATTTCCATGAAGAGGTTAAAGAGAAATTAAATCCCAAGAAGATAGGAGAAGTTCTAGAAGGAATTTAAATATAATAAAGAATTATGTTCTTTAAAGATAATTTAATTCCAACTTAACTTCCTCCTCAAGAAGGATTTTGACCTAGCCATCTCCTATTTAAAGGACCAAGCCGTCAAAGATCAATGGGGAAAGAGAGGAGAGAAATTTCGACAACTCCAAAGGGGCAAGAGAGAGAAGAGAGAATTGTCCACAATATCAAGGGGGAGATATCGACTATAAGGATTCATCCATTCTTCATCTTTTTCTTTCCTTGTTCCATTAGGTTTATGCTAGGAATTCTTATTCTTGTGTTTCTTTGGAACCTAGCCATGAACTAAGCCTATTTGGCTAAGGTTATTGTGTCTTGTGGTTGTGAGAAACAATTGGATTTTGTTTAGGTAATAAGAGTTTGCACTTTTCTATTCAAGGTTTATTCATTCTTGGTTCTTATTCTTGTTTGCGAGTGAATTGGGAGAGGATCTCGTAACTTCTCTATTTATCTAATATCGGGAGAGTTAGACTCAAGAAATGAATGAGTATGATCTTTATTCAATCTATTTATAGTGAAGATTAATTCAGCTTAGGAATAAGTTAAGGATTTCAACGGCTAAGAGGAGTGCAAGATTGGTTGTTGTTCACCCTTGATTCACGCAGTGATGTATTATCAAGGCATGCACAAGTAGCTAGAGTTTCGACTTAGGGATAAGAAGAAACCATTGAAGAAAGCTCTGCCGAACCTTGAAGTTGCTGCCCAGACGCCCAACTAGTTGCCCAGCTAGTCGCCTAGGCAACCCTTCGATTAGTTGCCAAGGCAACCCCGTTGTGCAAGTTGCCACGGCAACTGAGTTGCCCTTGCACTCTTTTACCAAGACGATCCAATCGGCTATCACACCTCAACTCACGATAACCTGACCTATTCTCTCTCATTTGATTTCATCTATTCTTTTACTTTATTGCTTTCTAGTTTAGTTGTTAGTTAAAGTCCTATAATCTTCTACTTGTGTTTTTACTTTTTACAGTGCAAGAGATTAGATTCTTGAAGTGGCACCAATCCCTGTGGAAACAATATCTTTTATACTATAACTTGCGACGTGTATACTTGAACAATTGCGTAGCACTTATTACATGCAACAAGTTTTTGGCGCCGTTGCCGGGGATTGGCAATTGGTGTTAGTTGTTTTTGTTATTGCATTTTTTTCTCTTAGTTTTACTAACGTTTCTTTTTGTTTGTTTTATCAAAAAAAAATTAGGTGCGCTACAAGTTAAGGGACATCAACATGTCTGGAAATAAAAGCTGATCTATTCGAGAGTTGATGTTGAAGATATGAATCAATCCAATCAAGAGTTTCTTGCACCCTTTGATGATTACCTATACCAACCGAGAAAAGCCCAAATAGCCTATACCGTGGAAAAATCTTGTGCTATGTGTGGAGAACATCATGTGTTTAAAAATTGCCCTCATATTTTCGGTGCATATGACTACATGGAGGGCCATAGAGGGAACCAACAGCAAAATTCTTCATGGTATGGTCAAAAAGCTCAAAATTTTTTAACCATAAGAATTTTTGCCGCAGCAACAGATATGCCATGGCAATATAGTCCTTTTCAAGAGCATTCCAATTCCTTGGAGGAAACGTTGCTAGCTTCCTTGGCTAGACTTGACGGGTCAATTGAAGAAATTCGAGAGCTATCAAAGTCCATGGATATGAGGATAGCTCAGTGGGATGCAACCTTGGGGGATTCAGAAGATCAATTGAGGAGATCTACATATGTCATGGATAAAATGCACCAATAATTCATTCCTAGGGATACTGAAGTCCCAAGGCAAGAGGATGCCAATGAGAGAGACTGTCCAACACATGATGAGCCTGAGCAACAAATTGCCTCGGCAATGATTGAGGAGCCTAAATAGAGCAATGCCACTACAACACTCAATGAAGCTGAGAACAACAATACTACAACAAATTCTGAGGAACCTGATGCCCATAAGGATACAACGTTGATGTTGAAGCAGGAATTTTTAGATTGCACTCATCTACAGTTGCCACGGCAATTGCATGACCACATTAAGATCAATATATGATAATAGTTATCCAATGGAATATGAGCAGATAATGGTTGAGCCTTTTGAATTCTTTAAAAACTCACCTCGTCTATTACAGGTATGACTTGAGGAATCGATGTTGGTAGATTTGAAGCCATCGAAATCTCTACTGATGGAGATGTTTGAGAGGTCAAAAGAAAAAGGTGTTTGGATTCATAAAGCTTTTTAGAAAATTGGTTCTTCCCTTGACTTACAGCAAGTTTTGGCAACTGATTGCCACGACAATTGGCTAGAGCAGCAATTGCCACGACAACGAAGGCTACATCCAACCATGATGGAGCTCGACGAGAATGAGGTAATCAAATGGTTGGATGTTGATATAATTTTTCCTACTAGTAAATTCATGCCTTCAGGAACAGTGGCAAGGTGGAAGATGTGCATGGACTACATGGGAACACAGAAGAAAGACACATCCACCATGGTAATGCAAAAGGGGGTAACTGGGAGCACATTGGCCCAACTCTTTTTGGGCAATATTGTCACCCGATAGAGGGTATGGATGGACTACAAGAAGTATCAGAAATGACCCTCCTCAAGTTTTCTCAGATATGCAGTAACATTAGAAGATGCATGATGGCACTCTTTTCTGACATGGTAGAAGACTTCCTTGAGATCTTCATGGATGATTTTCCGTCTTTGGTAGTGACTTCGACAGTTGCCTCGGCAATTTAGAGAAGATGTTGGCAAGGTGTGAAGAAACCGATTTAGTCCTTAATTGGGAGAAGTGCCATTTTATGGTAGATGAAGGAATAGTGCTCGGCCACAAGATTTCATCCAAGGGGATTGAAGTAGACAAAGCCAAGGTGGACGTGATCGAGAGATTACCCCCACCAAGTTTGGTCAAAGGAATTCGAAGCTTTCTTGGACATACATGTTTTTACAGGAGGTTCATTCATAATTTTTCTAAAATTACTAAACCCTTGTGCAATTTGCTTGAATAGGATAAAGTTTTCAATTTTGATGATCCTTACGCCCAAGCATTTGAAACCCTAAAGGAAAAGCTTGCCTCAGCACCCATTGTCGTTCCACCAGATTGGGCGCTACCTTTTGAGCTCATGTGTGATGCAAGTGATTTCACGGTAGGAGCAGTCCTAGGCCAACGCACAGGTAAGACCTTTCATGTGATATACTACGCTAGTAAAACTCTTAATAGTGCTCAAGTGAATTACACAACAACGGAGAAAGAGTTACTAGCTGTAGTTTTCGCATTTGACAAGTTCTGATCCTATTTGATTGGTACAAAAGTAATTGTTCATACGGACCATTCGGCAATTAAGTATCTATTTGCTAAAAAGGATGTCAAACCTTGTTTGATTCGATGGATATTACTTTTACAAGAATTTGATATTGAAATTAAGGACAGGAAAGGAACAAAAATCAAGTGGCCGATCACTTATCACATTTAGAACGCAATAGGGAGGAGGACGCGGATTTAGAGATATACAATGCATTCTCGGATGAACAACTTTTAGTTGCCTCGGCAACCATGGATGCACACGCCTCGACAAACCTTGACGCCTCGGCAACCCTCGACGCCGCAGCAGCTCTTGACACGCACGCCTCGGCAACCATGGATGCGCATGCCTCGGCAGCCCTCGAAGTCGCAGCAGCTCTTGACGCACACACCTCGGCAACTCCAGATGTACACGCCTCGGCAACCACTGATACGCACGCCTCAGCAACCATGGACGCGTATGCCTCGGCAACTCTAGACGCACACTCCTCGGCAATCTTAGGAGCAGTCGCCACGGCAGTACATGCCACGGCAATACCCTGGTACGCGGATTTAGTTAATTTCCTTGTTTGTGGTATTTTACCTTATGGCCTTACTCGCGAAGGGAAGAAGCGGTTCTGCCATGATGCTAAGCATTACTTTTGGGATGAGCCTCTTTTGTTTAAACAATGTACAAATCAGGTTATACGCCGATGTGTCCCTGAAGAGGAGCAGCATAATGTACTCCGGCAATGCCATTCTTCACCCTATGAAGGACATTTTGGAGGAACTCGTACCGCGGCCAAAGTTTTGCAATCTGGTTTGTATTGGCCAACACTGTACAAAGATGGCCAAGAGTTTTACAAGGAATGTAATTGTTGCAAGAGGACGGGCAATATCTCTAGACGACATGAGATGCCGTTCCAAAACATCACCGATGTGGAATTGTTCGATGTATGGGGGATCAATTTTATGGGACATTTCTCATCTTCATTCGACAACCTCTACATTCTACTTGTCGTTGACTACGTTTCTAAATGGGTTGAGGCAGCTGCAGCTCCCACCAACATTCCAAGACCGTGCAACGATTCTTGCAGAAAAACATATTTACACAGTTTGAGATGCCGAGAGCAATTATTAGTGATGAAGGAAAGCACTTCGACAACAAACGTATCGCCAAGATGTTACAACGCTTTGGTGTATATCACAAGATTGCCACGACAAATCACCCACAAACCAATGGGCAAGCAGAAATTTCCAACCGGAATTGAAGGGTATTCTCGAGAAAGCTATAAATCCCTCTAGGAAGGATTGGTCAGTAAGACTAGATGATGCACTTTGGGCATATCGCATTGCATTCAAAACACCCTTAGTTATGTCCCCCTTCCGACTTGTCTATGGCAAAACATGCCATCTACCGGTGGAAATTGAACACAAGGCGTATTGGGCAATCAAGACCGTGAATATGGATTGGGAAAGTGCCGGACAAAACGTTTATGGGACCTCAACGAGATAGAAGAATTTCGTGCACTCGCCTATAACAACGCACAAATCTACAAGGAGAAAACAAAGCAATGGCATGACAAGAAACTATTGCCGCAGCAATTCATGCCAGGGCAACTAGTTCTCTTATTCAATTCTCGGCTAAAACTTTTCCCAGGAAAACTGAATCAAGATGGTTGGGACCATTCAAAGTTGTCAAACCATTTTCTCATGGTGCCGTGATAATCAAGTCCATCACTGACGAACATGAATTCAAAGTTAACGGACAAAGATTGAAGCACTACAACGGTGCCCATGTGGAACGTAACAAAGAAGTGGTCACCTTAGGAGATGCATGAGCATGCTCTACTTTCAATATTTTCTTTTTATTTTCATTTTTAGTTTTAGAAGATATTTTATTTTATTTTTCTTTATTATCTTTAGTTTCCAGGTTTTCTTTGTTTTCTTTTCTTTTCCACAACAAGACTCACAACCAACATGCTAAGGAAATTCGTTGCCGACTACTTGCCACAGAAACTGCAACAGAGGATGCCCCTGCAACTACCTCAGCAGTTGCCATGGTAACAGAAACTACTGATGCCCAAGCAAGTGAACCTGCCTCGGAAAACATGGATCAAATCAAAGTAATGCTATTCAGCGCTACTAGACACAAGCATTCAACCACTGACCGGAAAATGAATCAAGCAAACGACACGAAGGAAACTTATCACTCGAGGTGATGACCTCTCTGACTAACTCATTTCATTTAGTTTCTTTTAAATTTTGTTTCACTTTTACGTGCATTGAGGGTAATGCTTCTCTCGAGTTTGGGGGGTGTTGGTTTCTAGTTAGTTTCATGTTTAGTTGCATCCATCTTTAGCAATCACATATAGGTTGCATATGTTACTTGCCATGCCTTTAATTGGATTTAATTGCTTAAGACTTTGTTGAATATCCAATGATGAATTTTTGCCGCTGCACTTAATTGAAAGAACCTTTAATTTTAGGATTGCATGGAAAGAATTTAGAAATTTACTATGATGCTGAATTTTTTACACGGTTGTGGCTTGTTGATTGAAAGAAACTTAGTGAACTTAGGTTGCTTAAAATTTGGGTAAATTTCAAATTGAAAATTAAAAGTTAATTTCTTGCTAGAGGTGCCCGAAACTGGCTCTAGTAGTAAATGCACTTTCTTGCTAGAGGTACACGAAACTGGCTCTAGTAGTTAATGCACATTAAAGAATCGCTAGAGGTGCCCAAAATTAGCTCTAGTCGACTAAAATAAAATGATAAATTGCTTACTTTGCTAGAGGTGCCCGAAATTGGCTATAGTGAAAATAAAAATAAATGCCCCGGTAATTAAATTGATAAAAGCCTATTGTTCACATAGAATCTTGAAAATCAACTTGTACACAACTACACACACACATTGTCACGAGCATTATAGTTTGGTTCCAGGTAATTTTTGTGCTATCCGAACAATTAAAGGTGATCATACTTTGTGCCACGGTTTCGAGGTTTGAATTCAAGTTTGAAGCATGTCTTTGATGATTAAAGTCTTTGTAGGTAATTGTTAGTTTGCATTGCTTGAGGACAACCAATAGTTCGAGTTTGGGGGTGTAATAAGTGTTCAAAAGTACTATTTTTATTACCCTTTTTACTCATATTATTTTTAGACTTAGGCTCATATTAGTTGCATAATTAGTCATTCATGCATTAATTCATGTTTCTTTGCACTGTTGCGCTTGATTACATAACTTGGTGATTTTTGTGGAAAAAGATGTTGCTTTGGTGTGTTTATGTGTGTGTGCAGAATCACTTGCCTAAACAAGGTTGGAACCAGTTGCCAAGGCAATGCATGAAGAAGATGCCGAGCTAGTTGCCAAGCCAATTTTCGACAAGGAATAAGATGATATGGTAGTCGAAATTGATGACTAGATAAGCCCAAGATGACGTGGAGCAAAGTTCAATACCAGAGGAGTTTGATTTCCATGAAGAGGTTAAAGAGAAATTAAATCCCATGAAGATAGGAGAAGTTCTAGAAGGAATTTAAATATAATAAAGAATTATATTCTTCAAAGATAATTTAATTCCAACTTAACTTCCTCCTCAAGAAGGATTTTGACCTAGCCATCTCCTATTTAAAGGACCAAGCCGTCAAAGATCAAAGAGGAAGAGAGGAGAGAAATTTTGACAACTCCAAAGGGGTAAGAGAGAGAAGAGGGAATTTTCAACAAGATCAAGGGGGAGATATCGACTACAAGGCTTCATCCATTCTTCATCTTTTTCTTTCCTTGTTCCATTAGGTTTATGCTAGGAATTCTTATTCTTGTGTTTCTTTGGAACCTAGCCATGAAATAAATCTATTTGGCTAAGGTTATTGTGTCTTGTGGTTGTGAGAAACAATTGGATTTTGTTTAGGTAATAAGAGTTTGCACTTCTCTATTCAAGGTTTATTCATTCTTGGTTCTTATTCTTGTTTGTGAGTGAATTGGGAGAGGATCTCGTAACTTCATCTATTTATCTAATATCGAGAGAGTTAGATTCAAGAAACGAATGAGTATGATCTTTATTCAATCTATTGATGGTGAAGATTAATCCGGCTTAGGAATAAGTTAAGGATTTCAACGGCTAAGAGGAGCGCAAGATTGGTTGTTGTTCACCCTTGATTCATGCAGGGATGTATTATCAAGGCATGCACAGTAGCTAGAGCTTCAACTTAGGGATAAGAAGAAACCATTGAAGAACGCTCTGTCAAACCTTGAAGTTGCTACCCAGACGCCCAAGTAGTTGCCTAGCTAGTCGCCCAGGCAACCATCGATTAGTTGCCAAGGCAACCCCGTTGTGCAAGTTGCCACGGCAACTGAGTTACCCTTGCACTCTTTTACCAAGACGATCCAATCGGCTATCACACCTCAACTCACGATAACTTGACCTATTCTCTCTCATTTGATTTCATCTATTCTTTTACTTTATTCTTTCTAGTTTAGTTGTTAGTTAAACTCCTATAATCTTCTACTTGTGTTTTTACTTTTTACAGTGCAAGAGATTAGATTCTTGAAGTGGCACCAATCCCTGTGGAAACGATAACTTTTATACTATAACTCGCGACGTGTATACTTGCACAATTGCGTAGCACTTATTACACGCAACAAGTTGTTGGCGCCGTTGCCGGGGATTGGCAATTGGTGTTAGTTGTTTTTGTTATTGCATTTTTTTCTCTTAGTTTTACTAACTTTTCTTTTTGTTTGTTTTATCAAAAAAAAAATAGGTGCGCTACAAGTTAAGGGACATCAACATGTCGGGAAATAAAAGCCGATCTATTCGAGAGTTGATGTTGGAAGATATGAATCAATCCAATCAAGAGTTTCTTGCACCCTTTGATGATTACCTATACCAACGGAGAAAAGCCCAAAGAGCCTATACCGTGGAAAAATCTTGTGCTATGTGTGGAGAAAATCATGTGTTTGAAAATTGTCCTCACATTTTCGGTGCATATGACTACATAGAGGACCATAGAGGGAACCAACAGCAAAATTCTTCATGGTATGGTCAAAAAGCTCAAAAATATTTTTACCATAATAATTTTGCCGCAACAACAGATATGCTATGGCAATATAGTCTTTTTCAAAAGCATTCCAATTCCTTGGAGGAAACGTTGCTAGCTTCCTTGGCTAGACTTGACGGATCAATTGAAGAAATTCGAGAGCTATCAAAGTCCATAGATACGAGGATAGCTCAGTGGGATGCAAGCTTGGGGGATTCAGAAGATCAATTGAGGAGATCCACATATGTCATGGATAACATGCACCAACAATTCATTCCTAGGGATACTGAAGTCCCAAGGCAAGAGGATGCCAATGAGAGAGACTGCCCAACACATGATGAGCCTGAGCAACAAATTGCCGCGGCAATGATTGAGGAGCCTGAACAGAGCAATGCCGCGACAATACTCAATGAAGCTGAGAACAACAATACTACAACAAATTCTGAGGAACCTGATGCCCAGAAGGTTACAACGTTGATGTTGAAGTAGGAATCTGTAGATTGCTCTCATCTACAGTTGCCACGGCAATTGCACGACCACATCAAGATCAACAATATGATAATAGTTTGCCAATGGAATATGAGCAGATAATGGTTGAACCTTTTGAATTCTTTAAAAAATTACCTCGTCCATTGCATATATGTCTTGAGGAATCGATGTTGGTAGATTTGAAGCCATCGAAATCTCTACAGATAGAGATGTTTGAGAGGTCAAAAGAAAAAGCTGTTTGGATTCATAAAGCTTTTCAAAAAATTGGTTATTCCCTTCACTTACAACAAGTTTTGGCAACTGATTGCCACGACAATTGGCTTGAGCAGCAATTTCCACGACAACGAAGGCTACATCCAACCATGATGGAGCCCGACGAGAATGAGGTAATTAAATGGTTGGATGTTGATATAATTTTTCCTAATAGTAAATTCATGCCTTCAGGAACAGTAGCAAGGTGGACGATTTCCATGGACTACAAGGGAACACGGAAGAAAGACACATCCACCATGGTAATGCAGAAGGGAGTAGCTTGGAGCACATTGGCCCAACTCTTTTTGGGCAATATTGTCACCCGATGGAGGGTACGGATGGACTATAAGAAGTATAGAAAAAAAACCCTCCTCAAGTTTTCTCAGATATGTAGTAACATTAGAAGATGCATGATGGCACTCTTTTCTAACATGGTCGAAGACTTCTTTGAGATCTTCAGGATGATTTTTCGTCTTTGGTAGTGACTTCGACAGTTGCCTCGGCAATTTAGAGAAGGTGTTGGCAAGATGTGAAGAAACTGATTTAGTCCTTAATTGGGAGAAGTGCCATTTTATGGTAGATGAAGTAATAGTGCTCGACCACAAGATTTCATCCAAGGGGATTGAAGTAGACAAATCTAAGGTGGAGGTCATCGAGAGATTACCCCCACCAAGTTCGGTCAAAGGAATTCGAAGTTTTCTTGGACATGCAGGTTTTTACAAGAGGTTCATTCATAATTTTTCTAAAATTACTAAACCCTTGTGCAATTTGCTTGAACAGGATAAAGTTTTCAATTTTGATGATCCTTACGCCCAAGCATTCAAAACCTAAAGGAAAAGCTTGCCTCGGCACCCATTATTGTTCCCCCAGATTGGACGCTACCTTTTGAGCTCATGTGTGATGCAAGTGATTTCGCAGTAGGAGCAGTCCTAGGCCAACGCACAGGTAAGACCTTTCATGTGATATACTACGCTAGTAAAACTCTTAATAGTGCTCAAGTGAATTACACAACAACGGAGAAAGAGTTACTAGCTGTAGTTTTTTGCATTTGACAAGTTCCGATCCTATTTGATTGGTACAAAAGTAATTGTTCATACGGACCATTCGGCAATTAAGTATCTATTTGCTAAAGAGGATGTCAAACCTCGTTTGATTCGATGGATATTACTTTTACAAGAATTTGATATTGAAATTAAGGACATGAAAGGAACAGAAAATCAAGTGGCCGATCACTTATCACGTTTAGAACGCAATAGGGAGAAGGACGCGGATTTAAAGATATACGATGCATTCCCGGATAAACAACTTTTAGTTTCCTCGACAACCATGGATACGCACGCCTCGGCAACCATGGATGTGCATGCCTCGGCAACCCTCGATGCCGCAGCAGCTCTTGACGTGCACGCCTCGGCAACCATGGATGCGCATGCCTCGGCAACCCTTGACGCCGCAGTAGCTCTTGACGCGCATGCCTCGGCAACCATGGATGCGCATGCCTCGGCAACCCTCGATGTCGTAGCAGCTCTTGACGCGCACACCTTGGCAACTCTAGACGCACACGCCTCGGCAATCTTGGGAGCAGTCGCCACGGCAGCACATGCCTCAGCAATACCCTGGTACGCGGATTTAGTTAATTTCTTTGTTTGTGGTATTTTACCTTATGGCCTTACTCACGAAGGGAACAAGCGGTTCTGCCGTGATGCTAAGCATTACTTTTGGGACGAGCCTCTTTTGTTTAAACAATGTACAGATTAGGTTATACGCCGATGTGTCCCTGAAGAGAAGCAGCAGAATGTACTCCGGCAATGCCATTCTTCACCCTATGGAGGACATTTTGGAGGAACTTGTACCGCGGCCAAAGTTTTGTAATCTAGTTTGTATTGCCCAACACTGTAAAAAGATGCCCAAGAGTTTTACAAGCAATGTGATCGTTGCCAGAGGTCGGGCAATATCTCTAGACGACATGAGATGTCGCTCTAAAACATCATCGATGTGGAATTGTTCGATGTATGGGGGATCGATTTTATGGGACCTTTCCCATCTTCATTCAGAAACCTCTACATTCTACTTGTCGTTGACTACGTGTCTAAATGGGTTGAGGCAGCTGCAGTTCCCACCAACGATTCCAAGACCGTGCAACGATTCTTGCAGAAAAACATATTTACACGGTTTGAGATGCTGAGAGCAATTATTAGTGATGAAGGAAAGCACTTCCACAAAAAACGTATCGCCAAGATGTTACAACGCTTTGGTGCATCTCACAAGATTGCCACGACATATCACCCACAAACCAATGGGCAAGCAGAAATTTCCAACCGAGAATTGAAGGGTATACTCGAGAAAGTTGTAAATCCCTCTAGGAAGGATTGGTCAGTAAGACTAGATGACGCACTTTGGGCATGTCGCACTGTATTCAAAACATCCTTAGGTATGTCCCCCTTCCGACTTCTCTATGGCAAAACATGCCATCTACCGGTGGAAATTGAACACAAGGCATATTGGGCAATCAAGACCGTGAATATGGATTAGGAAAGTGCCGGACAAAATCGTTTATGGGACCTCAATGAGATAGAAGAATTATGTGCACTCGCCTATAACAATGCACGAATCTACAAGGAGAAAACAAAGTAATGGCATGACAAGAAACTATTGTCGTGGCAATTCATGCCAGGGCAACTAGTTCTCTTATTCAATTCTCGGCTAAAACTTTTCCCGGGAAAATTGAAATCAAGATGGTTGGGACCATTCAAAGTTACAAACCATTCTCTCATGGTGCCGTGATAATCAAGTCCATCACTGACGAACATGAATTCAAATTTAACGGACAAAGATTGAAGCACTACAACGGTGCCCATGTGGAACGTAACAAAGAAGTGGTCACCTTAGGAGATGCATGAGCATGCTCTCCTTTCAATATTTTAATTTTCTTTTTATTTTCATTTTTATTTTTAGAAGATATTTTATTTTATTTTTCTTCATTATCTTTAGTTTCCAGGTTTTCTTTGTTTTCTTTTCTTTTCCACAACAAGACTCACAACCAACATGCTAAGGAAATTCACTACCGACTACTTGCCACGGCAACCGCAACAGAGGATGCCCCTGCAACTACCTCAGCAGTTGCCACGGTAACAGAAACTACTGATGCCCAGGCAAGTGAACCTGCCTCGGCAAGCATGGATCAAATCAAAGTAATGCTATTCACGCGGCACCAACCACAAGCATTCAACCACTGACCGGAAAATGAATCATGCAAACGACACGAAGGAAACTTATCACTCGAGGTGACGACCTCTCTGACTAACTCATTTCATTTAGTTTCTTTTAAATTTTGTTTCACTTTTACGTGCGTTGAGGACAATGCTTCTCTCGAGTTTGGGGGGTGTTGGTTTCTAGTTAGTTTCATGTTTAGTTGCATTCATCTTTAGCAATCACATATAGGTTGGATATGTTACTTGCAATGCCTTTAATTGGATTTAATTGCTGAAGACTTGTTGAATATCCAATGATGAATTTTTGCCACTGCACTTAATTGAAAGAACCTTTAATTTTAGGATTGCATGAAAAGAACTTAGAATTTTACTATGATGCTGAATTTTTTACACGGTTGTGGCTTGTTGATTGAAAGAAACTTAGTGAACTTAGGTTGCTTAAAATTTGGGTAAATTTAAAATTTAAAATTAAAAGTTAATTTCTTGCTAGAGGTGCCCGAAACTGGCTCTAGTAGTAAATGCACTTTCTTGCTAGAGGTGCCCGAAACTGGCTCTAGTTGTTAATGCACATTAAAGAATCGCTAGAGGAGCCCGAAATTGGCTCTAGTCGACTAAAATGAAATGAGAAATTGCTTACTTTGCTAGAGGTGCCCGAAATTGGCTCTAGTAAAAATAAAAATAAAAATAAATACCTCGGTAATTAAATTGATAAAAGCCTATTTTTCATATAGAATCTTGAAAATCAACTTGTACACAACTACGCACACACATTGTCACGAGCATTATAGTTTGGTTCCGGGTAATTTTTGTGCTATCCAAAAAATTAAAAGGTGATCATACTTTGTGCCACGGTTCCGAGGTTTGAATTCAAGTTTGAAGCATGTCTTTGATGATTAAAGTCTTGGTAGGTAATTGTTAGTTTGTATTGCTTGGGGACAAGCAATAGTTCGAGTTTGGGGGTGTGATAAGTGTTCAAAAGTACTATTTTTATTACCCTTTTTACTCATATTATTGTTAGACTTAGGCTCATATTAGTTGCATAATTAGTCATTCATGCATTAATTCATGTTTCTTTCCACCGTTGAGCTTGATTACATAACTTGGTGGTTTTTGTGGAAAAATATGCTGCTTTGGTGTGTTTTTGTGTGTGTGCAGAATCACTTGCCTAAACAAGGCTGGAACCAGTTGCCAAGGCAATGCATGAAGGAGATGCCGAGCTAGTTGCCAAGGCAATACATGAAGGAGATGCCGAGCTAGTTGCCAAGGCAATTTTCGACAAGGAATAAGATGATATGGTAGTCAAAATTGATGACTAGATAAGCCCAAGATGACGTGGAGCAAAGTTAAATCCCAAAGGAGTTTGATTTCCATGAAGAGGTTAAAGAGAAATTATATCCCAAGAAGATAAGAGAAGTTCTAGAAGGAATTTAAATATAATAAAGAATTATATTCTTTAAAGATAATTTAATTCCAACTTAACTTCCTCCTTAGGAAAGATTTTGACCTAGCCATCTCCTATTTAAAGGACCAAGCCGTTAAAGATCAAAGGAGAAGAGAGGAGAGAAATTTTGACAACTCCAATGGGGTAAGAGAGAGAGAAGAGAGAATTTTTGACAAGATCAAGGGGGAGATATCAACTACAAGGCTTCATCGATTCTTCATCTTTTCCTTTCCTTGTTCCATTAGGTTTATGCTAGGAATTCTTATTCTTGTGTTTCTTTGGAACCTAGCCATGAACTAAATCTATTTGGCTAAGGTTATTGTGTCTTGTGGTTGTGAGAAACAATTGGATTTTGTTTAGGTAATAAAAGTTTGCACTTTTCTATTTAAGGTTCATTCATTCTTGGTTCTTATTCTTGTTTGTGAGTGAATTGGGAGAGAATCTCACAACTTCATCTATTTATCTAATATTGGGAGAGTTAGATTCAAGAAAGGAATAAGTATGATCTTTATTCAATCTATTGATGGTGAAGATTAATCCAGCTTAGGAATAAGTTAAGGATTTCAACGGCTAAGAGGAGCGCAAGATTGGTTGTTGTTCACCCTTGATTCACCCAGGGATGTATTATCAAGGCATGCACAAGTAGCTAGAGTTTCGACTTAGGGATAAGAAGAAACCATTGAAGAATGCTCTGCTGAACCTTGAAGTTGCTGCCCAGATGCCCAAGTAGTTTCCCAGCTAGTCGCCCAGGCAACCATCGATTAGTTGCCAAGGCAACCCTATTGCGCAAGTTGCCACGACAACTGAGTTGCCCTTGCACTCTTTTACCAAGATGATCCAATCGGCTATCACACCTCAATTCACGATAACCTGGCCTATTCTTTCTCATTTGATTTCATTTATTCTTTTACTTTATTTCTTTCTAGTTTAGTTGTTAGTTAAACTCCTATAATTTTCTACTTGTTTTTACTTTTTACAGTGCAAGAGATTAGATTCTTGAAGTGGCACCAATCCCTGTGGAGACGATATCTTTTATACTATAACTTGCGACGTGTATATTTGCACAATTGCATAGCACTTATTACACGCGACAAAAGGCAGGGCATATCAATACAGGTGATGGTGTGTCGATACGGTCTTGCCTAATTGGCCTGGTGAACATGAGTCAAAAGGGGCTTATCGATACTGCCTAGGGTGTATCGGTACAGATTTTGGTCACTAGAATTTGGTTACAAAAATGGTATCGATGCAGGTTCAGAGCGAATCGATACGAAGTCAACGTGGTCAACCTGTGTCGATACGGTCTCAACTGTATCGATACGAGCTTATTTCAGTTGAATCTAGAATCCTTGAATTAGGCGTGTCGTATCGATACGGTCTCCAGGGTATCAATACGGTGACATGTAAATTAGTTATAAGTGAGAAAGAACAGCTTTTAAAATTTTGCAAGATAGTCACTGAAATCTTATAAGTCTAATTGATAGGGCTAATGAACTCTTATTAGCATGAAATTTTACAAGCTCGCTATTATTGCATTTAATTTCATTGCAGCATTGTTAATTACAAAGGACCCCTAAATTAGCAGATTTATAATTTAGTCCCTAAGACTTGTAAAAGTTATAAATCAGTCCTAATTGAAGGATTAATGTTCCATACATGATAAATTGGACTAATGCATATACTCGGTAATGTTTAAAGAGTATAATATTGATTGAATGTTAGTCGTTGATTGAAATTTTGTAGCACCGATCATCGTATCTTTCAACGGTAACACGCTCCGACCTAGTTCTTAACTAGGCCGGGAAAGGGGTGTTACAGGTTGTCCCTTTGAAACTAGATCTTGGGATCTCTAGTCATCTAGGTAGAGTTTTCCTTCATATAGCACTTTAAATTTCCATGGGCTTTAGTCACATTTCTTTGGATGTTTTCGCAATTTGATCTCAATTTAAGCATTTAGTTGGCAGATCTGCAATGTTATCTTTTGATCTTATAAAATCAATAGAGATAACTCCAGTTGAGATTAATTGTCTAATGATATTATGTCAACGACACATATATCTTGACTTACAATTATACATAAAGCTTTGTGCTCTACCAATTTTGCTTGGTTTTCACAATATATGAATATTGTAGAACAAACTTTGGTCATTCAAAAATATCCTCCAAGACACTCTAAAGTCATTTGACTTCTTCTCTAGACTTTTCTAGAGCTACAAACTCATATTTCATTATAGATCTGGTTACAAACGTTTGTCTTGAGAAATCCCATTACATAGCTCCTCTTTTCGAAGTGAAACATATTCACTTGTGCCTTTGATATCTTGAATATTAGATATCCTCCTGGAATCGAAGAATCATTCTAAATAGTAGGATCTCTTGAATAATGCAATTCATAATCTTAAGTATATCTGAGATACCCAGTACTCTCACAATTGCTTTTCAGAGGTTTGGCCCTAGATTGATTGTGAATATGCTTAAGTTGCTCGCAGTGAAAGCAATATCAAGTCTAGTACAGTTTATTTAGACTGTCTACAACACTTGCATATTACATTTGGAAAAATGTTGGCTCATATTCATTAGAGTTCTGTTTATGCCAGAAACATCCTTGCCAAACTTATCTTGTTCGCGTAGTGTGACTATGTCAATATGAGACCATCAGACAGTCGTTAGATGGACTACACAAAATTAAATCTGCCAGTCTCATAATTTTCATGTCAATCTTGAATTTGTCATGCCTTTGGTATGTTTACCATTTCATTGTTACTTATAACAATGAGTATGTCACCAACATATGATCATATATTATAATGCCGATAGGTTTGACATAAAACATTTGTCACACTTATTTTTTATTATGACAATATTTTAGTTTCAACCTTTTATTGAATATCTGGACAATCTTCATTGATAGTCTCTAAAGTTTGTTTTGTTGAACTTGGATCAACTTCCTTAGTTATATAAAGAAGTATAATTTTGAAGAATGAGGCATTCTTTGATTATATTCTTGTGAATCTTAGGGTTCTTTGATTCACACACAAGAAACTGATATTCGTTGCTATAATCTGCATAGCCAATGAAAATACAATCTCACCATTTTAAGACTTTTTTTCATTTACTTTTCTAATGAGGTCATTACCTTTGCAACACCCCCACATTTTTAAGTAGTTGTAGGAAGGTTCCATAACTCATATGGTGTCTTGTCTCTTTTATTGTGGGAAACCTTATTTAAAAAGTAATTAAATAACTTTCCCTTGCATATTAGGTACATATTTGAAGTTTTAGTTCTTTTCAAAAGTCATCTTCAAAATCATAGTACCAACATTACTCATATAGAGTTTCTCTCATCTTAGTCCTTTTTAATAATTATGGGTTTCAACATCATGCTTAGAGAATAATTTCTCTATAGCTTTATCTTTTTTTTTGAGGAAATACACATAACATTAGTTGGTGTTGTCATCAATGAAGGTAATAAATTTGTTCCTTTAAACAATAGTTTGCAAAGTCAGTTGTTATGCCAATACTTTGTTAAAACTTTAACCTCATTTGGAAGTCTATAGTCTGAAGACTTGTTCCCCATCTTATGGCAATTGAAGCATCTCTCAAGAAATTTTGCTTATTAAACACACCATATTTTTGCAGTTTGAAGTCTTTTTGACTTCTACTATGTTTTCCCTAATAATATTTTTCTTAGCAACATTTGAAGGTGGTAATAACATTTAACTTATCCTCTCTAACAATAGGAGGATCGTCCTTCAGATATTTGACCAAGTTTATCATGGTCAAATAGAACAACAACCTCAATTGCTTCGTTTTAAAATTCTCTCTAATGAATTTCATTTTCATTGTGGCTCATAGTCACAAACCAAAAACATAAAATTGATGAATCTATTCATCATCAGGAATTTAGTCGAAAACTAAAACAAGAAAATGAAACATAATTTTTCAACCTTTTTTCGAACAACAGTAATTTAGTGAACTAAAAACCCAAAACAAAAGTTCACATGGTATAATAGAAAGAATAATAATGAATGGTGCACCAAGTAGGTAACTTATGAAAATAGAGGTGGTGCACTAGGAACACTTAAAAATCAAGTCTTGCAAAGAACCAATCCTATAAATGCACTTTCGTATTGTTAACCATGCCTATTGGGCGTAGGTGCTGTCCTAGGATGCCTTAGGTCCAGTAGAAATCACCCTAGACAAATCATAGGAACCTGATATAGTAGGAATCAACTAGCCGAAGTGTAGGAACCTGATATAGTAGGAATCACCCTAGCCGAAGCATAGGGACCTGATATAGTAGGAATTACTAGTCTGGTTAGGGTTGAACATGCAGAGACTTCATACCATATCTCATGTACCCAGTAAAACAGTTTAAGCAGTAATAATAGTAATGGTGTAAAAATAGTGATCAAGCATATATTTATCAGTAAACATGGATTAGACATGAGTGTATCAGTATAACGAAAACTAGAGATCATGCTATCAAAGGTATACTTTCATGCAGATATAAGTCGTGTTTTAGATTATAGAGACAGTCTTGATTTTTAATTAAAGAGAAATATTCATGTGCACATGGAATACACTAGATGGCCAAATATTTGTTGGAGGTACTTGGTATTTACAAGAAAAGAGGAACACTGAACTTTTGACAATTTTGAACTGATTTTAGAAGTGATGTCTCTATTAAAAAGGCCTGGTAACCAACGTCTCCAACCAGGCATACGGGAATTGGTACATTTGGATCATTCAGGATATCACACACACATACACACACACACACACACACACACACACACACACATATATATATATATCAGTAATGTTACAATCATTTTGGCCAACAATGGCATTTTGGTCATTTGACTGCTAGGGGCAATTTTGTAATCCGACTCATTAAGGGAAAAATGATGATTTGTAGAATTGAAGATTTATACAGTTTATCAAAATTCCAAATCTATTCGAACTAACAGATCCCATCATTGCGGTACTTACTAATTATTCGAACATATGTACCTCAAGCATATTCTTATCCCAATACCGACAGCATTGTATAGCTGAATGAGTGACTTTCATAAAACATCACTGAACTTACCCCAAATAGTTGAACATGTATTCGAACTGTATTCTTCCAGTATTGTAGCATTACCAGGAATTATTGACATACATGAGTTAAGCTTCATAACTCGTAGGGACATTACAATCTTTTAGGTTTTAACGGTATTCTTAGGATTTTTAAAGGCTTCCACTTATTCCAAGATGCAAGGGTATTTCTATCATTATAACGCTCGAGGGTATTGTTAAGTATCTAAAAGTACTATTTTATTTACCCTTTTTATTCATATTATTGCTAGACTTAGGCTCATATTAGTTGCATTGTTAGCCATTCATGCATGTTTGCATTGTTTCCTTGGTGGTTAAGCTTGATTTCATATTTTGCTTAATTTTGTGGAAAAAGGGTGCTGCCGATAGTTGCTTTTATGTGTGTGCAAAATCACTTGCCTAAACAAGGCTGGAACCAGTTGTCAGGGCAGTGCATGAAGGAGATGCCGACGCAGTTGCCAGGGCAATGCATGAAAGAGATACCGAGCTAGTTGCCAGGACAATTGTCGATAAGGGATAAGATGATATGGCAGTCGAAATTGATGACTAGATAAGCCCAAGATGGCGTGGAGCAAAGTTAAATCCCAAAGGAGTTTGATTTCCATGAACAGGTCAAAGAGAAATTAAATCCCAAAAAGATAGGAGAATATCTAGAAGGAATTTAAATATAATAAAGAATTATATTGTTTTAAAATATTTAATTCCAACTTAACTTCCTCCTCAAGAAGGACTTTGACCTAGCCATCTCCTATTTAATGGGGACCAAGCCGTCAAACTCAAAGAGAGAGCAAAGGGGAGAGATTTCGACAAGAGGCTTCAACCATTCTTCATATTTTTCTTTTTTGTTCGATTAGGTTTATGTTAGGGATTCTTTGTTTTGTGTTTCTTTGGAACCTAGCCATGAACTAAATCTATTTGGCTAAGGTTATTGTGTTTTGTGGTTGTGAGAAAAAATTGGATTTTGTTTAGGTAATAAGAGTTTGCACTTTCAATTCAAGGTTTGCTCATTCTTTGTTTTTATTTTTTTTACGAGTGAATTGGGAGAGGATCTCGTAACTCTATCTATTTATCTAATATCTGGACAGTTAGATTCAAGAAATGAATGAGTATGGTCTTTATTCAATCTATTGATGGTGAAGATTAATCCGGCTTAGGAATAAGTTAAGGATTTCAATGGCTAAGAGGAGCACAAAATTGGTTGTTGTTCACCCTTGATTCACGCAAGGATGTATTGTCAAGGCATGCACAATTAGCTAGAGTTTCGACTTAGTGATAAGAAGAAACCATTGAAGAACTCTCTATCGAACCTTGAAGTTGCTGCCTAGCTGCCCAAACAGTTGCCTAGCCAGTTGCCCAGGCAACCGTCGATTAGTTGCCAAGGCAACCCCGCTGCGCAAGTTGCCCTTGCACTCTTTTACCAAGATGATCCAATTGGCTATCACTCCTCAACTCATGATAACCTGGCCTATACTCTCTCTTATTTGATTACATCTTCTTTTACTTTATTGCTTTCTAGTTTAGTTGTTAGTTAAACTCTTACAATCTTCTACTTGTGTTCTTTTACTTTTTACAGTGCAAGAGATTAGATTCTTGAAGTGGCACCAATCCCTGTGGAGATGATATCTTTTATACTATAACTTGCGACGTGTACACTTGCACAATTGAAGAGCACTTATTACCCGCAACAAGTTTTTGGCGTCGTTGCCGGGGATTGGCAATATCAACTTTGTTTTTATTTTCTTGCACTTTTTATTTTTATTGTTTAAAGATTCGAAGGGCTAACAAACTTTGGTTTTGCATTGGCATGTGACCAGGGCGAGACCGATTACACCAGAATATCCCTTTGATCCAGAAATCGAACGAACCTTGCAAAGACTCAGACAAAGGTTAAGAGTAGCAATGGCTAATCAAGATGGCAATATGAATCTGGATGTTCCAGCAGCAGCAAGAGTGATTCTTCCACGAAACAGAACTATTCGAGACTACCTTGAAGAAGATCTTGAAGGACTTAATCCAGGAGTTGTCACACCTGAAATTGAAGTCGACCACTTTGAGTTGAAACCAATGATGTTCAATATGATCAACACAATTGGTCAATTTGGCGGCTCAACAACTGAAGATGCACGACAACATCTTAAATCTTTCCTCGAGATTTGTAATTCATTCAAAATACAAGGAGTCACCCCTGATGTTTTACGAATAAGATTATTCCCCTATTCACTAAGGGATAGGGCGAAAGCATGGTTGAATAGTATTCCTGATGGATCAATAGGATCTTGGACCGATCTTTGTCGTGATTTCCTTGCTCGATTTAATCCTACAAATTTGGCTGATAAGCTTCGTAACAAAATTACTTCTTTTCGGCAGGCAGGTGATGAATCCATGTACGAGGCTTGGGAGCGATATAGAGAACTTCTACACAAATGCCCCCTACACGGATTCCCAGTGTGGACACAAGTAACAATGTTTTACAACGATGTGAATACACCAACAAGGATGGTGCTAGATGCCTCGGCAAACGACATACTCCTAGATAAGTCACCGGAGGAAGCAATGCAAATTCTAAACAAGCATGCCAAGAATGATTATCAGTTCCCATCTGCTAGAAGAAGAGGAGTTAGATGCCAACCCACAATACATGAACTAGGATCATCAGATTCAATTTCAGCACAATTGGCCACTCTAACCAAGATGGTCCAGAACATGCAGAAACCAAACAACACACAGAAGGTCGAGGTAATGGATTCCTTTTGTGAGTTATGTGGTGGTAACCATAATTCTTATGAATGTATGCAAAATCTAGGTTTTATGTGGGGAATTACAATCGGAACAACAATATGATGTCCAACACATATAATCCAACTTGGAAGAAGCACCCAATTTTTTCATGGAGTAATCCCAACAATGCCCTAAACCAGAACAATCAGAATGTACAAGCATCGGGATTCCAGCAGAATATGCCACGGCAACAGTTGCCGCATCAACAACCGACAACATCTAGTTCTTTGGAAAATTCTCTCAATGCTTTTATGTTGAAAACTGAATCTTATATGGCTGAGAATAGTAACTTCATAAAAAGGACTGATGCTTTTATTAACAGGACCAAGATGAGATTACAAAATCAAGAGGCGGCAATCAAATCATTGGAAAATCAAGTTGAACAATTTGCTCAAAACCTGAATACTAGACCGCAAGAAGGTTTACCTAGCGATACTGAAGTCACAAGAGGAACTGTCCATGAGGAATGTAAGGCGATCACCACTAGAAGTGGCCAACAACTTAAAGAGGCTCAAGCTCGCTCATCAAACAAAACTCCACAAAAAGAACAAGACGAACTCTGTGGCAAAGCCTCAGATGCTGACCAGGAATTGCCACGGCAACCAACGATAAGCATGCCTCGGCAACCAACGATAGGCATGCCACGACAACCCCAGATGATGATGCCTCGGCAACTCTAGTTGCCCCGGCAATACCGTCAATCAGGTTCTAGACTAATGAAAGGATTGAAGATATCCAACTTCCACCACCATTCCCACAAAGGTTGAAGTGACAAAAGCAAGAATATCAATTCAAGAAGTTTCTTGATATCCTAAAGCAAGTCTATATCAACTTGCCGTTGGTTGAGGGAATTGAACAAATACCGAACTATGCCAAGTTTCTGAAAGACGTTGTGTCCAAGAGAACAAGTTTAGGAGAGTTTGAAACAGTTGCCACAATAGATGGATACATGGCCATGTTGCACAATCGCATGCCACCCAAGTTGAAAGATCCCGAAAGTTTCACAATACCATGTTCTATCAGAAACCACTATGTCGGGAAAGCATTATGTGACCTTGGAGCAAGCATAAACTTGATGCCTAAATCGTTTTTCCAAAAACTAGGAATCGGGAAGGCAAGACCTACAACAATTATGCTATAGCTAGCCTACAGATCCTATGTGCATCCAGAGGGAAAAATCGAAGACATACTGGTAAAAGTTGATAGATTTATTTTTTTTGTTGACTTTATTGTTTTGGATTGTGAAGCAGATGAACATGCACCTATCATTCTCGGGGGACCCTTCATAGCAACAGGGAGAACCTTGATCGATGTTGAAAAGGGAGAACTCACAATGAGGGTGAATGACCAACAATTTAAACTAAATGTGTTCCAAACACTAAGGCATGCCGATGATCTAGAAGAATGCCAACTTCTTCATGCCACGACAGATTTTATGCCAACTTCTTCATGCCATGATAGAGTTTAACTTCGACGAGGAATTTAGTTGCCTCGACAACTACATTGCCGATCAAGAGGAACCTGAGGAGTATGAAGAACCGATTGATGAGGAACAACAATAAGAGGCAAATTGGTTAGTCAATCGACCAGGTACATACTTTGATCCACTGGATTACTCAATTAAGGAAGGTAAACTCGAAAAGCCCTCCATTGAACAGCCACCAATTCTTGAGTTGAAACAGTTGTCAGGGCAACTAAAATATGCTTACCTGGGAACCGATAATATATTGCCTGTAATTATTTCCTCTAAGTTACAGCTTGAGCAGGAAAAGAAGCTAATCAAAATGTTGATGCTACACAAGAAGGTAATAGGGTGGACAATTGCCGACTTGAAGGAAATTAGCCCGACAGTGTGTATGCATAAGATTTTGTTGGAAGATGATCACAAACCTTCGATTGAGGCCCAAAGGAGATTGAATCATTCCATGAAAGGGGTTGTAATGAAAGAAATCATCAAGTGGCTTGACGCTGGCATCATATACCCTATCTCTGATAGTACATGGGTAAGTCAGGTACAATGTGTACCGAAAAAGGGAGGTATAACGGTGGTAAGTAATGAAAATAATGAGTTCATTCCAACCAGTACTGTGACCGGTTGGAGGGTTTGTATGGATTACCGAAAGCTAAACAAAGCCACTAGGAAAGATCACTTCCCCTTACCCTTTATTGATCAAATGCTTGACCGTCTTGCAGGTAAACCCTTTATTGTTTTCTTGATGGTTATTCAGGTTACAATCAAATTTCCATAGCGCCAGAAGATCAAGAAAAGACAACCTTCACATGCCCATACGGTACTGATGCTTTCCAAAGGATACCGTTCAGATTGTGTAAAACCCCGACAACCTTCCAAAGATGCATGATGGCACTCTTTTCAGACATGGTTGAAGACTTCCTTGAGATCTTCATGGATGATTTTTCTATTTTCGGTAATGACTTCGACAGTTGCCTCAACAATTTAGAGAAAGTGTTGGCAAGATGTGAAGAATCCGATTTAGTCCTTAATTGGGAGAAGTGCCATTATGGTAGATGAAGGAATAGTGATCGGCTACAAGATTTCATCTAAGGGAATCGAAGTAGACAAAGCCAAGGTGGATGTGATCGAGAGATTACCCCCACCAAGTTCGGTTAAAGGAATCTGAAGCTTTCTTGGACATGCAGGTTTTTACAGGAGGTTCATTCATAATTTTTCTAAAATTACTAAACCCTTGTGTAATTTGCTTGAACAGGATAAAGTCTTCAATTTTGATGATTCTTACGCCCAAGCTTTCGAAACCCTAAAGGAAAAGCTTGCCTCGGCACCTATTGTTGTTCTACCCGATTGGATGCTACATTTTGAACTCATGTGTGATGCAAGTGATTTTGCGGTAGGAGTAGTCCTAGGCCAACACACAGGTAATACCTTTCATGTGATATACTACGCTAGTAAAACTCTTAATAGCGCTCAAGTGAATTACACAACAACGAAGAAAGAGTTACTAGCCGTAGTTTTCAATTTGACAAGTTCTGATCCTATTTGATTGGTACAAAGGTAATTGTCCATACGGACCATTCGGCAATTAAGTATCTATTTGCTAAAAAGGATTACAAACCTCGTTTGATTCGTTGGATATTGCTTTTACAAGAGTTTGACATTGAAATTAAGGACAAGAAAGGAACAAAAAATCAAGTGGCTGATCACTTATCATGCTTAGAACGCAATAGGGAGGAGGAAGCAGATTTAGAGATATGCGATGCATTCCTGGATGAGCAACTGTTAGTTGCCTCGCCAACCATGGATGCGCATGCCTCAGCAACCCCTGATGCCTCAGAAACCATGGATGTGCATACCTCGGCAACCCTTAACATACATGTCGCAGCAACTCTAGACGTGCCACCTCAGCAACCACGGAAGCAGTTGCCACGGTAACCACGGATGCCTCAACAATACCTTGGTACGTGGATTTAGTTAATTTCCTTGTTTGTGGTATTTTACCTTATGGCCTTACTCACCAAGGAAAGAAGCGATTCCGCATGATGCTAAGCATTACTTTCGGGACGAGCCTCTTTTGTTTAAACAATGTACAGATTAGGTTATACGCCGATGTGTCCCTGAGAGAAGCAGTAGAATGTACTCCGGCAATGTCGTTCTTCACCCTATGGAGGACATTTTGGAGGAACACGTACGACAGCTAAAGTTTTGCAATCCGGTTTGTATTGGCCAACACTGTACAAAGATGCCCAAGAGTTTTACAAGCAATGTGATCGTTGCGAGAGGATGGGTAATATCTCTAGACGACATGAGATGCCGCTCCAAAACATCCTTGAGGTGGAATTGTTCGATGTATGGGGGATTGATTTTATGGGACCTTTCCCATCTTCATTTGGAAACCTCTACATCCTACTTTTCAGCGACTACGTCTCTAAGTGGGTTAAGGTAGCTGCAGTTCCAGCCAACAATTCCAAGACAGTGCAACGATACTTGCAAAAAAATATATTTACACGGTTTGGGATGCCGAGATCAATTATTAGCGATGAAGGCAAGCACTTCGACAACAAACTAATTGTCAAGATGTTACAACGCTTTGGTGTATCTCACAAGATTGCCACGGCATATCACCCACAAACCAATAGGCAAGCAAAAATTTCCAACGGGGAATTGAAGGGCATACTCGAGAAAGCTATAAATCCCTCTAGGAAGGATTGGTCAGTAAGACTAGATGATGCACTTTGGGCATATCGCACTGCATTCAAAACACCCTTAGGTATGTCTCCCTTCCGACTTGTCTATGGCAAAACATGCCATCTACCGGTGGAAATCGAACATAAGGCATATTGGGCAATCAAGACCGTGTATATGGATTGGGAAAGTGCCGGGAAAAAACATTTGTTGGACCTCAACGAGATAGAAGAATTATGTGCACTCGCCTATAACAATGCACGAGTCTACAAGGAGAAAACAAAGCAATGGCATGGCAAGAAACTATTGCCGCGACAATTCATGCCAAGGCAACTAGTTCTCTTATTCAATTCTCGGCTGAAACTTTTCCCGGGAAAACTAAAATCAAGATGGTCGAGACCATTCGAAGTTGTCAAACCATTCTCCCATGGTGTTGTAATAATCAAGTCCATCACTGATGTACATGAATTAGAAGTTAACGGACAAAGATTGAAGCACTACAATGGTGCCCACGTGGAACGTAACAAAGAAGTGGTCACCTTAGGAGATGCATGAGCATGCTCTCCTTTCGATATTTTCTTTTTATTTTTATTTTTTTAAACTATTTAATTTTTTATTTATTTATTAATTTCGGTTATTTCTCTTTTTAGGATAGATTTATTTATTTTCTTTAAGATTAAGATTACATCTTTCTTTTATATTTATCTAATTGTTTTTAAATTTTAAGTTTAAGAATTTCTTTGCACATCTTTATTTATTTTCTTTTATTAGTTCATCTTTAATTTTAATCCTTATTTTATTTGTTTTTGAATTGTAGGAAAAGAGTTCAAGATAAAGAGGAATTTGATTCAAGAAGGAAGCTGCTTCAACAAGGAAACTAATGGGCTAAATCTAAGGCTTATATTAAGCCTCCAATTTACCCTAAATAAACCCTATTAGCCAGCCAAACCCTTCCCCTTCCCCAAATCCCCTAGCCGTCCCCTTCCCTCAATAAAAACCCTTGTTTTCTTTCTTTCCAATCAATCCCACCCACTATATTTACTACCTATCCTTTCTATATAACCCATCACCCTTAACTTCCAAGAAACCTATTCCTACTTTTCACCTTGCAACTCTTTAGTTTCTTTTGCTTTCTTTTCTTTGTTTCTACTAAACTCACAACCAAGATCATCCATGGCATCCAAAATCGAATTTTTGGTTCATCCAAGTTCCTCCAAAGAACCAAGATACAAGAAGTTTGCTACACCGGTGGTTCAAAAAAAATTTCACTCCAAGTTTGAAAGCCGGAAGATTTGCGAAGAACAAGGCTTCGAATACTCCAACTCTCATCAAGATTTCAGCCCTGAACCATTCATATTCCAAAGGATTGTACATCAAAAGTGGCAAATCTTTTGCCATCAATCAGAACCGGGTAACATCTCATGGGTAAGAGCACTCACCTAACCCAGATAATCCTTATGTTTTTGTTCGTGACAAGGCTATACTCATAAGCCCCCAAAGCATCAACACCTTTTACGGGCTCTACATTGAGAAGGACGAGCATCAAGCCTTTGTTGATCAACTCACGCCCAAGCAACTCGACAAGGTGCTTCAAGAACTCACTCTACCGGGAACTCATTGGAACGATGATAAATACAAGGGCACGGTAAATCGCCTTCGGCTTAAACCCGAGGCAAAATTATGGAATAAGTTTGTTAAAACTTCTTTAATGCCCACAACACACAATACCACCGTTGATACACCTCGTATTTTGCTCATACATTCTATCTTGCATAACCGCATCATTAACATTGGAAAAATTATTTGTGATGAGATTTTTGTATGTAGCACAAAAGACAAGGGTTCTCTTTTCTTCCCTTGCTTAATTTCCAATCTTTGCAAGGAGATGCATGTCCCAAGTGAGTCCACTGATGAAAATGCCCTACCAAAGTCCGGCTGGAATTTAGCACAAATCTGAAAGCTAATGGGAGAGGCACCGGTAAAATCCCCAACGACTTTAATTGCACCGACAACTCCTGCTGCCTCGACAACTCCTAATGCCCAAGTAACTAATGACCGGGCAACTCGGACAGCAACCCCGGGACAACTTGAAGCACTCTTACAACTGTTGGCGAACCGCCTTAGGCAAATTGAAGACTAGTAACTAATGTTCATGCAGTACATGAAGGACCACAACAATGCCATCACTCAAGTCATCCTGGAAAAGAACCCGGACAGCCGTGTGTTGTTCCCCATTTTTCCTGCCAAAATCCTTGCTACGGCAACCAATGAAGCAGTTGCCACAGCAATCGAAATAGATGATGTCGTGACAACCTACACTGCGTCTGCCCAAGCAGTTACCACGACAACCAACACTGAAGATGCCACGGCAACCAAAGCTAAAGACGCCCCAGCAACCACTGCAAAAGCCAAAGGTAAAGCACCTATGCCTGAATCAACTCGTACTGAATCATTGTCTGATTTTTTAAATTCGGACGAGTCCTCCATTGCACCAACAAAGACCGCACCAATCGAAACCTCCAACCCCAAGCAAAAGGCCAATGACATTGATGATGAGGATGATGAGGACACCCTCGTACGAGGATCGATTCCACCATCGGCAACAAGAAAGCAACCACCGCGTTCAAGCAAAAGAATCAAGACACAGGCCAAAAGGAAACTAATCATCGATGATGACGAACTCTCAGAGTAAGTCCTAGTTTGCATTTTACTTTTCTTTATTGTTATTTTTATTTTTATTTTTCTTTGTTGCATGCATTGAGGACAATGCCTCACTCGAGTTTGGGGGGGATTATTATTAGTTAGTTACCATGTTTAGTTGCATTCATCTTAAGTATTGCATTTAGGATACATAAATTGCTTGCCATGCCTTTAGTTGGAACAAGAATTGCCTAGATTTGATGAATATCTGATGATGACTTTGCCAATGTACTTAATTGATAGAACTTTTTATTCTAGGATAACCGTGAAAACACTTAGAATCTTAGTATGATGCTAAACTTGATGAAACACTGTTGTGGCTTGATTGATTTAAGAAATTCTAGCGAACTTAGGTTGGTAGTTAAAAAATTGGGGGATTAGAATAAAAATTGAATGAATGCTAGAGGTGCCCGAAATTGGCTCTAGTATGTGCTAAAAATTGATCGCTAGAGGTGCCCGAAATTGGCTCTAGTATGTGCTAAAAATTGATCGCTAGAGGTACCTGAAACTGGCTCTAGTCGAATAAATTAATTAACTTAAGAAAACTAAAAACAAAACATTAGAGGTGCCCAAAACCAGATCTAGTTAAAACATGTTAAAAGAACCCAAGGAAGTAATTTGAAAACCTCTTGTTTGCATAGAATCCAAAAAAATCAACTTGCACACAACTCCGCACACACTCACAAGCATTATAGTATGATTCCGAGTAAATCATAAGTTGTCCGAAAAATTAAAATTCGATCATACTCTGTGCCATGGTTCTGAGGATTGAAATCAAGTTCAAAGAAGAGTTTGTGAAAATTGAAGTCTTGGCGGGTAATTATTAGTTTACATTGCTTGAGGACAAGCAATAGTTCGAGTATGGGGGTGTGTTAAGTGTCTAAAAGTACTATTTTATTCACCTTTTTATTCATATTATTGCTAGACTTAGGCTCATATTAGTTGCATTATTAGCCATTCATGCATGTTTGTATTGTTTCCTTGGTGGTTAAGCTTGATTTCATATTTTGCTAAATTTTGTGGAAAAGGGTGCTGCCGATAGTTATTTTTGTGTGTGTGCAGAATCACTTGCCTAAACAAGGCTAGAACCAGTTGCCAGGGCAGTGGATGAAGGAGATGCCGACGCAGTTGCCAGGGCAATGCATGAAGGAGATACCGAGCTAGTTGCCAGGGAAATTGTCGATAAGGGATAAGATGATATGGCAGTCGGAATTGATGACTAGATAAGCCCAAGATGACGTGGAGCAAAGTTAAATCCCAAAGGAGTTTGATTTCCATGAAGAGGTCAAAGAGAAATTAAATCCCAAAAAGATAGGAGAAGATCTAGAAGGAATTTAAATATAATAAAGAATTATATTCTCTTAAAGTATTTAATTCCAACTTAACTTCCTCCTCAAGAAGGACTTTGACCTAGCCATCTCCTATTTAAAGGAGACCAAGCCGTCAAACTCAAAGAGAGAGCAAAGGGGAGAGATTTCGACACGAGGCTTCAACCATTCTTCATCTTTTTCTTTCTTGTTCGATTAGGTTTATGTTAGGGATTCTTTGTTTTGTGTTTCTTTGGAACCTAGCCATGAACTAAATCTATTTGGCTAAGGTTATTGTGTTTTGTGGTTGTGAGAAATAATTGGATTTTGTTTAGGTAATAAGAGTTTGCACTTTCAATTCAAGGTTTACTCATTCTTGGTTTTTATTCTTGTTTGCGAGTGAATTGAGAGAAGATCTCGTAACTCTATTTATTTATCTAATATCGGGAGAGTTAGATTCAAGAAACGAATGAGTATGGTCTTTATTCAAACTATTGATGGTGAAGATTAATCTAGCTTCGAAATAGGTTAAGGATTTCAACGGCTAAGAGGAGCGCAAGATTTGTTGTTCTTCACCCTTGATTCACACAGGGATGTATTGTCAAGGCATGCACAATTAGCTAGAGTTTCGACTTAGGGATAAGAAGAAACCATTGAAGAACGCTCTGCCGAACCTTGAAGTTGCTGCCCAGCCACCCAAGCAGTTGCCCTGCCAGTTGCCTAGGCAACCATCGATTAGTTGCCAAGGCAACCCCACTGCGCAAGTTGCCACGGCAACTGAGTTGCCCTTGCACTCTTTTACCAAGACGATCCAATTGGCTATCACTCCTCAACTCACGATAACTTGGCCTATACTCTCTCTTATTTGATTACATCTTCTTTTACTTTATTGCTTTCTATTTTAGTTGTTAGTTAAACTCCTACAATCTTCTACTTGTGTTCTTTTACTTTTTACAGTGCAAGAGATTAGATTCTTGAAGTGGCACCAATCCCTATGGAGACGATACCTTTTATACTATAACTTGCGACGTGTACACTTGCACAATTGCGGAGCACTTATTACGCGCAACAGGTATATAGTCATTTAGGTTAATTCACTTATTTAAAGTATTTTCAGAAATATTGGTTTTCAAACGTTTATTCAGAAATCAGGGAAATTTAGATATTTCACAACCGCAAAGATTAGAAATCAAATATCAAAATTCTCCAAACAGTTTGAAAAATTAACGGTTAAATCCGAAGTTTTTTCAGGACAAGATTGAATTCCCAAATTATTTCCACTATCAGGGGTATCCAGTCCTTTTTACACTTCAATGGTATTTTTGTCATTTCACATCTAAGTATTTCAGGCATTAGATCTTTTAACAATATTAATCAAAATTGAAGGTTTTGAGGTTAACTGCTTTATCAGATTTTTCACCGATCTTGGATTTCTTACCGGTCATCAAATTTCTTATTCCAGTTAGACTTAAGCTCATATTAGTTGCATAATTAGTCATTCATGCATTAATTCATGTTTCTTTCCACCATTGAGCTTGATTACATAACTTGGTTATTTTTATGGAAAAAGATGCTGCTTTGGTGTGTTTTTGTGTGTGTGCAGAATCACTTGCCTAAACAAGGCTGGAACCAGTTGCCAAGGCAATGCATAAAAGAGATGTCGAGCTAGTTGCCAAGGCAATTTTCGAAAAGGAATAATATGATATGGTAGTCGAAATTGATGACTAGATAAGCCCAAGATGACGTGGAGCAAAGTTAAATCCCAAAGGAGTTTGATTTCCATGAAGAGGTTAAAGAGAAATTAAATCCCAAGAAGATAGGAGAAGTTCTAGAAGGAATTTAAATATAATAAAGAATTATATTCTTTAAAGATAATTTAATTCCAACTTAACTTCCTCCTCAAGAAGGATTTTGACCTAGCCATCTCCTATTTAAAGGACCAAGCCGTCAAAGATCAAAAAGCAAGAGGAGAGAAAATTTCGACAACTCCAATGGGAAAGAAGGAAGAGATTTCGACAAGAGAGCAAGGGTGAGAGAGTTCGATTTCTTCTTCTTCTTTGCTTCAATTAGATTCATGGTTTGGGGATTATTCTTTGTATATCTTTTGAACCCAGCCAGGAACTAACTTGATTGGTTGGGGTTATTGTGTTTTGTTGTTGTGAGAGACAATTGGATTTTGTTTAGGTAATAAGAGTTTGCACTTTTCTATTCAAGGTTTATTCATTCTTGGTTCTTATTTTTGTTTGCGAGTGAATTGGAAGAGGATCTCGTAACTTCATCTATTTATTTAATATCAGGAGAGTTAGATTCAAGAAATGAATGAGTATGATCTTTATTCAATCTATTTAATATCGAGTGAATTGCAAGATTGGTTGTTGTTCACCCTTGATTCACGCAGGGATGTATTATCAAGGCATGCACAAGTAGCTAGAGTTTCGACTTAGGGATAAGAAGAAACAATTGAAGAATGCTCTGCCGAACCTTGAAGTTGCTGCCCAGACGCCCAAGTAGTTGCCCAACTAGTCGCCCAGGCAACCATCGATTAGTTTCCAAGGCAACCCCGCTGTGCAAGTTGCCACGACAACTGAGTTGCCCTTGCACTCTTTTACCAAGACGATCCAATCGGCTATCACACCTCAACTCATGATAACCTGGCCTATTCACTCTATTTTAATTTCATATATTGTTTTAGTTTATTGCTCTTAGTTTTCTCGTTAATTAAAACCTCTATTATCAATTGTGTTTTTATTTTCACAGTGCAATAACATAAGCAAAGTGGCCCAAACCAATCCCTATGGAGACGATACTCGATACTCGTATCACTTTATTACTTGCGACGTGTATACTTGCACATTTGCGTAGCACTTATTACACGCAACACTTGTCTTAACCAATTAATTATCCTTCTATCGAAATCAACTCGACTTTCAAATAATTAACAATAAACACATAATCAATCATATTCATTCATGCATTAACCAATTACCAACGTGTTCCATAAAGCATGAAATAGGTAGTAAAATATTACCTCAAATTCAAGCTACAAAGGTCGACCCTTAAACCCCCTTTAATCGCTCTCGAACTCTAATTTGATGTCTCTCAACACCTTAGATACATGGCAAAACGAATTACATTAGAAACAGAAATTAAACTCAATAATTGTATTGCATCAGAAGATCAAACGCTGAAAAATAGCTTGTCGAGTATGAATTTGGTGAAATAGACTCAAAAACAGAATCGGGACGTTGAAAAACCCAAAATATGACCAATTTGAAAAAGTCAACTTTAGTCAAAGTCAACATGTTCAGTCAACACGGGTCAGGTCAAGGTCAATGATTCAGGTCAGGGTTAAATTGATTAGGTCAGGTTGTGTCTAGACCGGTTCGGGTTAGGGCTTAACTGGTTCTGAAAACTGGTTCGGGCTTCCCTTACTAATGGACAACAAACTTGGGCTCAACAAAGATGGGCTCTCTAATGGGTTACATCTGGTGGCCCAATTTTAAATACCCAAGGAAGCATAAAGGAAATTAGGGTTCCCTACACCCCTGTTGACGTCGGCGGCTCACCGATGGTGAACCAACAATGACCCAAAGGGTCATTTTCGGCAAAAATATACAACAAACAACAATTTCAACCAAAATCAAATAAAAATGCTAGAAATCGAATTCAAAACTGCCTACTCGAAATTGGGTATTCATGAGGCATGGTAGAGGAGATTCTGGCGGCGACACGGTGAACGGAGTGAGGGCTTTTGCTCGCGGGACACTGGTAACATGAAAGTGGTGGCGACATCAGCTACGGACAAGAGGTGATGGGTGGCCGGAGCTCGAACGGAAGATGGGATAGGATATGGGTTTACCAATCTTTTAACTAATCTCCACGATGAACGACATGGATATTCGGCGAGTGGCTTACGGGCTTTGGTTGAGATGGTGCGACGCTTCAGCTGATGTAGGCGGTGACAGTCACGGACCGATGGTGACAGAGATTGACAGCAGCGAAGGGAGGTTGGGAAATAGAGAACACTCTTGAATTTCTCTCTCGACCTTTCATATTCTGATGGGCCATTTTTCTGTACTAGGGGTAGTTGGCGTATATAAAAATTGATATAAAGCATTATACAAGGTTTTGTATTACACTAGGGTTGGATCAAACTAGAAATAGCCATAGTTCCAATGGCTAACACATCAATTCACTGCAAAAGTTCATGGGTTCAACACTCCATTGCTTCAAAGCTATCTTTTCTTCTTTTTGTATATTATTATCATCTAAAATTTTGGGCGTGACAGTTTGAGAGTAAAGTTCAGTGATGATTATGTAATTTACCTTTAAAATTATTATATTACTATTTTATTATTTTTATTTTATCTTTAGGAAAAATTTAATTTTTCAAATGATATATATCCTTATGTGATGAAACAAGTAGAAGCTCAATCTAAGAATCGTAAATATCATCTATACATTCACTATCTCAAGAGCAATGATTGTTCAAATAATGCGGATTCAAATGATTGGGATGGTTCATTGTCAATAAATGGACTGCAAAAAAATTTAAGGTATTTTTATTTAATAAATTTTACTTTATTATTTAGTAATATTGTAGGCTCAAAGTGATCTAAACAAAGTGAATAGAAGACACCAACAAATTCAAATTAAACATTCAATACATGTGCATCCACCATTTCATTTGATATTTATTTTGAAAGGAAATGAGCCTCGTTAAAACCCCCTCTAATCCTAAATAGGAGGAAAAGAGTACCCTATTTTATTATATCCATGAAGGTCACGAAATTAGGATACACATATCCAAAGACAAGCAACTAACAATTTGATTCTAAGATAACATGTTTATTTATGTTTAAATCTTATTATTTTAGAAAGATAAAGATTCTTATGAATGGCCTGATTTTGTGATGCTTTGGAGGGCCACACATATGAAACCTAACGGTACTCAATCTATGCCAAACGAAGAAGAAACAATGTTATTTATTATTTCATACTAAATTTATTTTTTTAAAATAATTGTTTTTATTTAAGAATAGGGTGAGAAAAATCAAAAGAAGATTTCATCTGCATCTATTCTCCTTGTGGAGCATTTTGCACTTGTTTTTGGAAACGTCAAATTACTCACGTGGTATAGTTGTTGGAGGAATAATATTTAGTTCTCAAGTAAAAAGTTGTATTCTTGCAGAAGCTAAGACTACAAAAAGACGTGTAGAAAATGAAGTTGCAAGACTTACTGAAATTACAAAAAAGCAAGAGAAAACCAACTTTCAACTCCAAAAGATATGAAAGCTCAATACGAAGAACTTATAGCTCAAAGATAGGCTATAGAGAAACAACCCATGAAGCTGGAACAAGTAAGAGAGTTATATGTGTGTTTGACAGGAGAACAATTACTTTCGAATTTCTTTCTCAATGCATCTTAGTCAAATTCTGTAACTAGGAACGTAAATACAATATTTAAAGGCTTAAGGAGTAAGTTTCCCCTGAAGCAAACAAAAATAAAAAAATTTACCCGTACTTTTTAATTACCATTTTTACCCTAAAAATCATTTAATTGCATCAATTTTACCCTAGAGGTTATTTAATTGCATCAATCTTGGCCTTATAGTCATTTAATTTTGGTGATTTGTTCTTCATGAGTAACATGGTGCAATTAAATTATTTCAAGGGAAAATGAAACAACTATTGACTTTTAGGATAAAATTATTGCAATTAATAAGTAAAGGTAACATTGCTTATTTGGATTTTGTTAAACCTATGTGATACATGTCTCAAGAGACCTAATTGCATGTCTAGAAATTTAGTCAACTTATTTCGACTTTTTATTAGGATTCAGACATATTTTGACCATGAATTCTTCTTCCGACTTGTGATTTAGTCTCTTAGCTTTCTAACACACTTTAAAACACATTAATCTAACATCAGGAACTCAAGATACAGTCATTTTAGCAAAGACAATGCAGTCAGTAAATTCCATACGGGTCTAATATGGGGATTTCAAATAATTATGAATTTTCAATATTTTTATTGATTATTTGTAATTTAAATAAGCTTAAGAATTTTCATTATGTATTTTAGAAGATTTAGGATTATATTTATCATTTAATTAATTGTACTAAGAGATTTAGATAAATTAGGATTTATTTTATTTTATTAGTTTTATAGTTTAGTTCAAATACATTTTTTTGTATTTTCCCTTTGTTTTAGGATTTTACTAGCCTATAAACAGGCTCATCTCTTTTGTAAACAACACACTTCTTTTTTATCAATAATATTTAAAACTCTATCTGAGTGATTTGTTGCAAGATTTGTTCATCTTGTGTTTTTTCTTTAGAAGTTGTTTCAACAAAATTTGTTGAAGATCTTTGGAGATCATCTTCACACCCATGTTTGCCTAGGTAATTGCGTCTAGGAGGGTGGGTTAGAGCTGCTTGAGGTTGCTTGCTTGGTTAATTGCGATCAAGAGGGTTCCGAGGACAAAATATCCTTCAGCAACAACCACGCCATCTCCATTCAACCAAAACAATTTCGTCATCCACCTTCAACAAGGGGTTTTAATGAAGTGCTACTCTATCATTTGGTATCAAAGCTAAAACTATTCTTGTTTGTTACCCAATGATACGTCAACCAAGGCAAAAGTTCGTAGTGCCTTCCTTTCAATGGAAATATGATCTTGATGGTTATTGTGATTGCAAAAATACCATTGATATCTTGGTCGAGTTTTATAGATTTCCCGAACAGCTTCAAGTTCAACTCATTGTCTTAGCATTCACAGATTATGCAACACTATAGTGGTCACAGCTAAAACAAGATTGATGTCTTAATGGAGAAGCCAAGATAATATCATGAGCAGAACTTAAAAAGGTTATGTGTGTCGCAACCCTTTTTAGGAGTCTTGACGTTTTGGAAAACTTTATAAAATCACGGAGTCACCACCAATCTTTTTGGAAAAGTGTGATTGGATCAATTTTTAAAACAAAGGTTATTTTAATAAAACGTTTTATTTATTAAAACAACAATTTTGGTCTATGAAAACAAGAGAAAACAGGTTCGGGGGTCAGTTTCATGCGGGGATGGGTTAGCACCCCCACAACGCCCAAAAATTGGTACCTAATTGGTTTCAAAAAGTATTTTCAAAATTGGAATTTGCAAGTTCACAAGATTTCGATTTATTCGTCCATTAAATGAATATATATCTATTTTAACGGCCTTATCACCTGGAAAATGAACTTCAATCACCGCCAACACTCCTAGCGCTAACCCATCATTTCCATTTGATAAGACACCACATTAATTAGTTCCACTTTTTAACAAACAAAGGAAATCAATTTGTTGAATTTTTTATTCTAAATTAAAACTTATTTTTCCTAAAAAGGGGTCTAACTATTTCCTATTTATGGATTTAAGTTTTTATTAAGTGTGTTTTATCTTTATGAAGAAAATTTTATCACAAAGGAGAGTCTCTATCTAAGGCTTGAAGAACTTATTCCTAAGGCTAACTTAATACTAAAGCAAAACGAGAAAATAAAACACAAATTAAAATTTTTAAGTTTTTTGAAGGAACTTGGATTATTCCTCGTTTTTTAACCTCTTTTTGTTTGTGAAACAATTTTAATTTTCTTTTTGAATTTGTTTAAATGTGGTCACCACCCCTTTTTTTTAAATATTTTAAAGCATAAAAATTTAAAAGAATAATAAAAATTTTGATTTTTTTAAAAAAATGGTACTTGGACCAAAGAGAAATAGATTAAAAGCCCATTTTATTTACAAACAACCCAAATATTTTTTAAAGAATTTGGATGGATCAAACATCATTTTTTAACAAAAATTAAACTTGTTCTTGGTGTTTATCAAAAAGGATGAACAAGAAAGAGGCCACCGTGCCGACCACCTTCCACCGGTGCTGGCCGCCGCTCACCGGCGGTGACCTCTAAAAATTATTATTTTTCTAAAAAAGGTTAAAAAACTCAAAAAATCAGATTTTAAATCGAACTAAAACCCGGATTTTAAACACATACGAACAAAGGATGAACAACACATGAACAAAAATATATATAAACAAACAGAATTTAAAATAAAAAAAGAGAAATTATACCGATGAAGAGATGAACCGCTAGCTTCACAAAAAATTGAATAAAAGCTGCTCCAAACTCGAACAAATTCCAAAAACCGGTGAAGAGGAAAACCGCTAGCTTCTATTCCTCACGAGCAATGATTGTTCAAATAATGCGGATTCAAATGATTGGGATGGTTCATTATCAATAAATGGACTGCAAAAAAAATTAAGGTATTTTTATTTAATAAATTTTACTTTATTATTTAGTAATATTGTAGGCTCAAAGTGATCTAAACAAAGTGAATAGAAGACACCAACAAATTCAAATTAAACATTCAATACATGTGCATCCACCATTTCATTTGATATTTTTTTTGAAAGGAAATAGGCCTCGTTAAAACCCCCTCTAATCCTAAATAGGAGGAAAAGAGTACCCTATTTTATTATATCCATGAAGGTCACGAAATTAGGATACACATATCCAAAGACAAGCAACTAACAATTTGATTCTATACATTCACTATCTCAAGAGCAATGATTGTTCAAATTTGAACCAAAGCTGTTCCAAACTCGAACAAATTCCAGCAACTTTCAAGTGATTTTCAGATGAATTTTTTGAGTGAATTTTTCTCAATTGATGGATGATGAACAAGGCACAAATGAATCACTATTTATAGGGTTTTAGGGATTGGAAAATAAGGCAATTTGGGGACAAAATACCCAATTTCGTCCTAAAAAATCATCCCAAATGATCAGAATATCTTTGACTTATCCATGGGGATTGAAATTCAATCTGAATTTCATCAGATTTGGCTTCAATTTGGGGAATTTTGCCCCTAAAATTAATTAGGGTTTGAATCTTTTTCCTCCACATTTTGCATGTTACTGGCAATGGCAGGGGATGGCATCGGTGGCGTTGGACTCAGCCTGCTGAGGCTAGTCGACCGGTACCTCCCACGACGGCTGCGGTGGCCCAGGCGCGGTGCAACGATTGCCGACACTAGCCTAGTTCGAACAGCCTAGGGGATTTGGGGGAGATGATCCAACGTGCGTGCAGCGCACGCGCTGGTGCGTGGCAGGGCAAGCTCCCCCCCCCCGTTCCCTTTTTTTCCTTCATTCGATCCAAGCCATCTATTATTTCAACCCTAAATCCAAAGGTATCGAATAAACCTGAAAAAAATAAATGAGTTACTTTGGGCCCCTTTAATGGTCTCTTTACTTATTATATTTTTGGAGTGGGTTTTATTTTAATGGGTCTTTATTATTAAAAAAATGGGTTTTATTTTAATGGGTCTTTATTATTTAAAAATGGGTTTTTATTCAAGAAATGGACACCTTTTTTATTTAAAAATGGGTTTTATAGTTAATAATAATACTAGCATAATTAATAATGATAATAATAATAGAAGAGGTGAAAATCTAGTGACAACAGTTGCCCCTTCTTTGCTTATTCCAGTGAAACAGGGATATAGCAAACAACATGAGACACTAATTTTCACCAATCACTGATTTGCTGCTTGACTATGTTCTCCTAATGCTCGAACGGATGAGTAAGTTCTATTCTCCTTATGCCTGAATAGATTGGCGGGATCCATTCTTCTTACAGATAGACGGGTTCTATTCTCCTCATGCTCGAATAGATAAGCAGAGTTCCATTCTCCAAATGCCCAAACGGATGGACAGGTTCTATTCTCCTTATGCTCGAATAGATAAGCAGGGTTCCATTCTCCTTACGTCTAAATGGATGGATAGGTTCTATTATTCTCATGCTCGAATAGATAAGCAGGTTTCCATTCTCCTTACGTCTGAATGGATAGACAGGTTCTATTATCCTCATGCTCGAATGGATAAGCAGGGTTCCATTCTCCTTACGTCCGAACGGATGAACGGGTTCTATTCTCCTCATGCTCGAATAGATAAGCAGGTTCCATTCTCTAAATGCACGAACAAATAGGCGGGTTTTATTCTCCTCATGCTTGAATAGATAAGCAGGTTCTATTCTACAAATGCCCGAACGGATAGGCGGGTTCTATTCTCCTCATGCTTGAATAGATAAGCATGTTTCATTCCCCAAATGCCTAAACGGATAGGTGGATTCTATTCTCCTTATGCTCGAATAGATAAGCAGATTGAAAAGGTTCCATCCTCCTTATGCTTGGATGGATAAACGGGTTTTACACCTGTCAAAGTTCAAACAAATGACTATGATGAACATGCCCCTATGGATGACTAATCATGAATGTATGACACTTTTGTTTTTTATAATTAGTTTTCCTGGATCATATTATCTCAAACATTTTCTCAATTCTGGCAACAGATGGTAAGTGTCTATTCTAACCCATCCGATCAGAAGAAGGAGTATGAGTTCCTTTTATTTCTCTAAACCAAAAGGCTTTGCACCATGTCATGATCAAGTAAGTTTGCAATAGCCCATCCTTCAATACTAATTGGCTTCACCAATTTCTCGTTGTTTAAAATTCCACTGATTGTTCCTTGGAAAGAAATCTTCGCCATTGCCCACTCTTAACTTCGGGGACTAAAAGCCACATCCTTTGATTTGGGCAAAATTAGAGTTCACCAAAACACCACCATGTTGTACCATAGGTTTAATGCCACAACTACATTCTTCTTTTCCTGTGGCTTTTGCTTTAATTTTTTAAAACATGGAAACTCTTTGCAAAGTGTTTGAAGTCTTCACATAGCGTTGCTAGGACATCAAAGAGCAAAACTCTGCGGGGATATATGTGGGATGCTTTGGCTTACCCACATTAATGCGTGGGAAATTGTCTGAATATTGCAACTATATACTACGATAATCATAGATAGTCACCCCCATCACCTCTGCTTCACCATTCTTAGTACTTCCTTACTTCATATGATCTTTGCACATTTACTCATTCAATCTAGTTATCTTGTATTCTTGGGTAGAAGGACTAACTTAACCCTCATATTCTTAAACATTCTTTTAACATTTGTCCAACTATCATTGTAATTGATACATCAATGTTCAGTGATAAGCCTCCTAGAATCTCGTTGTTCTTTCGAGGTCTGTAAGATTGTTCTCATTATCAACATTCAGTGTTAAGCCTTCTTGAACAGTCTTGAATAAGAGCCCCAACCTCCAATGTCTGTAAAATTATTCTTATTGTTGAGGGTGACATACTATCTCGTGTTGGCACCCTTGTCTTGCGACATGCTATCTTAGGGTAATGTCCAAACATCTCTCGAGGATTCCCTAATTCTTGTTTTCACAGGGGTTTGTGCATTGTTTGTAGCGAAACTCATTTCCGCCTCAAATATTTTTGTATGTTGGCATTTCATGCCCCAAATCCAAAACTTGACTACGGGATACTTCCAAATTCTGGCATTCTTTCAAAAAATTTCAGAGTAATGCTCAAAAATCCTTTGTATAATTTAAAATAAAGCCAGACTTATTAGTTCTCATTTCAATGCAAGATGCTTATGGAAAGGAAAATTATCAAAGAAGAAGAAGCTTTTTCGCAACAAAGTTTTATTAGTATTATGGCAAATACAAAAGGAAATTACAAGGAAAGGAATAGGCATTCAAATATCAGAAACCAAAACTCCTCTTGTCGTGACTCCATAAGATGCTTTGAACGCCAACTATGATGAGCAGATTCTGAAAATAGTGATTATGTGGAAAGATATGAAGCTTCTAGGTACCCAAATTATCTTGTGTAAGACCTCATTTGCATATCATCTGAGCCGCCCTTTACGGGTTTTCAACTCAGACCCTCCTTTGGTTTCAAAACGCCTTTTTTCGGGTTTTCATTTTGAACCCCCTTTTTCTTTTTCTTTTGATTTTTTCCTTTTTTTCTTTTCTTTTTCTTCTTTCTTTTCCTTTTTATTTCTATTTTCTTTTCTTCTTCAAACGTAATACCTTTTGGCTGAATCTGAGTTTATTGGGTTCTGAAGTTCATCTCCATCCATTTCAGCTAAAATTAACGCCTCCTAAGAAAACCTTTGATACGATATAAGGCCCCTCCCAATTAGGCGCCTATTTTCCTCGGGAATCATTTTGAATTGGTAGCTTTTTCCTCAACACCAAGTCTCATTCTTTAAATTCTCTCGGGTGAATTTTCTTATCGTGAGCCCTTATCATCCTTCTCTGGTACATTTGCCCATGACATAATGCCTTTAACCTCTTTTCATCAATCAGATTAAGCTGGTCACATCTTTCCTGAATCCATTCTACCTCTTCTAATTTTGCTTCCATTAAGATACAGAGTGATGGTATTTCAACTTCAATTGGTAGCACAACTTCAACTCCATAAACTAACGAAAATGGTGTTGCTCCAGTAGAGGTTCGCACTGCAGTCCGATAGACATATAAGGCAAACGGTAGCTTCTCATGCCAATCCTTATAGGTGTCAGTCATTTTTGCGACTATTTTCTTAATATTCTTATTCGCAGCCTCTACTGCCCCATTCATCTTCGGACAATATACCACAGAATTATGATGTTTGACATTGAACTCCTCATAGACTCCTTCTATCATTCTGTTATTCAAATTGGAAGCGTTGTCTGTAATAATACTTTCTAGTAGACCATACCAACAAATAATCTCTTTTTCCAAAAACTTGCACACCGTAGATCTGGTGACGTTTGTATACAAAGCTGCTTCTACCCACTTTGTGAAATAGTCAATGGCTACCAAGATAAAACGATGCTCGTTTGACGCCTTAGGGTGAATCTGACCGATGACATCAATGCCCCACATGGAGAATGGCCAAAGGGCTGTCATAACACGAAGAGGTTGAGGTGGCGTGTGAACCTTGTCAGCATAGATTTGGCACTTGTGGCATTTGCGAGAATAGTTGATGCAATCACCTTCCATGGTTGACCAATAATATCCAAGACCCATGATCCTTCTGGCCTTGGTGAAACCACCAGGATGGCTTCTACAAACTCCTTCATGAATTTCTTCCATAATTAATTGAGCTTCTTTTGCACCCACACATATTAAAAGCACTTGATCACGACTTCTTCTGTATAAAATCTCTCCATCAAGGACATACCCTGATGCCATTTTCCTGATCATTTTCTTTTCATTCCCTGTAGCTTGCGGCAGGTATTGCTGAAATTTTACATATTGCAAGATGTCATGGTACCATGGCAGTCCATCCATTTCTTCTTCCACATCATAACAATGGGCTGGGGAGTCTAGCATATGTAACCTGATAGGCACCATCTCAGAACCCTCACTTGCCTTAAACATAGTGGCTAAGGTGGCTAAAGCGTCAACCATCTGATTGTCTTCCCTGGAGAGACGCTTGAAAGTAACCTCGTCGAACTCTTTGATTAGCTTAAGGACTAACTTGTGGTATTCTACCAGCTTTGCATCTTTTATCTCCCATTCTCCACGTACCTGATAAATGACCAATACAGAGTCCCCAAAAACTCTTAGGGTACGAATTTTCCTCTTTATAGCCTCTCTTAGACCCATTATACAGGGCTCGTACTCTGCCATGTTATTAGTGCAGAAGAATCTCAAACGACTGGTAAAAGGGCAATAATCTCCTTTCGTCGAAACCAAAACTGCCCCTATACCTCACCCTAATGCAGTTGCTGCACCATCAAAGTTCATAACCCAAGATTCTGTTGGAGTCTCATCATCTTCTGAGATACATATCAAATCTTCATCAGGAAAATTAAAATTTAACGCTTCATATTCATCACAGGCGTGGCTTGCCAAAAAGTCAACTATGGCACTCCCTTTTATCGTTTTTTGGCTCACATACTGAATATCAAATTCTGATAGTAACATCTACCAACGCGACAACCTTCCTGATAAAGCTAGAGCCTCCATTATGAACTTTAGTGGATCTAACTTCGAGATTAGCCACGTAGTATGATATAACATATACTATCTGAGCCTTTTAGCCGCCCATACTAAAGCACATCATAGCTTTTCAATTGAAGAATATATGGTTTCACAATCAGTGAACTTCTTGCTCAGGTAATATATCTCCTTTTCTTTTCTCCCAGTATCGTCATGTTACCCTAATACGCAACCCATATAATTTTCATGCACCGTTAAATAAAGGATTAATGGCCTCCCCGAGACAAGTGGTACTAATATTGGAGGATTGGTTAACTGCTCTTTGATTTTTTCTAAAGCTGCTTGGCATTCTTCATTACATGCCCCTAGGTTATTCTTTCTGAGTAGTCTAAAAATTGGATCACATTTATCTGTTAACTAGGAGATAAAACGGGCGATGTAATTTAACCTCCCTAGGAAACCTCAAACCTCCTTCTGTGTTTGAGGTGGTGGGAGCTCTTGTATGGCCTTGATCTTGTCTGGATCAATCTCAATTCCTCTCTTGCTCACCACAAAGCCTAATAATTTTCCTGATGTGACCCCAAATGTACACTTGTTTGGGTTAAGCTTTAGCTGGAACTTCCTCACCCTTTGAAAGAGTTTCTTTAAATTTGCCAAATGCTCCTCCTCAGATCGAGATTTATCAATCATATCATCTACGTATACTTCTATTTCCTGATGCATCATGTCGTGGAAAAAAGTGACCATGGATCTTTGATAAGTTGCCCCTGTATTCTTTAGACCAAAGGGCATTACTTTATGACAAAAGGTTCCCCAAAGTGTTATAAAGGTGGTCTTTTCCATGTCTTCTGAGCATATTTTAATCTGGTTATATCAGGAAAACCTATCCATGAAAGAAAAAAGGGAATGACCAGCTGTGTTATCCACTAATGTATCTATGTGCGGTAACGAAAAGTTGTCTTTGGGGCTTTCTCTGTTGAGATCTCTGTAGTAAATGCACATACGTACTTTTTTGTCCTTTTTGGGAACTGGGACGATGTTGGCCACCCATTCTGGATACTTAGCTACCTCTAAAAATCATTTATCGAATTGCTTCTTCACTTTATCTCTGAATTTTAGGAGCATCTCTGATTTTATCCTCCTAAGCTTCCGCTTTACAGGTTCGCAACCTACTTTAATAGGAAGCCGATGCATGACAATGTCAGTGTCGAGGCCGAGCATATCTTGATACGACGAGGGAAAAATATCTTTGAATTCCTTTATAAGCTCAATCAGGCTTCGTCGAGTATGGGCTGTAATGGTGGTGCCAATCTTTACTTCTCGCTTCTCTTCTTCAGTACCGAGATTCAGTATTTCTAATTCTTCTTTATAAGGCAAAATCTGCTTTTCCTCCCCTTCTACCATTCTGAACAGGTCACTTGGTAAGTCATATTCTTTCTCATCATCAATATTTCCAACTTCTTCCAAGCATAGAGGCAATTCGAAGTCAGACTCGGATTCATTTATGCCAATGAAATCTGAAGACCTAAAAAAGGAATAGGTAAAAGATATATACAAAGAGAAGAAATAAAATGAATGAACAAAATGTTTTTTATGCTTTTAACTTTGTGGTTTTTATTTGGTTTTGGTTTATTTACGAAAGGAGTTTGCCACATAGGATTTAAGAAAATGCATCTTTTATTCAAATTAAAAGTTTGACATAGGCCCTTTACATAAGATCCCCTATTGTCTCCGGGCCTGGAGCAAAGGGGTTCGTTTTGAGAATTACTCTGAACATGTCTTAAAGACTACATGAATTTCTTCAGTAGTCCAATTGTCAAGCTTAGAGCAAGGGCGGATCATGGACAAGTACTGGTTCTTTTTTTCATCATCAGTCACAACATTGATACTCACCTTCTCAAATGCTTCACACAAGTCGCTCTTCTCTTCCTCCTTTTCATTAACTGGGGTATTTGGATCTAGCAAGCCTCCGGGTCTGAAGTTATGGCTTAGAGGTGGGAAAGTCATCGGCTCCCACTCAATCTCTTCGTCTTTCAGTCTAGCTCTTCTCTTTTCCTGATGTTTCTTTATTTCAGCCCTTCTCTGCCAATTATTGGACTTGAAACGAGGCCAAACCGATCATTTTTCATTGGGATTACTACGAGATACAGCCTCCCTTGATGTCTCTTTCCAAACCCCTTTTTCCAATTTTAGCTCATTTCCCAAGCGTTTGTTTTACCTGCATCTTCGCACAGCTTGATAATTCTGGTTCTGGCACCTTGCTCCCTTCGGTGACAATGGTTGCATTGACTAACTCAAATGTCCTGAAGTAACACTCGAGCGCGCCCTCATCAATTTCGATAAAGGGTGTATCATTAGTTACTGATGCAATGATTTCCTCCTCCGCACCAACGGTTATCAACTGGCCATCTATCACAAACTTCAACTTCTGGTGTAGAGTAGATGGGATTTCTCCAGCCATGTGAATCCAAGGGCATCCCAGCAAACATTTATAGCTAGGCCTTATATCCATGACCACAAACTCAACATCGAAGGTCGATGGTCCAATTTGCAGAGGCACCTCAATTTTCTATAACACATCGTTCTGAGTTCCATCAAACGCTTTTACTGTATTTTGATAAGTTCTCATATGAGAACTGTCTATGGGTAGCTTCTTTAGCGTTGCTAGTGGAATAACATTCAAAGCGGATCCATTATCAATAAGGACACCTGACAGCATGTATCCCTTACATTTGGTAGTGATATGTAGAGCTTTGCACGAACCCCTTCTTTCTCTTGGTATTTCCTCATCATTGAATGAAATAAAATTGTTGACAACTATGTTACCGACTAACGTGTCCATCTTATCGATTGTGATCTCATTTGGTATGAATGTCCAGTTCAGAATCTTTAACAAGGCTTCACGGTGGCCTTTAGAACTTAATAACAGATATAGCATAGAAATTCAGGCCGGAAGCTTGTGGAGTTGCTCCACCACACTATATTCACTGTGTTTTAAAATATTCAAGAATTCTTGAGCCTCTGATTCCTTCACATGCTCATGATATGTTGTCAGTTTTTCTTGGAAGAAATCTCTGTTATCTTCTTTCTCAGGCTCCTCAGTAGCAGCCTTTCTTTGTGCTGCATCTCTATCTTCTGCTATTGGCTGGGAATAGAGCCTTCCACTCCTCGTGAAATGGCTCACCTCATTGATTGGTTCTTCTTTCTCTTTAACAGATGTTTCTTCCGGGGCTGCCATCGCACAAGCGTAATTCCATGGGACTTGCTTGCTATCCTTGTATGGAAACGGGGTCGGTGCCTTAATTATAAGCCGTAGGGTTACACCCCTTACCGGCTCACTAACTCTCATTTTAGCCTTAATAACTAAAGGCTTCATTCTAGAGTAGTCTCTTCTAGAGGGTGACTCATCTGATACACAAATGTCCAACATGCATTCTTTGTCTTCTTTTTCAAAGAACTCAAGTTCTTTTTCATTCATCTTGTCTTGAACTAGTTGCCTAAATTCTAAGCAACAATTAATTTCATGTCCTTTCTCCTCGTGATACCCACAATACAATCCATCTCTAATTTTTAGCTTATGTGTTTCTCATTCCAACATCCCAGCTGCCACCATTTGAGCCCATACCCACTTCATGAGTGCTCTAACTTCAGCAACACACTCCTTAATTACCTTATCCTTCTTTACCACGACTGCATTTACACCTGCCTTCTGATGGTTCGGTAAAGGGTTTCCCTTGTCTTCTAACGTATAGAATAATAGCAATCCTGATTTCCTTAGATCGTCCACAACTCTTTTGAAGGCAGTGCACTTCTCAGTGGTATGCCCCCTAACTCCTGCATGATATTCGCATTGTGCTTTCTCATCGTACCATGGTGGGTACGGTGGAGAGAATGGGGGAACATGTCTTGGCAACACCATTTGGGATTTGACCAAATCAGCAAATAACTGTGCATATGTCATTAGAATAGAAGGAAAATATGGCTTTGAGTTCCTTTGGTATCTTCGTTCTTTCTTCAGAGGATTTGTGGCTGCAGTTGGAACCGTAGTCGAGACGCTAGGCTTGTTGAAGACTGCCCCATTTGAGTAGCTGGAGTTGTAAACATTAGTGGCATTGACTTCATTGTCTCTCTTTTTATACGGTTTCTTTGTTTCCCCACTATCCAACTTTCCACTTTTCACAGCCGCAAGAATCAACTCTCCATTCATTAACATGTCTGCAAAACTCTTGGTTGCATGATTGAGCATATGATCGTAGAAGGAACCTTTCAGCGTTTCTACAAACATTAGGGTGATTTCATTCTCTAAAAATGGTGGCTAGATTTGAGCAGCTACATCCCTCCATCTTTGCACGTATTGGCAAAAACTTTCATGATGTTTTTGTTCCATCCCTTGCAGGACCAAACGGGTTGGAACCATGTCCGAGACATATTTGTACTATTCGTTGAAAGCTCTAGACAAATCTTCCTATGATCTAATATTAACTCTGCTTAGCTACGTGTACCAGCATGCAGCTGAACCAACTAGACTATCTTGGAAGCAACGGATAAGCAGTTTCTCATTGTCAAGATACATCGACATTTTCCTATAATACATAGTTAGATGTGCTGAAGGGCACGTGGTTCTGTTGTACTTTTTGAAGTCAGGGACCTTGAACTTTGGTGGCACTACCAAATCAGTTACCAAGCTCAAATCCTTAGCTTCCATTCCTCCATGCATATTTCCTTCTTGGAAAGACTTGATCATTCCTTCCAACTTTTCGTAGCGGTCCTCCCATTTCTTCTCAGCTCTCACTTTATCAACGATTTTATCGAGGTCAGGCACCTTATGGACCTCTTCAGAGTTTATGTTCCTTTCATTTCGAGCTGAAGTCTCAGCAAAATGGGGTGAAAGCTTGACTTTGGAAGATTGTGCTTCTTTTTGTATGCCTAGATGGAAAAAGGCCATTCCTTGAAATTTTGGCAGTACATCAACGTCTTTACCAGTTTCCACCGCGTCTAGATCCTTAAACCCTAACATAGCCGTAATTGATCCAACCGTCTTTTGATGAACTAACTCCATATGCGGCTTCAAATCTGTCTCTAACTTGTCTAACCAGTCCTGAGTGCTTTTGTGATTACTTTCCAAAGTTGTCGCTCTGTCTTCCATTGCTCTGACTTGAGACCGAGTACTGTACTTGTGAGTTGTTTTTGCTATTTTGAACCTCTGTCATGTTTTTTATTTAAGTTAGATTCTTACTATGTTATGAATGCATGCACAAATGTAAACACACAATCAAAAAACAAAGAAAGATGCAATGCAAATACATGAATGCAAGCGAAGGGCCATTAATTCCATGAAATATATGCTCAAGAAACAACTCTTTATTGAATACGAAAGGTTCTTATTACATTCAATTTCATATCTTCAACAAATATTTTTCTGTACGAACTTAGTTCTTTGACTTCTTCGATAAGCCATATAAGCCTTGGTCCCACTTCCCTTACTAGTTTGATGTACTGACGAAGGGCTGCAGCTTCAGTAGCTAGTATCATCACATGTTGAGCCACATCGGCTATATCTTCGTGCGTTATCTCTAAGGTGGGTGAACCAGTAATCATTACCTTCATCAGCTATATCTTCAAGGACCAAAATCTTCGTCCTATATTCCTGGATAATATTATCCATTCCTTCAACCTATTTCTTCAAGGTATCATTTTCACTTAGACAGGCCTAAAGTTCAATATAGGTGTGATGATTCTGGAGTCCATGTAACGAGCGGTTCAAACCATCTATCTTGGCTTGCAACTTAACAACACAAGCCTGACTTTGCTTTAGGTTCTCACTGGTCTGGTCATATGCCTTCTGCAGCTCAAATAAGCGAATCTTGTTTTCATGATGAGCCTTCCTTTTCCTTGCAGCCACATTTTCCTTCTCTTTTTCAAGAACCCGTTTGCCATTTCCATTTTTGGTTGCTAACTTACCTTTCTTCTTTTCCTCAATAAGGGCTCATTTATACTTCTCAATCTCCCATTTTCCGTACTCTCTCTATCTTCCTATAGCATGCTCAATTTCTTGCTTCCACTGCTCTGGAGTCTTTCTCAGATTAGAATTTCGAACAGTAGTCTGGAACTTGAGGAAGTCAACCCTTTGGATCTCAAACTTCTTTTCTAGGTTTTTTTATAGCTTTATCACTCGCTTCATCTCCCCTTTATACTTTTCAACATCAAGGCTTGAGTCAAACTTGTCTCTTCGCTTCTGCTCTCGTAAGGCTTCTATCTCCAACTTAGCCTTTCTAAGCTCTTCTCTTAGGATGTCGGCTTTCGAACGAACCACCTTCAAATGCTCTTCTAAAGACTTGGTCTGCCCAAGTGTGGGTGTTATGATTTCGTCATTCATTCTTACATGCCTCCAAATGTCATAATCAGGGGTGTACATGTAATGACTATCAGACTCTAACTCCATGTGATAACAATGGTTCCATACATCACTGATTGTTTGAACCTTCTATTTGAACTCTCCTTGGAACTCGAATTCTGATGAGACAAGACCAGTAGTGAATGGGATGAACTGTTGAGACCCAAACTGACGAGATACCAATAAAGGAGCACATCCAATTCCTTTCCATAGGCCTAGCAGCATCAAGAAGTTGAAATCCCTACACTTATATAAGAGTGTGGTATGACCCATCCAAGGAGCCCTCCGTCTATGTCTTCGTCACGACGATCCTTGAAAATTTCAATCCACTTACTTTTCTTAATGACGGGCCATTCTTTCGCCAAAAACTCTCGAAGAAGATAAAATTTTGGAGAAAACACATTTGATAGAGCCAATGTTGGGTACTTCCAGAAGTGACTAAGAGCCTAGACTTGTAGAAGCAGAGCACACCCTCCAAAACAGATGCCATCAATTTTTCGACAAGCATTAAGGGAAATGAAGGTTTCAGCAAGTATAGCTGGCACTGGATTGACTCCTCTCTTCAACTGCTCAAAGAAATCAAGCAATTCCACATCGATATTCCCTAAAACTTTTGGAAATATGACCAAACCATAGATTGCAATGGCTAGGAGGTCAATTCTCTTCTCTCTGTCGGGGTGAATCGAAATTATACTTCTGATGCTTGACCAAGGGAAATTAAAGCTACCTCCTCTTTTCTGTATCAACCCCTTGACCCAACCATCACTCATAGCAGCGAGAGCTTGGAGCCTTGAGTGCGGGTTCTTGATTTTAGGAGGTTTGGCATAAACCCAACTCTTTTTTACCTTGTGCAAGTTCAATAGAGCCAAGTATTCTTCAAACGTGGGCATCATATCCTCTCTATTAAAATTGAAGTAGCAATACTCGGGGTTCCAGAATTGAACCAAGGCTTTGAGAAACGGTTCGTCTACCCTCACATAAAGGAGATATACTATATCGTCGTAGACTTCATGGAATAACTGCTTAGTCTCGTAATCACAATGCTCCCAAATTTCCTGTAGCTCTTGCACGCTGTTCTGTTTGATACTGATATGGGCATATTCTGAAGTCTCTATCTCATGATCAGCTACTAGACTGTCCCCAAAAGTTCATTGGTTAACCAATGTCGCACTTTTGCATTCTCATCTTCGCTTTACAGGATCCTCTCATCCATGACGAGAGCTTTTCAAAGTTGAGCAAATATTTTTGAGAATCAAACCCTTCTGATATGGAATGATGTTGCATGAATGAATATGTGATAAGTGTTCAAGAGTACTATTTTTCTTACCCTTTTTACTCATATTATTGTTAGACTTAGGCTCATATTAGTTGCATAATTAGCCATTCATGCATTAATCCATGTTTCCTTCCATCGTTGAGCTTGATTACATAACTTGGTTGTTTTTGTGGGAAAAGATGTTGCTTTGGTGTGTTTTATGTATATGTGCAGGATCACTTGCCAAAGCAAGGCTAGAGCTAGTTGCCAGGGCAATGCATGAAGGAGATGCTGAACTAGTTGCCAGGGCAATGCATGAAGGAGATGCCGAGCTAGTTGCCAGGGCAATGCATGAAGGAGACGCCGAGCCAGTTGCCAGGGCAATTGTCGACAAAGAATAAGGTGATATGGTAGTCAAAATTGATGACTAGACAAGCCCAAGATGACGTGGAGAAAAGCTAAATCCCAAAGGAGTTTGATTTCCATGAAGAGATTAAAGAAGAATAAAATTCCAAGAAGATAGGAGAAGTTCTAGAAAGAATATAATTATAATAAAGAATTATATTCTTTAAAGATAAATTAATTCCAACTTAACTTCCTCCTCAAAGAAGGACTTTGACCTAGCCCTATAAATTAGAGGCCATGCCGTCAACTCCAAGGGGAGAAATAGGAGAGAATTTTCGACAAGCATCTAGGGCAAGGAGGATTTCAACAAGCTTCATCCTTCATCTTTTTCTTTCTTGTTCAATTAGGTCCATGCTAGGGATTCTTTATCTTGTGTTTCTTTGGAACCTAGCCATGAACGCTCTGCCGAACCTTGAAGGTTGCTACCCAGACGCCCAAGTAGTTGCCCAACTAGTCGCCCAAGCAACCATCGATTAGTTGCCAAGGCAACCCCGTTGTGCAAGTTGCCACGGCAACTGAGTTTCCCTTGCACTCTTTTACCAAGACGATCCAATCGGCTATCACACCTCAACTCACGATAACCTGGCCTATCTCTCTCATTTAATTACATCGCCTTTTTACTTATTTGCTTTCTAGATTAGTTATTAGTTAAAACTCCTATGATCTTATACTTGTGTTTTCTTTTACTTTTTACAGTGCAAGAGACTAGATTCTTGAAGTGGTACCAATCCCTGTGGAGACGATATCTTTTATACTATAACTTGCAACGTGTATACTTGCACAATTGCGTAGCACTTATTACGCGCAACAATATGCAAAACAGCAAAACAAGAAGAAAAAGGATTAGAATTGAGAAAACACAAAGAAACCAAAATAATTTCATGAACAATTCTGGGCAACATATTCCAACACTCTAGGACATGTCCCCTCGGATTATTCGCAACAATTTTGATCAGACTCAAAACCCTAGGTTTTCCGCATGGCTCTATTGGGGTAGGCTCTAAATTCTCAAACGGCCTAGTTCTAAACGAGTACTCGAGCTGTCTTTGTTGTCCCCTACTAAGGCCAGCAAGGCCCTTGGTTCTCACCCATTATAGGCTTCAAATGAACCAAGTTCAACTCAGGAGGACTCACTTCCTACGTCTTCTCGAAGGATCAGTATCCTTACAAAGACAGGAGGCATATGAGTCCCGAAGGTACTTGCTAGGCTCATACGGACAATCAATATTCTGACATGAGCAAACTGTTTTCCCCTCACTTAAAAATTGGGTGAAGCTCAGGAATAAAGCTTTTTGCAACAATTTTAAAATGCGTAGAATAGAATTACATTCATTAAGCGGACGAATAGATTGAAACCTTTGTGAACTTGTAAATTCCTCTTCTAAAAAACATTTTTAAAAAAAATTTGTGGCCTAACCCTCTTTTGTTTTTTTAAAAAAACAAAAACGTCCCCAACAGAGTCACCAAGCTGTCGCAACCCTTTTTAGGAGTCTTGATGTTTTGGAAAATTTTATAAAATCACGGAGTCGCCACCAATCTTTTTGGAAAAGTGTGATTGGATTACTTTTTAAAACAAAGGTATTTTAATAAAACGTTTTATTTATTAAAACAACAATTTTGGTCTACGAAAATAAGAGAAAATAGGTTCGAGGGTCGGTTACGTGCGGGGAAGGGTTAGACCCCCACAACGCCCGAAAATTGGTACCTATTTGGTTTCTAAAAGTATTTTCAAAATTGGAATTTGCAAGTTCACAAGATCTTGATTTTTTTCGTCCATTAAATGAATATAAATCCATTTTAACGGCCTTATCGCCTGGAAAATGAACTCCAATCACCGCCAACACTCCTGGCGCTAACCCGTCATTTTCATTTGATAAAACACCGCATTAATTAGTTCCACTTTTAACAAACAAAGGAAATCAGTTTGTTGAAATTTTTATTCTAAATTAAAACTTATTTTTCCTAAAAAGGGGGTCTAACAAAGGAAATCAGTTTTTATTAAGTATGTTTTATCTTTATGAAGAAAATTTTATCACAAAGGAGTCTATATCTAAGGCTTGAAGAACTTATTCCTAAGGCTAACTTAATACTAAAGCAAAACTAAAGCAAAACGAGAAAATAAAACACAAATTAAAATTTTTAAGTTTTTAAAGAAACTTGGATTATTCCTCTTTTTTATTCTCTTTTTGTTTGTAAAACAATTTTATTTTTATTTTTTAATTTGTTTAAATGTGGTCACCACCCCTTTTTTTTAAAATATTTTAAAGCATAAAAATTTAAAAGAATAATAAAAAAAAGTTGGTTTTTTTAAATGGTACTTGGACCAAAGAGAAATGGATTAAAAGCCTATTTTATTTACAAAGAACCCAAATATTTTTTAAAGAATTTGGATGGATCAAACATCATTTTTCAACAAAAATTAAATGTGTTTTTGGTGTTTATCAAAAAGGATGAACAAGAAAGAGGACCACCATGCCGACCACCTTCCACCGGCGCAGGCCGCTGCTCACCGGCGGTGACCTCCTCTAAAATTTATTATTTTTCTAAACAAGGTTTAAAAAAACTCTAAAAAATCAGATTTTAAATCGAACTAAAACCTGGATTTTAAACATATACGAACAAAGGAAGAACAACACATGAACAAAAATATATATGAACAAACAGAATTTAAAATGAAAAAGAAGAGAAATTATACCGATGAAGAGATGAACCGCTAGCTTCACAAAAATTTGAATCAAAGCTGCTCCAAAGTCGAACAAATTCCAACAAACGGTGAAGAGGCGAACCGCTAGCTTTTATTCCTCATGAAAATTTGAACCAAAGCTGCTCCAAACTCGAACAAATTCCACCAACTTTCAATTGATTTTTGGATGAATTTTTTAAGTGAATTCTTTTCAATTGATGGATGATGAACAAGGCACAAATGAATCACTATTTATAGGGTTTTAAGGATTGGAAAACAAGGCAATTTGGGGACAAAATCCCTAATTTTGTCCCAAAAAAATCATCCCAAATGATCAGAATAACTTTGACTTATCCATGGGAATTGAAATTCAATCCAAATTTCATCAGATTTGGCTTCAATTCGGGGAATTTTGACCCCAAAATTAATTAGGGTTAAAACCCTTTTTCCTCCATGTTTTACAGGTTATCGGCAACGACAGGGGACGGCGTCGGCGACGTTGGACTCAGCCGACTGAGGCTAGTCGACCGGTACCTCCCACGGCGGCCGTCGTTGCCCAGGCGTGGCACAACAACTGCCGGCTGTGAAAACCCTTTTTTTCTTTCAAAAAGGGGTCACAACGTTTAAAAAACAAAACAACAGAATCGCCACCAATCTTTAATAAAGGTGTGATTGGATCACCTAAAATGGGTTATTTTAATAAAATCATTTTATTTTATTAAAACAACATTTTTGGTCTGCGAAAACACAAAAACGGGTTCGGGAGTCGGTTACGCGTGGGGAAGGGTTAGCGCCCCTACGACGCCCGAAATTTGGTGCCTTGTCGGTTACAAAAGGTTTTAAGGTCGGATTTTGCGAATCGATGTAAAGCTTAAATTATTGTTCGTTCATAAGTTTAATTTTATTTTAACGGCCTTAATATCTGAAAATGAACTCCAATTACCGCCAACACTTCTGGCGCTAACCCGTCATTTCTGTTTAGTAAGGCACCCATTATTTAGATTCCACTTTTCAAACAGACAAAGAAACTTCATTTGTTGAAGATTTTTTCATTTTTTCTCTAAATTAAAGTTTATTTATCCTAAAGAGGGTCTAAGTTTTTTATTCCTATTTAAGGGTTTAAATTTTATTAAGTGTATTTTATTTTTATGAAGAAAATTTTATCAAACAAAAGTTTCTAACTAAGGCTTATAGAACTTATCCATAAGGTTCAAAATTAATACTAAAAGGCAAACAAGACAACAAGTTAAAGTTTTTTTTATTTATATGTTAGGCTTGGATCAAATTTATTTTGAAAAGTTTTTTTTGTTTTTTTTTATTTTTTGGAAAAAACATTTTTTTGAAACCTTTTATCATTTTTACTTTTTTGGAAAAAAAGCTCTTTTTTACTTTTATGTTTTGAAGTTTTTTTTAAAAAAAATTGAACCCTTTTTAATTTTTTAAGTTTTTTTTTTAATTTTAAACTCTTTTTAATTTTTTATGTTTTAAAACCTTTTTGTGTTTTTCATGTTTTAAGAAAAATGTGTTTAGAGAATTTTTTATTTGTAAGTTTTGAAAATTCTTTTTTTAAAATGGTTGTAATTAAAAAGTAGTTTTTTCTTTTTTTAAAAAAATTAAAAGTTTCTTAAAACTTTTATTTGTTGTCTTTTTTTATTTTTGAAAATTTTCATTAAAAATTTATTCTTTCACTTCACTTACTTTTTTTCTTTATTAAAAGAGTAAAAAGTTATTCTTTTTAGATTTTGAAAGCTTTGTATATTTTTTTTGAAAGTTAAAACTTTTTTATATTTTAAAAAAACTCCTTTTTAAAATAAACTTGTTTTATTATTTTTTGTTTGTTTTAAAAAAAATTTATCTCAACAACATTATTTTTGGTTTTTTTTAGAATGACAGATCCAACAAATTTCCATTGTAAAAACATGAACAAAGTTGAAAAACAAATTATTTACTATGTTTTTTGAAAGATTATTATTATTTTTCGAATCAAAAGATCAACAAAAATGAAGAAAAAAACCCAAAACAAAAGATTCAAGCTCCCAACATCTAAATGCAACCTAAAAAATGAACAAAAATTTAACAAGAAAAAAAACAAATTCGAAATGTAAAGAGAAGAAAAGAAAATTATACCGCAAGTAGAGAATTTGCAAGCTTCTTCTTCTTGAACCGATTCCAACTGCCACCGGAAAAAGCTTGCTTCTTCAAAAAAAAATCGAACCGGAGCAGCTCAAAACTCGAACAAATTCCAGCAAGTATTTTCGGATGAATTTTTGTTGTGTGTTGAACAATGGGAAATTGGGCACTATTTATAGGGTTTGGGGGATTGGGATTCAAGGAAAATTGGGGACAAAATCCCCATTTCGTCCTATAAAATCATCCAATCTGATCAGAAATCCTTTGACTTGTTGAATTTCATCCCGAATTTTATCTGATTTGGCTCCAATTTGGGAGATTTTCCCCCCAAATTAAATTAGGGTTCGAACCCTTTTCCCCTTCAATTGATGAGCTACTGACGACGGCAAGGGATGGGGTCGGCAACATTGGATTCAGCCGGCCGAGGCGAGTCGACCGGCACCAACCACAGCAGGCCATTGTGGCCCAGGGGCGGCGAGATTAACATCGACAGCTAGGCTAGCCATTTTGGTTGGGGATTTGGGGGAGACGATCCCGCGCGCGAACAGCGCACGCACTGGTGCGTGGCTGCGCGGGCTCTCCCCTTTTCCCCTTTCTTTTCTTTATTCGATCCAAGTCATCCATTATTTCACTCCTACATCCAACGGTCTCGAATAAACCTGGAAAAAAAACAAGATAAATGGGTTAGTTTGGGCCCCTTGAATTAAAATAGATTTTTATTTATTATTTTGGGTTTTATTTAAATGGACCCTTAAAAATGGGTTAATTATTTATTTATCATACATGGGCCTTATGAACCCCTTTTTCTTCTTTTATTATTTTAAAAAGATGGGTTTATTATTATATATATTTTTACTCTAAAGAAAAGGGTCCATTATTTATTATTTTTTTGGAGATGAGTTTTATTCAGACGATTATTATTCGTTATTATTTATTTTTTGAAAGTTTTTTATTATATTTTTTTCTTTTTATATTATCATTATTTTTTATTATTATTTTTTTCTAAAAAAGGGTAAAAATTAGTAACAACAGCTGCTCCTTCTTTGCTTATTCCAGTGAAACATGGATATAGCAAAGAATAGGTGGCACTAATTTTCACCATTTACCAATTTGCCATTCAACTCTATTCTCTTGATGCTCGAACGAGTAGGAAGGTTCTATTCTCCAAATGCCCGAATAGATAGGCGGTTCTATTCTCCAAATGCCTGAATACATAGGCTGGTTCCATTCTCTTTTTTTCTAAATGGATAGACGAGTTCTATTCTCCATATGCCTAAATGTTGAGCTGGGTTCCATTATCCTTATGCCTGAATGGATAGACGGGTTCTATTCTCCATATGCCTGAATAGATGAGCACAATACCATTCTCCATATGCCTGAACGAATAGACGGGTTCTATTCTCCATGTGCCCGAATAGATGAGCACAGTTCCATTCTCCTTATGCCTAAACAGATAGGTGGGTTCTTTTGCTTAAAAGTTTCTGCATACCTGCAATATGATGCAATTATGATGCACATGCCCCTGAGGATGTCTAAAACATGAATGAATGCTAAGTTTTAATCTCTTTCTCAACTTGTTTTAATCTAGACAAACGGCTATCTTCATTGTCTCTACTTTGTCGTTCACATTCTTAGTGTCTCTTTGCTTCATCAAATGGTCGTCTTCTGCTTCACCAATCTTTGAATGGTAGTTTTCTTTTTCACCATTCCCATTCTTTGTACCTCTTTGCTTATTGAAAAACATTTAATCTTTGGATATTTTCTCATTTAGTCCAGTGATCTTGTACTCCTAATGGAAGAACTGGCTTCTTCAATTGTGTCTGCTTTATCATACTCTTTCGCATATTCAACTATTATTGTAGTTGATACATCAGTATTGTGTGAGTGAGTTTCAAGCGATATTGTGTATGACAAGGCCCTTTGAGGATCTTCATGAATTCCCGTAAAACATCTCTGAATAATACTGTATTTTAACCTTTTTCTTTACCAGGCTTATTATCAAAGCTGTTGGGTATCAATTGCCCCTGATCATAAATGCCCAATATTCGAGGCTTAACAAGGAACCATGTCATAGTCCCTATATTCTTAAATCATTTCCAGAGTAATACATAAAAATCTCTTGCATATTTTAATGATGTCTAAACCAAAATGATCCTTAATGCAAATACAAGACGTTCATGTAAAGGAGAACATTCAAAGAAGAAAGGCTTAAAAGAAGAATTTCATTAATTTTGTGGCAAACATGAAAGAAAAGTACAAAAGATGGGTCAAAATACAAGTATCCAGATATCAAAGGCCCGAACTTTCCTCGAAACAACCTCGAGTGATGCCTTTGTCGAGAAAATTCCGTCCACTACAACGATGAATGAAGATATGAAATTCCTTTCGAATAGCCAGGCCTCTTAAGGGATTATTTGTTGGTTTCCATAGTTCAAGCCGCCCTTTGCGGGTTTTGATCTTGAACCCTCCATTTTTCTCTTTTTTTTTCTTTCTTTTTTTCTTTCTCTTTTTTCTTTCTTCTTTTTTTTCTTTTTTTTTCTTTTTGAGCGCTTTTTACGGGTTTTTGCTTTTGATTTTTTTCTTCAATTCATGCGTAATATTTCTTGACTGAATCAGAATTTACCGAATTCTTGAGCTCGTCTCTACCCATTTCAGCCAAAATTAGCGCCCCTCCATCAAAAGTTTTTGATACCACATATGGCCCTTCCCAATTAGGTGCCCATTTTCCTTGCAAATCCTTTTGGATTGACGACATCTTCTTTAGCATGATATCCCCTTCCCTAAACTTCAGCGGGTGGACCTTCTTGTCATATGCTCGTATCATTCTTTTTTGAAACATCTGGTCGTGGCAAATTGCTTTCAACCTCTTTTCATCAATGAGGTTTAACTGGTCATATCTTGCTTGAATCCATTCGGCCTCCTCTAGTTTTGCCTCTATCAAAATACGGAGTGAAGGGATTTCAACTTCAATTGGCAGCACAGCCTCCATTCCATATACCAATAAGAACGGTGTTACCCCAATGGAAGTTCGTATAGCTGTTCTATAAGCATACAATGCGAATGGCAACTTCTCATGCCAATCAGTGTAAGTGTCAGCCATCTTTGCGACTACTTTCTTGATGTTCTTATTTGCAGCTTCAACAGCCTCATTCATCTTTGGGCGATATGTTACCGAATTGTGGTGTTTGATCTAGAACTGCTCACAAACCCCATATATCATCTTGTTATTAAAATTGGATGCATTTTCGGTGATGATTCTCTCCGGTAAGCCATAGCGATAAATGATCTCTTTTTTCAAAAATTTGCAAACAACCGACCTTGTGACATTCGCGTATGAGGTTGTTTCTACCCATTTTGTGAAGTAGTCAATAGCTACTAAGATGAACATGTGGTCGTTTAAGGCTTTAGGGTAAACCTATTCCCGAGACTCTAACTAAACTCACCTTGTTTTTTGAAGCTCCTACGACTCTCAAATTTTTATTGTTTTGTTCCTAGCTTTAGTTGGAGATGGTCCATCTCCAGCTCTTGATATAGGTTGAAACAAGAAAAGGTGTTAAAATCAGTGTAATCAATATCGAAATCAATATTTAAGCTTGACATAGCTATTAGCTATTTGATTTCCATGGATTTAAACTTAAGAAGTATAGGTACAATTTTTTTGAGGTTACCACATCAACTTGAAATTAATCCCTAATTATCCATAGAATTGAACAATAGATTGGGGTTTAACTTACCCAAACCGATAGCTATTCAATGGAATCAATGGATCAAGTAAAGCTTAAGCTATCAAGAGCTTATCAATAGAGGCGTTTGCTTGAGAGTTTGGGGAAGACAACAATGGAGGTGTGAGTTTTAAACTTGAAAAAAAAGGATGAAGACAATAAGTGATAGAAGTCTCTGTGGGGAGTTTTTACTATATGGTAATGGTTCAAGTGTTCTAAACACTCTATCTTGGTTCGGGACATATCCGATGGAGGTTTCCCTCAATGGAAGGTAAGCTTATTTTATAATAATATATCCCTTTCTTTATCCTTTTCTTTTCTAATTTTAAGGCATTCATAATTGCCTTCAACAAATTGTCATCTTTTATGGAAAAAGATGGTCATTTCACGTGGCTTCAAAGAAGCAAGTAGGTGACTCACCCAACTTTTGGAGAAATTATTAAGGTAGTCCTTCGTCTTTTGAAACTTATACTTTTGTCCTCTAAACATACAATTTTCACAATTTAGTCACCAGAAAAAGTTTCAATGTATTCATTAAGGTCCTTAATTTGACTCAGTTAGAGTCCAATATCAATGTAATTGACCATACGGTCAGAGTCATTGCAATATTTGGACCTTTTCAATGTAGGGTTTCCGATTGCTGGAACCCAATTCCAATTAGACCGATTTTTGAGGTGTTACAGTACCCCTTACTTCATACCGATACACGACCCCGCGTACTGGTACGCCCTGTAATACTAATGACTATTTCTTCTTTAGTCAAGTACCAGTACTGAAGCTCGTGTACCGATACCTATAGTTGCCAAACAACATTTCCCAACGACTATATTCAATTCCCAACACCCAAACAGTTGGAAATCAATGAGAGGGTATAAAAACAAGTCTCCAAAGCTTCTTCAACAACAAGACAACCATTACAAAGCATTCAAGCAAAAATCCAAAGTTTTTGAGAGCTTTCATTGTAAAATCTTGTACATACTTGTGTGAGCTTATCGTAATTTTCTTTTTACCAAGTGTTGGAGTTTTAGTGAGCTAAATTTTTTGCAATCACCTTTTGAGGATTCTCAAAGTTTTATTATTTGTACTGAATTTTAGGAAAGGTGTCACTAGACTTTGGGGTATAAGTCTGGGTGATTTTGTGATGTTATCTCCTTTGGCCTAAAAGAAAAGACAAATTTGTGAATTTGTGAAATCCTTAGTGTGGTAGCTAAGGTAGTGAATGTAAACCTTGTTTAGAAGGTTGAACCACTATAAATCATGTTGCAAATTTTCTCTCTTTTTGCAATTTGCTTCCACCATTCTTAAATTTCCAATTCTCTCCCCCTCTTGGCTATTATTCATCGATTGATCAACTCAACAAATTTACTTCATGGGCACTTATCTCTTAAGCATTATTAAATTAAATAAATAATTTATTTTAAAATAATACTTTTTATTCTGAAAGTTATTTTTAGCACCATTATTTCTTATTTTTAGTGTACAAGAACTTTCGACTTAAAAAACTGTTTTCAAACAATAAAACTTACCTAAGATTATTGACAATAATTTCTGAGTGATGGGTTTAAATCAATTCTAAGGTAATCTTTTTTTAATAAGCGGTCCATGGTTTATATATTTTGTTTTTAGGATCCATGCTTTTAGTATAGTGCTTGTCCTATATCTAAAAAAAAAAAGTATAGTGCTTGTCCACCTACCTCGGATCGTAAGAACTAGATCACAGGATCAACTTTTGAATCGCTTTTAAGATAAACTATTTATATTCATATTTTTTTGAACTAATTTATATTCACATATAAATATGATAAAAAGTAGTTTTTAATTACTTTTTTATGAATTTCGGCTATGCGGATCTAGCCTTGTGGGGTTTATTTATAATACTATAGTTTGGTACTAGGGATGGACATTTAATCCGTACCCAATGAGTTCTCATCCGACCAAATTTTATAGGGTCGGTTTTTTTTAAGAAAAAATTTAAATTCTGTTCTAATTTTTTTAGGATGAGATTGGGTTGAGTCAGGTTTGGGTTTAAGGTAAAAATACCTTATTCAACCCGAAACAATAGTTTAATTTTATTCTAAATATTTAGGTATAATTGCTACAATGTCACTCTCTTTATATATATATATATATATATATATATATATATATATATATATATATATATATATATATATCAATTATCTCCATATTTTGTCTAGTAAAAATGAAATAATTATTATAATGCTCCCTCACTATTTGTATTTTTGCAATTAGCTACTTATTTTATCAAATAATAATGAAAATTGGTGATTTTTTATTTATGCCAGGTTGAGTCAGGTTGGATTTGGGTTTCTACTCTGGAATTCGGGTTCAGGGTCTGGTTTGGATGGAGGTGTTAAATTTTTGAGTTGGGTGCAGAATGACCAAAAACCCAACCCATGACCATCCCTATTTGGTAGTTTATATTTGAATAAAAATCTGGAGTTTATTTACAGTGGTATTTATTTGTATTTATCATTTGTATGAGTTGTTTGATTGGGGTTTTAACCCACTCTTTGCATGGCCCTTATTATTTTTAATTGACCAGTTTGTGAACTTTAATGATTTAAAGAAAATTACTCAGTTAATCCGATTAATCTACTATTATTTTTATAAACTCTCTATATAATTTTATTATATTTTCTTTCCATTTAATAAAACTAACGGTTATTATTATTAAAAAAATCTAGAGTTGATATTATATCGCATTTAGAACGTAGGGCTAATTTCATTATCGGTCTAAAAGGTTGAGTCTATTCATAATCTAAAACCTTTAAAAGCAACCAAATTAGATGTTTAATATTAGAGGAGTGACTAAATTACACGACTTCATTAAAAAAATCAAAGGGGCCAATCCCCTACCCGTCCTTAACTTCTGTCTGTATTGAACCTTCCAATTCTTGATCTTTTTTTAACTGATCAAAAGATCATCAGTCTTTGGAAGAAGATATTTATTCTTTAACGTCCACCTTATTTAGCTGGCGGAAATCTATACTTAATCACATATATCAATCTTTCTTTTTCACAAATACACCGGTGCACCCCAAGGTGACACACTTGGCTTTATAAAACCTCAACCTAACATTCATTGTAATTGTACCTTTAAATCCTGAAGTTCGGTCGAAGCCATTTTATATGTGGCCATTAATTTAGGCGCAATGCATGGTATCATCTTTATTTTGAATTTCACCTCTCAATCTAGAGGTAATTCCGAGTAATTCATCTGGAATACATCTGGATATTTTTGGATAGTCGAGTTATTTTTCAATTTAACTTCAATGGCCCGAGCATCTACTATATTTGCTAAGAAAACTTAGCAACCTTATAACAACAATTTCTTTAATAAAACAACTGAAATTACATTGAAAAATGGATTTACCCTTTTATCAACTACTACTATTTTTATACCTTCCGTGTTTTTTTCAATACTAATCACTTTATGCGACAATTCATCATGATTTGATAGGAAGGTAACCAATTCATGCCCACCATCATCTTAAACTCCTCGAAAGATAATTCCATTAAATTTATCAGGAACTCTATTTCTTATATTTTTATCGAGCAATTCCACGTGTTCAGCTCGCCCTTACGTTACCACCCAACACATTTGTGATCGCTATATTACTTGAAATGGGTTCTAAAAGGATATCTCATTCACCATTCAACTTCGTACTTATATACGAATGTGTAAAGCTAGGACCCATCAGCATCAGTACATGTTTATCCAAAAAGATGAGATCTACCTTCTATGATTTTCGAATCCTCCCAATCTTTATCAGTCATAATGTTATAAACTCAGACTGATATGTGCAATACTGGCTATGAAGCAAATTTAGATGGTTTTCTAATCTTGCTTAAATCTCGGAGCAACAAAATAGCTCCATCCAATTTCTCGGTATCCAAACAGTGGAATCCATCCAGTGTAATCCTTAGATTATTCAGTTATAAATCAACAATCACTAGACATTAATCTGTTTTTCCTTTCAATTCAGGTGTTCCCGAACTTTTCAATTCCTTAATTCGGCACAGGCACTCCTTGTTGTACTAGTGCCCCTTTCTTGTTACAATTTATCCGAAGGGTTATCATTAACCTTATTATTACTACTCTTGATTCCTTCCAAAGCTTCCAATTTATCAGTTCATCACGCTTTTTTGACTCAAATATTTCTTATAATTCCTCCAAATTTACATTAGTAAGGAGCGACATCAATCAGATCATAAAAACATCATATCAGTAATATTGATATCCTAGTGGCATGTATACTCTTTTTAACATAAAACCACTTCCATTTAGGCCGAGAATCGGCTAAACCTGTAGCTCTGATACCAATAAATGTAATACCCATTTCCCGTATTCATAGCTGAATACGAGTCAAAGATATCACAAAACATTTGTAAAACCCTCTACATTTGTAACTCGTTAAAATTTTGTTTCTTTAAAAACATTACAATGTATTTAGTTTTTATTTACAAATCTAGTTATTCACGTAAAGTTTAAAAATAATATTTTCATCTTCAAATCGATTTTATTTTCAGGCAGCAACTTATCAATTTAATTTTTCTTGATATAATTAATAAAATTGTCTGATTTAAAATTCATCCAGAAACCAAATAAAATACAAATTCTATCAGAGCAGGCATACCCTTTTAATATACATGCCAACTAGTAAATATCAAACAGTGTCAAAAGATATCTTACTGATACTAATGTACCTGTTATTGATTGATGATGTCCGTATATGCTCCATACTCCAACCATGTATTCTTTCCTACGTGTAAAACAGTTACACGCTAAGTATTTACTTAGTGAGGTAGTGATTCAAATATAAGTGCAATTGTCATAATATCAATCTCAATATTAATTATTAATTATTAATAATTCATATGATCACCTTACCATTACATGCTCATTAACATAATTAAATATGTAATAGCATATATGTATATCAAAGTGATAAGATTATATCTTACCAATATCAGTGCCATTTCCATCCGTAAGCTTTCAATGCTTACCAATACCTTTTTCCAACTCTGTCTGCAAGCTTTCAAGTTTATCATTCTATTTTTTTGATTTCAATTCAGTTTACTTAGCCCAATGTATCGAATTAAGAGATTCTATGTACACGAGTCATCCCTCCATACCCAACCTTTCTTGAGTATGTATATTATTTGCACCGTAGTGCTTAGCACCCTAAGTGCTTCCGTATACCCAAACCTTGCATAAGTATACCCTCATTGAGTATTAATAAAATTTGCACCGTAGTGCTTAACACCCTAAGTGTTTCCGTATACCCAAACCTTGCATGAGTATACCCTCAATGAGTATTTATGAATATTGCACTAAAGTTCTTAGAGTATTTATACAGTTGTTTATGACCCTATGGATATCCAACTATACCAACAAACCCCTATATCATACATTGGGCTTTATTTCATCATTTATATCATTCATGGCAACGTATATCAATTTATATTAACATTAAACAGTTCATACCCGAAATAACATTCATAGTATACCATCATCAATAACTAGTGATCAATGCATTTATTTTCAACCTTTGACATATATAAAATATGTCAAATATATGATCAATGACATAAATATCATGACCATATATAGACCAGGTAAACTCATCGCAAGTCCTACCGGTGATGTATAAAACATCCATGTATCATGTTATGTATGCATTGCGCTCACCTGGGCCATGTATTAATATGCCTCACTAAGTCCTCTTTGATCCTTTCCTTCATTGTACCTCGAACCTCCCTTGATTCGAACTTAACTTCATAATTCAAATAAGTAAAATATTTGTTAGATCTCAATCTAACAATATCTTAGACATATTGTCCAATATAATTATTTGAATACTAAATCTCCAAACATTTTCTTTTCTTCCTTGTATTGTTCAAAAACTCATTATGGTCCTTAGTGACCAATTTGAACTTCCATTAACCCTTTTCAAGCTTACTAATCAACCTTAGATACAAAGTGTATCAATTCTCATTTTCTGGCAGTTTGTAGTACCTCCAAAGAAATATTTCTATAAAATAATATACAACTCAGAATTCGATTTCGTTTGTTCTGAAAGAAACTAGATTAAATAAGCTTTTCAACCATATAAATTAATAGCCCAAATTCAACTTGTACGATTTATGGTGAATTTTCAAAGTCAACTTCTAGTATTGAATTTCGTAACAGCCTGCTATACTGTTTTCTGACCTTTCACCACTTAAAAATTCATATATTTTTACTCGGAACTCGAAATCAATTTTCGTTTGTTGGACACGAAACTAGACGAACAAATCTTTAAATCGGTATAAAATTCACCTTCTAACATTTTTTGTAGAATTTTATGGTGAATTTTCAAAGTTACTGCATAAACCAGTTTTTCTACACAACTTCCATAAACAACTTCAACTTTTATACTTACTTCTCTACTTTTCAATTTAGTCCAATTACTTGTTGTAAACCATCATTTTATGACCTCCTTCATCAAAAAATTATTCACAATAATTCTTCTTAATTTTCCTTCTTTACCGAAATAGACACTAAAATGCAAAGATAAGGATTCAAGCTTCTTAACTTTGCAAATTAGTCCTCAATTCAACATTACTACCTTAATTCCATCATTACAACTAAAAATCAGATTTAGCCCCCAGACTAAACTTCCATTTCGATTTGGTCACTTAACTTTGACAAATTGTCAAAATGGTCGCTAATTCAATTCAACATCAATTTGGCATTCTAACTTCATTTTCTTATCTCTAACATCATTAATAACATAAATACTCTCCAAATTCTAAAAATTCTGATTTGGTCCTTCAACTTTTCAATCTACCGAAATGGTCCCTATACAATTTAACTTAGGGTTTTGCTTCCAAACAACAATTCAAGCTTACTAGATCATTATTTCAACATCACAAACCCTAAATTAAACTTGAATCCATAAACCCTAATCATCTTCATAATAATCAAAACATGTAAAACTTAAATCCCAACTCAATATCATGATTTTAACATGATACTAGCTTGATTTCAACTTGAATTCAATCATGGAATCATAAAATCTCAAAAGCCCAAATTTGATCCATAAACCCTAATTTCTTTCTCATGTAATTTCTCATCAATCAAGCATGGATTCCATGAATTATTGATATCAAAAGATAGAGCTTGAAGGGTAGAACAACTTTGTAGTTGAAGAGATTACTTGAAAACCGAGTTTCGGGGCTTGAATCGAGCTTAGAAAATTTTTTTCTCTTTCTTTCCCTAGCCCTCACGTTTTTGGCTGGAAAAAGATGAACATTTGGTTCATCTTTTTACCATTATTTTACACATATATCTATTAAATGAATATTAAATTCATTTAATAGTGAAATTACAATTTTGCCCTTTTCATCCAATAGTTGAGATTGATTTTATCATCAATCAAGGGCCAAGATTTAATATTCCATTTCCTCTTTCCAAAATTGCCCTTATAAATTTTTAAATATTTCAAAATTGCCATTGGGGCCAAATGACCAATTTGCCCTCCAACTAGTTTTTATTTACTAGTTTGCCATTCTTATAAAAATTCAACTAAATCTAGTTGGAATCCTGCCAACTATAATAAAATATTCTTAAAGTAATATTTTATGAATTTTTCCATATCTTTTAGATCAGTCTCCAAAATTTCCATTCGATCCAATATACCGATAAATAATCCTTTACTCAAAAATAAATTGTAGGATTCTTCTTGAATCAAACTAAAAATATTTCCAACACATGGAAATGACTTTTTTAACCTTTATCTATCATATGGAAAAGCTTCAAAATTTTTCAGTTCGATCCGGGTATCTGAATTCCACTTAAACTTTAACTGCGATTTTCCCAATAATCGAAGTATGAGATCGAACCAAAAATTCCGCATTCGATTCACACCCTTAGGTGATCTATTTATTTATGAAATAAAAACCCTTAACTTTTAGGAAATTACAACTTTAGTCCCCAAACTTTTCCAAAGTTTATACTTTAGCCATAAAATTTTCAAAATTTATATTTTGGTCACTAAACTTTTAAACTTCAATTTCCATTCCAATTTTCCTTGGTATTCAACCAAACTTTAAGAATACCTTATTCAATTCACTATCTATCACATGATACCTTTAAACCTTAGAAATTTCCTTTCCAAAACCCATAATTAAAGAAATCCTAACTTTTGCATTTTTGTCATTTTAGTCACTAAGTTAGCTTTTAAGCTATTATCTTAGTACTAAATGATCCTTAATCAACTTAGTAAATTTTGGGATATTACACGGCTAACCGTCCATGAACACCCCCACTAAAAAGTTGTACTTCATTAATTTAGAGTGTTTAATGTAACTAATACTCACCTAAAAGGGTTTAGGGTTTAGGATTTATGTGGTTATAAGTGTTAGAGTTTAATGTTTAGGGTTTAGGATTTAAGATTTAGGATTTAGGTGGTTTCGGGGTTTATGTTTTAGTGATTTTAAGGTTTATGGCTTATTTTTAAGGTTTATGATTAGGATTTAGAGTTTTATGATTTAAGGTTTAAGGTTTGGGGTTTATGATTTATGAGTTATGTGGTTGTAGTGTGTGGGTTAGGATTTATGAGATTAGTTTTAGGGTTTAAGGTTTAAGATTTATGGTATATTATTTAGGGTTTAGGGTTTAGGTGGTATTCAAATGTCATAAATTTTATATTTGTTTTAAGATAATTAATTGAATAATATTTTTTTTGCTGAGTATTAATTATACCTACAATTAATTCTATCTTAATAGATTCTATTAAAAAAATAAACATTAATTATAAAAATATAGTATGTTTTAAACACAACCCGTATAGCAAAACCCTTGTTTTTAAACGTTTAATCATTAAACCTAGCATGTGCAAACGCCTTTTAGAATTCATATCACCGAGATGTTTTTGGACCTGTCTGAAGGTGACAAACACTACTTCATTATAGTATGCCAAAATATAAATTTATTTACGGATAAGAATTAGTTCAAGTGGTAAATATATTAGTTTCACTTAATTAGATTTTGAGTTTGATACGTTGTGTATGCAAAAAATTTCTGCCGAGAGACTTACCCATCAAAATTAAGAGTGCGACGTAGGTCGGTCCAAATTAACCAGATCAAAAGCATTGAAAACCGAAAAGGCAACAATAAATAAATAAATATATTTGCAAAGACTTAACTCATATCCGTGCATTTTATCTTCTTATAATTGTAATTAAAATGTTTTGTTTTTATTTTCTAATATTAAACTTCTTCTTATGAAAATATTAAAATGTTTTAGATTTTTACCGAATTATATTATTATTTTTGTATCATATCATCTTTAATTATTAATTAAAATTATATGATTAGTATTTGCACTATGCATAAGTTGTGAATTTAATCCTACTTTAGTCTGATCATTTTTAATTTTATAGTTTTCGGATTTTAAAATTTTGCTCTTGACCGAAATAATAAATGTGAAATATATTTAACTAATTTTTTTCTATTAGTTCTTATGTTATACGTAAGTTGTAGATTTTTTCCATGTTCTCAAACTTTTTTTGGATAAATAATAATTTTTTTATTAGAACTCGCAGCGTCAAGTTTACTGTTATCCTGAAAAATATAGAATTTCGAGTGCTATTTTGATAAATATAGGGGGCTATATCGTGTTCTCAAACTTGATAATTGTAAGTATTGTAATTTAGTCATATTATCATGTATTATATAAGTCAGGATTAAAATTTTAAAATTTGAAAAATCTAAAAATTAAAATTGATTAAATTGAAGTAAAAGGACTAAATCTATAATTTATGCATAGTACAAACGTTAACCAGAGAATTTGACCTTAATTATTTCTTCAATTTTCTTTAATCGCGTCGAAATGTGGAATCTAATATTGTCGGGGGACTAATTAATTATAGCTGCAGCACATTGAAAAGAGGCTGTCTTCATTTTCACTTACAACATGATCATAGTTTGTGTCCACTTACTAATTGTTTAACTTATATTTTAATAAATGATTAAATTTGATGTACATTTTGGTCGTCGGAATTCCAGATTTTTGGGGATTAAGCCCAACTTTCATAAATTTTGATATACATTTGTGTTGGAGGAAATGATATAATTTAGTTGATATTATTGCGCTTATAATATTTTAGAGGTCCTTGATTTAAACATGTACTTTATAATTTTATTTTTTTGAGAAATTTTGAATAATTTAAATTGGCATAATATAAAAAATATCTCTAACGTTCGATGAATAATCATTTTAGTTATCGTTCTTTTTTAAGAATTTTAACCCTTAACATTTCATTTTGGGTCAAAAATGGTTCTGTGGTTGAAAATAGTTAGTCAACTAATGACAAATAGCTTGAAATGACTTGACAGAATGACAAATCATCAGGAAAATAATTTTATATTTTATATAATTTTATAAAATTAATTTTTGATTGATGTGTCATTCTGTCAACTCAATACCTTTTCTCTTATGACATTATTATGTCAGCGTACACTGTCATGTAGATTTGTCACGTCATTTCAAATTATTTAACGTTATTTGATTAATAGCTTTTAGCCATAGAATAATCATTTTGGCCTAAAATGAAATATTAAGAGTTCAAAAAAATGAGGGACAAAACGACTATCCAGTTAACCGTTAGTGACATTTTTTGGCATTATTATTTAGATATTATATATATCCAGGGGAAGGAAGGTGGTTCTTCTAGTTGGTCTAAAATTCATGACCTAAAAAAATATTAGAGGAACAAATATGAGCCTTGGCCAACCAGCCAAATATATTTGCTCAAAACTTTACGACTTATGTAGCAAACTAAATTTATAACTTCTGTAATCAAGTTACCATAGTAAAATCAAATTATGCTAACTAAGTTAAGATTTTATACTCCTTTGTCCTACTAAAGTGTCACTTATTGGCTTTGGTGGTCAATTTTTAAAAATTTAACCATAACATTCTAATTATTTTAAATTATCAAATTTTATAAAAATATACTTAGAGTACTTGATTTAAATTTTGTAAACATATTTTCTCAAATTTTTATAATAATAAATTTTATATAATAAGAAGTCATCAAAAATCGATAGACTTAACGAGACATATGTCCCGTTTGGCAACTAGCGGATAGCTGATAACTGATAGCAAATTACAATAGATTATAACTGATAGCGGATTACAATAGCCGATAGCTGATTACATTAACTGATTTGACTAATGGATTGTATTAGCTGATTGCATAAAAGTATTTGGTAAAATTAACTAATAGCGGGTAGTTGTTTGATTATTTAAACAAGTAAAATGACATATAAGGACATCATTATATTCTATATTTGTTTGAATAGTTTATTAGTTAAAATAATTTGTATTATTAATATTAATTAGATTATGAAAATAATTTTTTAATACGACATTACTAAGTATATTTGAAGGATCTATATATTAATTTATTATTTATATAATTATTTTCAATAAAATTTAATTAATTATTAAATTTAAATACAAATACTATTGTGTGGGAATAAAATAAAAAAATAATTTACAAATGTCATAATATAAATATGTGAGGGTGGAATTAAAATAGAAAATGTTAAATTTAGGTTATTTGGAGATTTTTAATAATTGTTAAAGGTAAAAGGATCATTATAACTCTTATGTCAAAACATCTAATTTTAAAAGGCTCCTATTAGCAACTTTTTCAAAATTAGAGGTTTCACCCCAATTCGTTATTCACCAAACGTCTAAATTAGCGGATTTGACTGATCAAACTTCTAATATTAACTCAAACTTCTAATTTTGATTCAAACCGCTATTTACCAAATAAGGCCACAGAATATCAAATGTATGAGTCTAACGAAAGTCATTAATTAATCTTTATTAAAAAAAAAACTAAACGGGACCCTTATGAAATAAATAAACAAATTTTGAATATATTGATTAAGGTCAACCAATTATCAGAGGATGGTGGAGGCAAGGGGACAAAACATTTCTTTGAATCTTCCTAGGAATCCAGAAACTTTAGAATGTAAAACAATAATCTTTACGTAACCCAATGTTAATCTCTTTATATTTTTAAATTATTGGATAGATAAAATTAATGGGTGAGATTAATTTTTTACATTTTTTTCAAACAATAATCTTCACATAATTCAATTTTAATCTTAACTATTCATTTCAGTTATCTAACGATTCAAAAAATATGTAGAATTATGAATTTGACATTATATGTAAGTGGATCATATCTCTCTATAGATCATATCTCTATATATATATTGCACTTGAGCAATTTTTAAAGAAAATTTTAAATTTGAAGGAAAGTTAGCATTCTATTAATTTCTTCAATCAAAATTTAATATTTTTGAAATCGATTAAATTAACTTTTTAAGATTAAATCAGTCGACATAATTAAACTGATTAGTCGAAAAACTAAAATAAACTTAAGTTGATTAGTTTAGACAACTTTGGTTATTTAAATTACATTATCTGTATCGTTTTATAAAAGGGTAAAACTTTGATGTACAGGCTGTGTAAATTTAATTTTACACAAGCATTTGTATTTACACTATAAAAACTCAAATCCTAAATTCCTAACTCTAACCCTAAAAAACTAAACCCTAAACCTTAAGCCCTATACACTAAATTCTAAACACTAACCTTGAATTCTAAACCCTACAACCTAAACCCATAAACCTTAAACCCCAAACTAAAACCCTAACCCCTAAAACTAAAATGCACGTGTAAACTAAAATGCACGCCGCTACAATCGTCGGTAATTGGGGAATTTAGGTTCGTTGAACCTAGGGTTAAACCCTTTCGGGTTTTACTTTTTCCGGCCGCCGTGGCTAGCCGTTTGACGGTCCAGCACCACCGCCGCCTTCGCCGTGCTGAGCCAGTCAAAATCCATGCCTTTGATTGTCGGTTCGCCGCCGTGTTAAACCCCGTCAGAGTTACGCCGAACCTGATCACTTTCCTTTCCGATTTGGTAAGTTTGGTACGATTTCCGGCTTAAATTCAAGATTTTGGGTGAGTTATGGGAGTTTTGTGTGATTTTCGGTGTATTTTTGGCCTTTTTCGGCCATTTCGGTCGTATGTGCACTTCATGTGCCGTCCGGGGTGATTTTTTTCGACCACCCTGGACGGTGGCTATTAAGCCTACTGGCCCAAATCTTGCCTGACCCGTAGATCGAGCTGCCCGAACCGGTTCAGACCAAATCGGTCTGGGCCTATTAATAAACCTAACCCGAGTCGACCCAAATTCAACTCGGGTTGCCCCGTTGCTCGAGTCAACCCAATGATTCAACTCGCCCGAGTCAACCTAGTGAGTGAACTCGCCTGAGTCAACCTAGTGAGTTAACTCACCGAGTCAACCAGTGGACCAGTGATGTCATGCTGATGTAAACATTGACTGACTGTTGACATCAGTGTTGACTTTGACCAGTGATGTCAGCATGACGTCAGCGTTAACTTGGACTGCTGACGTTAGCGTTGATTTTAACAAAAAAGTCAACTTTTCCTAAAAAGCCCTATTTTATGATTTTTCGACGTCCTGAGTCCGATTTTGAAGCCCGTTTCATGAAATTCTAACCCCAAAAGCCTCCAAATGGGACATTGAGCTTGAACATGCATTTGTCTTAAGTTAAATTATTTGAGAAAAGTTGTAGAACAAAATACTGACATTGATATTTTGATTAAAGGTACTCGTAGATCTCTTGATCGTACATTCGCCCATACCAGCTCTTCCCGATCAGTACTGTCCCATGATCCCATCGTCACTCGTACGGTTCCATAACTTAGTATTTTATTTTGATCAAGATGTGAATTTGTTAGTAACGATCTAGGTTCTAGTACCATAGCAGAGTGTAATCCCGGTGCCCAATAGATTATTGGACCTGCCTGACTTTTGAGGTGTGTTCCTTATGTGCTATATGACTGATTTCTAATTGTTATTCCTGCTTTTTATGTTCTATCAAACCGATTATGTGCACATGATTATTTACTTGATTTCACACGAACATAGCATGTTTTCTGAAGTAAGCATGATTATACTATATGATTGATATATGCCCTAGTACCCGATATGACAAGCATGTTCTATGATTACCGTTTATCAGTATAAAATTGTGTTCATCGAGTGTTGTTCTTACTGTTTACTACTACATACTATGATGTTGCCTGGACTGATTAATAGGGGTACTTGGGTTATGATATGAAGTATCGTAAGGTTCAGCCCTGATACGGCTGGTAATTCCGCCCGTATGAGGTTTTTTATGCTTCGACTAGGGTAATTCCGCCCGTATTTGGTTCCTACGCTTCGGCTAGGGTAATTTTGCCCAGACCTAAGGTATTCCCTTAGGATGGTACCTATGCCCAATGGGCTCAGGTTAACGCCTATATATGATACCGTTCTAGGGAACCGTATCATAGAGTTTGGTTAGAGGGTAGTTAAGTTATGGAAACTTGCATGCGTATGAACATGTCTTACTAAAATGTTTTACTATGCTATTGATATAAATGTTTTTACTTGCACTGTTGGAACATGCTGAGCTCTCTAGCTCATACCCTTTCTTTCTCCCCTTTTAAGATATTTTGGATAGGCTATCCTGTACCTCACACTTGGAGGATCGACACATTCCGTATTCTATATAGATTGTAATGTTTCCATCCACCATTTTGTTTTTTCAGGGTGACATATGCCTATATTTTGAGATATACTACATTTTGTTACGATCGTTTTGATACATTACTTGATGTTGCCTATTTTGTAATCATTATATGTCAGGTTTATAAAGATGACTTTACCAGTTTACGTCGTTATATATATATATTCAAATTAAATACTTGAATATTTGACAGATTTTTAATTTAGATATTTAAGTTGAGATGTGCCCATTTGACTCGGTCCTTCCGCATAGGCCAGTCTAGGAGGTTACATTTGATTGGTATCAGAGCTTTTGGTTTTAAAACCTCAGACCGTGGGTGAGTCCATTTAAAGTATTACTTTGAAAAGTTTTACAAAGTTTTATGAAATGGGCCATGTCACCAAGTTTTATGTTTAATCGTGTTTGATTCTCCAGTGTCATAAACTAATCTTAGGTTCTATTTCTTGTAGAGATCCTCCGATATAATCACCAAAAGAGGCCGACGACCCGCCCGTGGGCGAGGTCGAACCGCTAGATTTACGGACTCGATTGAGGATCCAGTGGTCGATCTAGCTGCCCCTACAAACACTTCAGCCCCTGTTGATCCTTCAGCTTCTGTAAAGCCTCCCACCCCTCGTGGTCCCTCAATTTTGACGGTTCCACCATCTGCTCTTGGTATTGATATGACTACTCTGGTCAGAGGAGCAACAGTTTCTGGGCCCGAGCCTATGACTGGAGTTACTGATGAGAGTTTGAGTAGACAGTTTCTTCAGCTGATTCACGGTGTAGTCAGAGCATCGGGTGTCGCTCCAGAATCCCCCATCTCCCAGCCCTTGTTTGCTAACGGGATCAGGACCTTCTCGGGATCTCTTAGTGGAGCACCGACCGAGGTTGAGGAATTGTTGTATGACACCGAGCGACAAATGGATGAGATGGGTTTTGAGCCATACAAGAAATACTTGGGTGTTGTATCTATGCTGAATGGGAATGCCCGCACCTAGTGGGAGTCCATTATGAGTAGCGTTCCTTCAGATCGATTAACATGAGAATTCTTCAAGGAACGATTTAGGAACCGTTACCTGGGCGAACGTTTCTTGAGGGAGAGACGTCAAGCATTCAAGGACCTGATATAGGGTTCTATGACAGTGGCTGAGTATGAGATACAATTTCTAGAGTTGCAAAAGTACAGTGCTAGTTTAGTTTCTACCGAGAAGGACAGATGCGACAAATTTTTAGAGGGCCTTCGTATTGGGATACGTGATCGGGTGGCTACACACCATGATGAGGTGTTTGAGGATTTGGTGAACCGGGTCAAGACTGCAGAACATATGGAGATTTTAACAGCTAGTCAGAGTAGTAGAGATAGAGACCGGGATAGAGGTAGGGATCGAGGGTAAGACTGAGACCGAGATCGATCTTGAAGACCCTCTGGCTAGGGAGAGTCTCATGCGTGCCCTGATAAGAGGGCTCGCACTGCAGCATATCAGAGGGGTGGTTCGAGTTATAGGCCCCCGGCACCATATGGCCTAGCTGTTAGTCGAGGTGATTCATCTGGGTTCACTATATACCTTTGTGTGAGTATTATGGTATGTTACACCGAGGAGAGTGTAGGAAGATGTTTGGTGCTTGCTTTCGTTGTGGGTCTACTGAGCACTTCCAGAAAGAGTGTCCACATCCACCTTCTGTAGACCGATCATCGTTTCAGACCCCTGCCCATTCCCAGACTCCAGCCCGTTCCCATACATCTGTTCAGACACCGAGTTTAGGGTGTTACCAGAGTATAGCTCCCAAGTCTACTGCTAGAACTGATAGTAGAGGCCGATCACATCAGAGTGGGGACCGGTCATGACTGAGGCCAGACAACCTGCACTTGTTTATACTACTAGACGTCGTGACGATAGAGATGAGCCATACGTCATTGCAGGTACATTTATTATATTTTCTGTCCCATACTTGGCATTGCTTGACAACAGTTCCACCCATTCCTACATTTCAAAATTTGTATCCCGAGACCTCTAGATTCTAGTTGAGACCATAGAGAGTATAGTTACAGTTATGAGTCTGGTGGGCCAATCAGTGGTTGTGGATAGGGTTTTTCGGCGATGTCCCCTCGAAGTTCAAGGGGAAATCTTCCCAGCCGACCTTATGGAGCTACCATTAGAAGAGTTTGATCTAATTCTGGGCATGGATTGGCTGACTAAACATCGGGTTAACTTAGATTGTGAGTCCAAGAGAACAGTTCTGAAGACTTCTGATGATCGGGCAATGGTTCTTGTTGGTGAACGCCGAGGGTATCTGTCTAATGTCATATCTGCCTTGACTGTTGACAAGATGATCCAAAAGGGGTATCAGACCTTCATTGCCTGTTTCTTGAATACCAAAGGTTATTTGTCTAAGATTGAGAAGATTTGCACTGTTAGCGAGTTTCATGATGTTTTCCCCGAGGAGTTACCAAGGTTACCTCCAAATAGGGATGTCGAGTTTGAGATTGAGACCTATCCGAGATCTGTGCCAGTTTCTATGAATCCCTACCATATGGCTTCTAAGGAGCTTAAGGAGCTGAAGTTCAGTTGCAAGAGCTCTTAGACCGAGGATTCATCCGACCTAGTTCTTCGCCTTGGGGAGAACCTGTTCTTTTTGTGAAAAAGAAAGATGGTTCTCTCAGGCAGTACATTGACTACCGAAAGTTGAATAAACTGACATTTAAGAATAAGTACCCGCTACCCAGGATTGATGACTTATTCGATCAGTTTCGAGGAGCCACAGTTTTCTCGAAGATTGATCTCCATTTCGGGTATTATCAGTTGAAGATAAAGGGGTCCGATGTAGCGAAGATGGCCATTCGCACCAGATATAGGCATTATGAGTTTCTAGTAATGTCTTTTGGTCTGACTAATGCTCCTGCCGCCTTTATAGATCTGATGAACCGTGTATTTCGGCCCTACTTGGACCAGTTTGTAGTGGTGTTCATTGATGACATTTTGGTCTACTTTCGGACTGAGGCAGAACATGTCGGGCATTTGAGGATTGTTCTGCAGACCCTCAGAGAAGACAAATTGTATACCAAGTTGAGCAAGTGTGAATTCTGGCTCAACGAGGTGACCTTTCTTGGACATGTGGTATCGGCTCGAGGTATCCAGGTTGATCTGAGCAAGATCAAGGCCATTGTAAGTTGGAAACAACCCAGGAATGTTTCTGAGATCCGCAGTTTTTTGGGTTTAGCTAGGTATTACAGACGCTTTGTCGAGGGTTTCTCCATTATTGTTGCCCCTCTAACGAAGCTGTTAAGGAAGAATGTTCCATTTATTTGGACTAATACTCAGCAGGATAGCTTCGAGAAGATGAAGATAGCTTTGACACAAGCTCCAGTTTTGACCCAGCCTGAGTCTGGGAAGGATTTCACAGTTTATAGTGATGCATCGCACTTCGAACTTGGTTGTGTTTTGATGCAGAATGGCAGAGTGATCGCTTATGCGTCTCATCAGTTGAGGCCACATGAGTGTAACTATCCTACTCATGGTATGGAGATGGCCGGTGTAGTTTTTGCCTTGAAGATTTGGAGACACTATCTCTACGGAGAGAAATGTTACATCTATATAGATCATAAGAGCCTGAAGTACCTTCTTACACAGAAAGAGCTTAATTTGAGACAGCGTCGTTGGCTTGAGCTTCTTAAAGATTATAATTGTGTGATTGAGTATCACCCGGGGAAAGCCAATGTTGTTGTTGATGCTTTGAGCCGTAAGGCTATTTTAGACTTGAGATCTTTGTTTGCCAGGATGAGTATCTATGATGATGGCAGTCTATTAGCAGAGTTGCAGGTTAAACCGACATTGGTCGAGGAGATTAAGGCCAAGCAGCTCCATGATAGTTCCTTACTTCCTGTCATACAACAGGTTGAGCAGGGATCTACCTCTGTTTATGCTTTTGGCCAAGATGGGGTCTTGTGCTTTAAAGGCCGATATTGTGTTCCAGATGATGCCGAGTTGAAACGGGCTATCCTCAGTGAGGCTCATAGTAGCCCTTATGCTATGTACCCCGGTAGGGACATGATGTACCAGAATCTGAGGCAGAGATATCGTTGGGTTGGAATGAAGAAGGACATTTCCGACTATATGTCACGGTGTTTGACTTGCCAACAGGTTAAGGCAGAACACCAACATCCTTCTGGTCTGTTGCAACCCATCATGATTCTCGAGTGGAAGTGGGAGTGTATCACGGTGGATTTTGTTACAAGGCTACCTTTGACTCCTTCTAAAAAGGATTCTGTTTGGGTGATTTTCGACCAACTCACTAAGTCAGCTCATTTTATTCATGTTCGAGTTACTTATTCTTTGGAGAAGCTGGCTAAACTGTATATCTCTGAGATCGTCAGACTGCATGGTGTACCCTTATCCATCATCTCTGATCGTGATTCGAGGTTCACTTCTCAATTTTGGGTGGCTTTGCACAGTGCTTTGGGTACTCGACTGAACTTTAGTACATCTTTCCATCCACAGAACGATGGTCAGTCCGAAATGGTGATTTAGATCCTTGATGATATGTTGCGAGGTTGTGTGATCGACTTTCGCGGTAGTTGGGAGGATTTCTTACCCTCGGTTGAGTTTGCTTACAACAACAACTATCAGGCTAGCATCCGTATGGCACCATATGAGGCTCTATTTGGTCATAGATGTCGTACTCCTATCTGCTGGACAGAGTTGTATAATAGGAAGACCTTAGGCCCATAGTTGGTTCGAGAGACTGAAGAGACTGTCAGATTGATTCGTGACCGTCTAAAAGAGGCTTTTGACAGACAAAAGTCATATGCTGATCGTAAGAGAAAAGACATTGAGTTCGAGGTCGGTGATCAGGTTTTTCTGAAGGTATTTTCGTAGAAGAAAGTTATGAGATTCGGGCATAGAGGAAAGCTGAGCCCCAAATTTATCGGACCATACTGCATTCTAAAGAGAGTTAGACCTGTTGCTTATCAGCTTGAGTTGCCTCCCTAGCTTAGCCGTATTCATGATGTATTTCATGTATCCATGTTGAGGTAGTACCACCCGGATTCGAGCCATGTTATTCAGGTACATGATGTGGAGTGAGGCCAGATTTGTCTTATGAGGAGGAGCATGTTCAGATCTTGGATCAAAATGAGAGAGTTTTGAGGAATCAGTGCATTCCTATGGTTAAAGTTCAATGGAGTAATCGTGGTCCAGAAGAAGCTACTTGGGAGACCATTGAGCCAATGGAAGAGCAGTTCCCACATCTGTTCAACTCAAGTAAATTTTTGGCCGAAATTTCTTTTTAGGGAGGGGAGAGTTGTAACACCCCAGAAGGTTAAAAAATGAAAATGATGATTGGGATGGCAGCCAAGGGGTTTTGAACCTGAGACCTTGGCTGCATGGACCTATATTATAACCAATTGAGCTAAGCAAGCTCTTGGATATAAGTTATACCCACTTATTTTTAAGTGGTTCTTGAAAAAGTTAAAATAATAAAATAATACAAATATCTCACCTACCCCTCTTTATGGCATTAATTAGGATCATCTACCCTAAACAAGGGACCCAGAACCCCCATTTTTCCCGACCCACCCCTTTCTCCATCGGTCAACAACCCGATCTGCCCCCAACGTGCCGCTGTGCCGTGCACCTTCATTACCCTCGTGATCGCCACCTTGCACCGACCAAAACCCCTAAAGCCACGCGGTCGGCCGCCGTTGCAATCGCTGGTAATCGAGGAATTTAGGTTCGTTGAACCTAGGGTTAAACCCTTTCGGGTTTTGCTTTTTCCAGCTACCGTGGCTAGCCGTTTGACGGTCCAGTACCACCGCTGCCTTATCTGTGCTGAGCCGGTAAAAACTCATGCCTTCGATCTTCGGTTCGCCACCATGTTAAACCCCGTCAGAGTTACACTGAACCTGATCACTTTCCTTTCTGAATTGGTAAGTTTGGTACAATTTCTGGCTTAAATTCAAGATTTTGGATGAGTTATAGGAGTTTTGTGCGATTTCCGGTGCATTTTTGGCATTTTCTGGCCATTTCGGTCTCGTGTGGGCTTCACGCGCCGTTTGGGGTGATTTCTGACCGCTCTGGACGGTGGCTATTGAGCTGGCCGACCTAGACCTGGCTTGACCCGTAGATCGAGCTGCCTGAACCAGACCAGACCAAACTGGTCTGGGCCTATTAGTAAACCCGACCTAAGTTGACCCGAACCCGACCAGAGTTGACCCAAACCTAACCCCAGGTTTAACCCATTGACCGAGTCAACCCAGTGAGTCAACTCGCCTGAGTCAACCCAGTGAGTCAACTTGCCCGAGTCAACTCGACCGAGTCAACCCAGAGAGTCAACTCACCCGCGTTAACCTAGTGAGTTACTCGCCCGAATCAACCTAGTGAGTCAACTCACCGAGTCAATCAGTTGACTAGTGACGTCATGCTGACTTTGACTAGTGATGTCAGCATGACGTCAATGTTGACTTTGACTGTTGACGTCAGCGTTAACTTTGACCAAAAAGCCAACTTTTCTCGAAAAGCCTTATTTTATGTTTTCCGATGTCCTGAGTCTGATTTTGAAGCTTGTTTCGTGAAATTATAACCCGAAAGCCTCCAAATGGGACATTGAACTTGAACATGCATTTGTCTTAAGTTAAATTATTTGAGAAAAGTTGTTGAACAAATGACTGACATTGATGTTTTGATTAAATATACTCGTGGATCTCCCGATCGTGCCTTCGCCTAGCCCAGCTATTCCCAATCAGTACTGCCCCGTGATCTCATCTTCACTCGTACGGTTCCATAACTTAGTATTTTATTTCGATCAAGATGTGAATCTGTTAGTAACCGTAATCCTTGTCAATCTAGGTTTCAGTACCGTAATAGAGCGTAATCCCGGTGCCCAGTAGATTATCAGACATGCATGACTTTTGAGGCGTGTTCCTTATGTGCTATATGACTGATTTCTAATTGTTATTCCTGCTTTTTATGTTCTATCAAACCGATTATGTGCACATGATTATTTACTTGATTTCACACGAACATAGCATATTTTCTGAAGTAAGCATGATTATACTATATGATTGATATATGCCCTAGTACCCGATATGACAAACATGCTCTATGATTATCGTTTATCAGTATAAAATTGTGGTCATCGAGTGTTGTTCTTACTGTTTACTACTACATACTATAATGCTGCATGGACTGAATAATTAGGGTACTTGGGTTATGATATGGAGTATCGTAAGGTTCAGCCCTGATACGACTGGTAATTCTGCCCGTATGAGGTTCATATGCTTCAGCTAGGGTAATTCCGCCCGTATTCAGTTCCTACGCTTCAGCTAGGGTAATTTCGCCCGGACCTAAGGTATTCCCTTAGGGTGGTACCCATGCCCAATGGGCTCGGGTTAACGCCTGTATATGATACCGTTCTGGGGAACCGTATCATGGAGTTCGGTTGGAGGGTAGTTAAGTTATGGAAACTTGCATGCGTATGAACATGTCTTACTGAAATGTTTTACTATGCTATTGATATAAATGTTTTTACTTGCACTGTTGGAACACACTGAGCTCTCTAGCTCATACCCCCTCTTTCTCCATTTTCAGATATTTTGGATAGGCTACCCTATATCTGACACTCGGAGGATTGACACATTCCGTATTCTATATAGATTGTAATGTTTCTATCCACCATTTTGTTATTTCAGGGTGACATGTGCCTATATTTTGAGATATATGACGTTTTGTTACGATCTTTTTGATACATTACTTGATGTTGCCTATTTTGTAATCATTATATGTCAGGTTTATAAAGATGACTTTATCAGTTTACGTTGTTATATATATATATATATATTCAAATTAAATATTTAAATATTTGACAGATTTTTAATTTAGATATTTAAGTTGAGATGTGCCCCTTTGACTTGGTCCTTCCGCATAGGCCGGTCTAGGGGGTTACAATGTTAAAGGTGAGACTTTTTCTAATCTGTTTGTTTTTTTAAAAGGAAAATTAAAGACTGCAACTTGTAAATAATTGATAGGCTTTGTTTGGTTTACATAGAATTTCATCAACTAGCATAGCATTTGCAGACTGTATTGCGAAAGTAACAATAAAAGTTGCAAATGAGTGATGGGTTTTTATTTTTGGTTTATTTAGAATTTCATGAACTCTAATATTGCACTTGCTCTTTGATGTTACATAATCATTTTTCTTTCCTTGTAGACAAATCTGGAAAAGATAAAAAAATCAAATGAGAAGTTGGTGGAGAAGAGTAAAGCAGCTCATGAGGGCGACGTTATGAAATACTTTCCGGAGATGACGACTGCAACAATTTGAAGTCGACTTTCTGGATGAATAAAATGGGAGTTAAAATTTGGAAATTATGGTTAAAAACAGGGAAATGAGGTTGGAGATGAATGAAGAAGGGGAAATGGGGGGTCGGGGAAGAAGGGGGAAAAGTAGGGATGAAAATGAGGGTGCTTTAGGTATTTAATATATTTATTTAATTTAATTTATTTTTATTTTAAATTTTAAAAATAAAAAAAATAATGTGGCGCATTCTGATTGGCCAAGACAATTTTTTTAACGGTGGGGAGCAATGTGAGTAACGTCGAAAACGTTAGGGGGCAAAAGTGGGCAAAACGTATTTTAGAGGACAAGTTGAGAAAACAGGTAAAGCTTAGGGGGAAAAGTTATTTAAGCCTATAAAAAATATTAAAGCTATTGAAATTAGTTGTTAATAAGGATGTTAAAAGCCGACTCGACCTGCATAACTGACTGAAATTGGCTTGAGTCAGAACTGTTTGTGACCCGAGGTGTTGGTGATCCAAAATCAATTCGAGTTCGAACTGGTATTGACCTGAACACGAGTTGGACTTGGAAATTTTGGATCTGAACCCGACCTGCACTCGACCTGAGAACGACCTGAACCCGAAATCAACCTGATAATGTGATAACCGAACCCGACCTACATCCGACCTGATATGAACTGGAACCCGAGATTAACCTGGTAAATAACTGATATTACCTGGCTTGTTATCAACCTAACATGTTATGAACTTGATCTGTAATTGACTCAACATGTAAATGATTTGACTTGTTATTGAACTAATATGATATTTACCTGACTTGTAATAACTAATAGGGATAACTACCTAAATAGTACCCCACCTATTGACGCGTTCCTGTTTTGGTACCCAACTAATTTTTTTGACAAAATAGTACCTAACGTTACGTTTTATTTTCAAATTGGTACCTCGCCATTAAAAGTTAACGGAAAAGCTTATGTGGATTTTTTATTTTTTTCAATTTCTCTCTCTTAGTCACCTTCTAATTGGTTGAACAAAACCAAAGGATATAAATGCCTTTTATATTGCAGGTGGGATTTGAACCATGGACCTCAAGAAGCAAAGGCTGGGCGCTCAACCATTGAGCCAAGCAATAGATTATGATTAAAACCAAGCAAAAAAATATTTAACTTAACCGAAGTTACCACCACAAAATTAATTTTTGTTTTGCTATTATAAAGAATCGAACTTGAGACCCCTTGTAAAATAGATAGTATGCAAAGCCATTAAACTAAGTTAATGACACATTTTAAATTCATCAGAATTAATATTTAAGTTGAATTTTGCTACCACTAAACTAAATAAATAAATATTTATTTTTGTTATAAAAAGTAATTTTTAAACATTCATAAAAATTAAATTTATAATTTTTATTTGGTGTAAAATATAAAATTTAAATTATTTGCAAAATTATATTATATTAGATAATATAAAATAATAAATTATTTTTCATTTTGTTTGATAATTAAAAAATTAATAAAATAACTATGTATTTATTTTCATAATATTATATTAGATAATGTAAAAATTAAAAAATAAAATAAATATTTGTTTTTTATAGTATTATATTAGAGAATGTAAAACTTAAAACAATATATTAGAGAATGTAAAAAATTAAAACAATATATTAGATAATGTAAAAATTAAAACAATATATTAGATAATGTAAAAATTAAAACAATATATTAGATAATGTAGACATTTACAAAATATATTAGATAATGTAAAAATTAAAACAATATATTAGATAATGTAAAAATTAAAACAATATATTTTCTTTATAGTAACTTTCGTTAAGTTAAATATTTCTGTGCTTTGTCTTAATCATAATTTGTCGCTTGGCTCAATGGTTGAGCGCCCAGCCTTTCCTTCATAAGGTCCTTGGTTCAAATCCCACCTGTAGCATAGAAGACATTTTATATCATTCCTTTGGTTTTGTTCTGGTTGGAAAAATAAAATCATTAAAAATAATATGGTGATTAGGAGAGAGAAATTGAAAAAAATAAAAAAAAACTAACATAAGTTTTTCCGTTAACTTTTAACGGCGAGGTACCAATTTGAAAATAAAACGTAACGTTAGGTACTATTTTGTCAAAAAAATTAGCTGGGTACCAAAACAGAAACACGCCAATAGGTAGGGTACTATTTAGGTAATTATCCCTAACTAATAAGTTACAATTGATGAAGTTGTGAGATTATGAATTTATTATATTACATTGTGACAAAATACATTTTTTACTATTTAAGGTATATGATTAACTATGATCATTAAATTAATACGTTTACTTTTAATATTTATAAATTATGTAGTATATAAAAATATTTAAATTTTTTATTAAATATCTAAATGTTGCCAACATAATTCCTTATGATTTATGGTTTAATATTAATAGTTTATGGTTTAGTGTTTAGTTTAGGGTTATTGGTTATGTGATTAATTTATGGTTTAGCTTATGATTATTGGTTTATGAGATTAATTCGATTCCTTAAGGTTTGTGATTTTGGTTTAGTATTAATGGTTTATGGTTTAGTTTAGGGCATGGATTCAAATCGCGGACTGCTAAAGCGATTGCGGCCGCGAAATAGCGGTCGCGCCACCTTCCGAAACCGCTTCTGGAGAATTTTGCGGTGGACAACGAATTCACGTCGATAGCGTCCTGTCGCGGACGTTATATTTTGCGATAGCGTCTATAACGGCAATATCAGCCCGTTTTTGCCGAGTTCTAAAAAATCACAGGGTTGGCAGGAAGAGGAGGAAGAAGAAGAGTGCGGCTGGGTTTAAAATTCTAAAAAAAAGGGTAAATTACATAGGGTGACATTGAACTTTTTAAAGTTCTTAGTTTGGCCTTAATACTTTAACCCGCATTCAAATTGATCCCTTAAACTTTTAAAACTTCTTGATTAAGCCTTTAAATTTCTATTTTATCTTAATTATGTCCTTAAAGATTTATTTTTTGTTAAATCTAGTCCTTAAACATTATATTAATTTTATTTTCATTTTACTTAATAATAAAATTAGAGACTTAGAGTATATATTGAATATAAGCTAAATGTGAGTTTTCAATTAAATTAATCTAAATTGGGACTCAATTGAATTAAATTAAATCCTAAAAGTAAAAATTTGGGACTTAAATAAAAAGAATCTAAAGTCGGAAGGGCTAAGGAATAATTGCCCCTAATGTAAAATATTAGGCGGGTTCTTTCCCTCCAGGCTCCCACCATTCAATTTAATCAAAAAAAAAGAAGAAAAAGTTTTAATTGGTAAAAATGGGGATTAAATCGCCTAATTTTTAGGTTAGGGGTTAATTACCCTTAAGTCCTGCCACGTTTTAAATGTTGCATTTTAGTCCTAATATTCACTTTTAAATTTTAGTTTAATTCAATTTAGTCACAATTATATATATATATATATTTTAAATTGTAACATATTTCGACATCCTAAGGATATTTTGGCTCATATTAATCACTAATATTTTATTTTTATTCAAAATTTACACACAATTATCATACCGAAGTCTATTTGTACACGATAAGACCCGACTTGAACTTTGAAACTGATATTCCCCAACCTAAATTTTATCCGTCAAAGACGTGACCCGACCTGAACGTGGCTCGACCTGAAGTCTATCCGAACCTGAATTAACCAATTAATTAACTAATACAGACTCGAACTGTTTGGACTTGAACTGAAACTTACCCGGCCTGAAATTAACCCGACCTGAACCCGAACTCAATTTAATTTGAAATTAACCTGATAATGACCCGACCTGATCTGAGTCGACCCGAATCCGACCTGATATGAGTCGAACTATTAAATTGACCTGACATAACCCGTATCCGATTTGACCTGACCAAAAACCCGAACGATTACCTGATTTCACATCCCTAGCTATTAAATTTATTAAAATTGTTAAGTTGTTAAGGTTAGTTTAGGCTTATTGTTTGATAAAAAATGTTTAGGGCTGTTGAGGTAATTGGACCGTTATGATCTAGTTGGTGTAATGGGCTATATAAACAATTGAAAATATCAATGAATGTGGATATAGTTTTGGGCTTTGACCCACCTATTATCCTTCTATCTTCACTTTCTTGTTCTTTTCTCATTAATTTTCATTTCAAAAGCACCTAATATACCATTCTTTCTTTCCTTTTTGTCTCTTAATTTTTATCGCTCAAGACATCACGTTTCATTCACGATGTTTAATTCTACAGGAAATCAATGGAAATCCTTTGTTGTCGTTGTTTCGTCCATAAACCAAATTATCAGTGGTCGCATTTTTCTATGATTTTCTCGTTAACCCAAATATCTACCTATCATTTTTCTTTTTCAATATAGTTCATTTGACCTAGGAGACACTATATTGGATTTGACCCTTGATAAATTTTTAACCCTAAGTGGATTAATGTATTAAATAATTATTAATTTTTTATGTCAAAAAAATTATTATATTTAGGTATATTAAATGTAAATTATTATATGAGTATATTTTTTATGTGCGAGTATCATTAAATATATCTATGGTTGAAAGTAAAAAATTATATTTAGGACTGAAAATAATATATCGCTATTTAAATATCTATTAATTAACTGAGTAATTAAGAATCTTCATGTTATTCCATTTTGTATGGGTTCGGATTCTGACGTCATTCGGATTTTGACATGATCTGACATAATCACTCTCTAATAATTTTGTATGAGTTCAGATTCTGAAATTAAAAATTATTATATGAATTAAAAAATGAAATATTTCATGCTTTGCAAGTGGAAAACTTGTTTCTACAAACGAATCTAATTAAAATAAATTAAAACGAGAAATACCGTCGTATTCTCTTTGATTAGGAAAGAAAATCCAGTAACTCATTGAGAGAAGAAAGTACGATAAAATAAACAACCTATTTATATAGGTTTTACAAGGATATCTAGGTTAAGAGTCGTCTGGAAGCGTAAACACCAACCGAGCTTTAATGGGGCCAAAGTAGGAACAAAAAAAAAAAACAGTCCAAGACTTTGTACTCGGGCGTCATTCCTCCAGGTTCCATTGTGTCTATTTCTGCGATATTTTGCTCATGAACCACATTAACTTTTAGGCCAATTTTGGACCTTTTAGAGTGTGATTAGGCCTGAATTCTCGCGATGACATGTCGAACATGAAGTTGCCTTCTAACCGGCATATTAAGGGATCAAAACAAAGTTTTATAATTCAAGATATGACCAAAACATTGAAGCAATATGAGAAAACTAAATACTCTAAAACGGAAAAATTATGATTTTTTTTGTTATATGCATGTCCGTCTTACAGTCTATGTTCGGGGTGCGAGGCTGCCCCTCCCAACAATGTCGTCTTTAAAGTTCGAACTCACATCCTCTCCTTGAGAGTGCAATGTGCCTTACCAATGCATCCAACATTTGTTTGAAGTTCATAAATTAGAATGCTCGAACCTTCATGTTTAATTATTTGAAGTCCATCAGTTCATCCATCTGCGCATTCTCTGAGTCTGTTATGAATCAAAGAAGAAAAGGACATTGAAGAAATTTAGAGAAAAAGTTGAAGATAATAAGCTGAATTTTCGTTTCAAAGATAAGATTCATCGGTTACATTTGCTCCCTATATTAGCTGATTACATTACTGTGACTAATTATTTATGTACTATTCCTTTGACCAACTTCTCTCTTGTTAAATGATAACTCATTTAGCCGTTGGACGTATCCTTCAAGCAGTTTCCTTCTGGCTTGCACTTGTTACTGGGCTCTCATCTACTGAACACTCTCCTGGCGTATATACTTTAATGGACTCAACACTGTTGGGATGTGCTTTTGTTTTCTTCAACCCAATATGCTCAATAATTCCAACTCCTTCATTTCTCCAATCCTTTCTTCGAGCACTAATCTTCTTCTACCCTTTTCTTCGAGCCCTAATCGATCAATGTTAAACCCTAATTTCTCCACCAATTTATCCATCACAATTATAATAGCTCCTTCTCTAACCGATTCCTGTTCCCAAGGATCGTAATCGGAAAATTGAGACTTGAGGGTAGCATAGTCTTCCCAAGTAGCATTTTCTTTCTTCAGATTGGACCATTGAAGTAATTGTGTCACTACTTTTTCGTTGCGCTTCACTATTCTTTTATCGAGGATAATGGCGGATACACTTTCAACTGGCCATCTTCACTGAACTCTAGAGGATTGAGAGAGGTAACAACTCTTGAACCAATCTTCTTCTAAAGCAAACTAACGTGAAAGATTGGATGGATTTGAAATGTTCTGATAGTTTCAAGTGATAGGCTACTGACCCAATTCACTTTTTAATTTTGTAGAGACCAAAGTATATAGTAGTGAGTTTGAGATTTTTTCCAAATAGCTAATGAGGATTTCCTACAAGGTTGCAATTTTAAGTACACAAAATCTCCTTCAAATTCCCTTACAGTTCTTGTTCTATCAGCATATTGTTTCATACGATTCTAAGCCTTCTGTTACTGTTCTTTCAAAAAAAATTGTATATCTCTTCTGTGCACCATTAACGCCTGTACAATATTTACTAGTGTGTCTTGAGACCAATCCATCATAGGAGGCTTATACCCATACGCTTCAAATGGGGTAATGCACAGAGCTGTGTGATAATTAGAATTCTATCATCATTCTACTTGAGGCAATGACTTAGCACAACTTGTTGGTTTTAGAAAACACATCTCAAATATTGTTTTAGTCACTGATCCCACCTATCTAATAGCCCATCTATTTCTGGGTGATAAGAAGTGCTGAAATGGGTTGAGGTGTTTAACTGTTTCATGAGCTCCTTCCATAACTAACTAGCAAAGGTTATGTCGTGATCACATATAGCTACCTTAGGTGTCCATGTAGCTTATACACTTGGTCTAAATTAGAGTTTGGCTATCTCAACAATAGTACAGGGATGAGCCAATGGAAAGAAATGAGCATACTTGGTATATTTATCAACAACAACCAATATACAATTCACTGATCGATGTGAAAACGTTACACTAAAAGTGCAAGCAACACTGTCGATGCAAGAATAGAAACAATAAAATCCTGTTTGAATATCGATCTTACGAGGATGATGTATTCAGTTTAAGAATTATCTAGCCACAAACATTGCTATAAAAGTGGAAATTGTAAGTGCAATGGTGAATGGAATAAAAGAATTAAACAAGGTTTAAATGATCAATTGTTGTAGCAATAACTGAATATATAAAGAGTAGAGAAATATAAAATAAAGCCTGGATCTCCTTGGTTTAGTTCGGCAGAAAGATCAAGTACACTTAGAGGAAGTTGGATGGCTCCTTTAGAAAATAGAAAGCGAGCTTGAGTTCTATCTTCTATTTAATCTTTAACTACTGACGCAGGGACATAGACTGGCTACAACTCTCGTTATGAGTCGGAACTATAACCCTTTGAACGAGTGGATCAACTCCCGTTGTATCCATTCAACTTTCATTGTAACACTTGTTAACCTGACTTGTCACTACATCTGTCGATGTTAGTGACTAGTTTAATACTCTCATGCAAAAACATAAATCAAATCCAACAATTAAAGCTTCAGAAAAAGCTAATGAATATATATATATAAACTGAAGAGCAAGTTTCAACAAGTTCACAAAGCTCAAAAGTTTAAACCACCGTCAATTAAGTACGAAATACAAAAGTAAACTCCAACAAACATTTAAATGAAGAAGAGTTTAAGAAGATAACAACATATTTTCCTCGATTAGCACTTGATTCCCCTTCTCCTCGAATAATTTTTCCTCACTTCACCTCGGATCTCCAGAAATAAGCTTAAGCCGCCATGGGAAGGTAGAGAAAGCTCGAAGGTTGAAGATGATATCAAAATAGAAATCGCTTGACCCTCTATCTCCTCCTGGATTTGTCCTTTCATAGGCTACCCAAGAAAGGAAAATGTAAAACCTATATTTGATTTTGATATAACAAGGAATTTCAAGGACTATTTTGTAAAATTGAATAAATTTTTAAGTACTCAAAAATTCTCACAAATTGACAATGATTCGAACTTAAAATAATTTCTAAGTCAAAAACTTAAACCCCAAATATTTTCTAAGTGTTTTGGTGCTCACATTAGCCAAATTGGTCCAGGCGTATCGATACACCCTTGGCCGTATCGATACGAGCCTTAGCTACTGGAATTTCATTTTTAAATATGATGGCTAAAGGGTATCGATATGCGTGTAGACGTATCGGTATGCTAATCAACCTGAGAACCAATTTTGCATTTGAGTATCAGTACGACTTTATGCATGCTGATACTGGGTGTTAGATTTGAAAAATCTTTTGAAATAAAATTTTGACTGTTGCCTTGCCAGTATATTGTGAAACCATAAATTTTGAAAAGTGGTTATACTGTACTGATACGCCCTTAGGCGTACCAATACATTTTTCCACTTACTTATTTCTCAGATTCCAATGAGCAAAACCAGTACTGATACTATACGGACCGTACTGGTACGCCTTTGTAAAATACACTTTTCGTACTGATATGCCCTCACGTGTATCGGTACCTATTTGTACAACGACTCTTTCTCCTTTAGGTAGGTACTGATATGGCAGCATGTGTACCGATACCGAGGTTGGTGAACATAATTTATTGCGGAAAAATGTAGCCCAACGACTATATTAATAATCTCAACCACCCAAATGGTTAGAAATCAATGAGAGGGTATATAAACAAGTCTCTAAAGCTTCAACAACTATTGAAACATGTGAACAAGTTTTAAGCATTCAAGCACAAATCTTACCATCCTTGAGCCTATTAGAGTCAAATCTTGTAACCCAATTGAGTGTTCTCATTTGTATTCATTTTATTCAAGTTTTGGGTTTGAGTGAACTTGTAATTGGGCAAACACACAACTTTTGAGAGGATTTTTAGTTTTCTATTCTATTTCTTGTAAATAGGAGTGCTTGATCAAAGGTTTGGGTAGAAAGCTTTGATTATGTATAAGGTTGTCTCCTTAGCCTAGAAAAGGGGAAGAAATTCAATAGTGAATTTGGAAAATCCTTAGTAGGAAGTTAAAGTAGTGGATGTAAACCTTGTTAGAAGGTTGAACTACTATATCTCTTGTGTCTCAATTCTTTTTATTTCCAATTTGCTTCCAAACTTTTTAATTTCCAATTCACCCGTCTAGCTCATTTGAAGGATTAACATCCTCTTGAGACGATCCGAAGGTGATTCAATCAACCAGAAGTCAAGCCATGACCTCCACTTCCAGCAACAACCTATACGAGTCTCAATCTATCTCCAGACTGCCTTATTTCAATGGGGATAACTATCCCCATTGGAAGAATTGAATGAGGCTCTTCATCGAATCCAACAGCTACCTTCTATGGGATGTAGTAGAAGATGGACCAAGCATACCCATGAAGAGAGAAGGTGGCTGGTTAATTCCCAAGTCTAAGCTAGAGATGACCGATGAAGATCAATGCACATACTTTTTTGTGCGTTTGGACTGGATGAGTTCTCAAAGATGTCTTCTTGCATAAGTGCAAAGGAGATATGAGACAAGCTCAATACCACCTATGAAGGCACAAATGATGTAAAGGAGACCAAGATTGGACTCCTTAACTTAAGCTACGAGAATTTCAAGATGGAACCGGATGAGGGCATCAACAATATATTCGATTGTTTCTCTATCATGGTAAAAAAACTTAAAGGATTTGGAGAAGTCATCCTATAATACAAGCTTTTCCGAAAGCTCATCTATTCTCTTATCGAATTATGAGATGGAAAGAGAACCACAATCATTGAAGCCAAGGATCTCAAGACCTTGAAGCTCGATGCACTCATAGGTTATCTCCTTACTCATGAGATTATGAAGAAAAGAAGAGAAGAAGAAAAAAAGATAGAAGAGAAGAAAGAAGTGGAGAAAAAAGTGGGAATTGCTCTCAAAGCTTTGCAAGAGGGGAGCGATTTGAGTGAAGATGAAAAGGAAGAATTGGCCATGCTAGCCAAAAGGTTCACTCGATTCATGAAATCCAACCAGGGAAGAAAGTTCCATCAAAGAAGGGATTTCAAGAACAAGAACAAAGAGGAAAAATGATCAAATTATTTGCTATAAGTGCAAGAAGTTGGGACACATCAAGCTTGATTGTCCCCAACTCAGAAAGAAGAGCTTCGAGGAGAAGAAGAAGGTCAAGGCTCATGTTGCTACTTGGAGTGATGAGGAATCATCCGATAAAAAGGAGCAAGAGGTAGCCATCCTTTGTCTCATGGCACTTGAAGATGATCCTAAGGCAACCTCTAACTCATCTAACTTTGATTTTACTTTTGATGAGCTTCAAAAAGCTTACGATGAGTTGCAAGAGGTATATGATGAGTTGGTAGAGAAATATAAGGAATTAATTTTGAAAAACAAAAAAAAACGATTTTTATTTTGAAAAACCAAAACAATTCTCTATCTAAAACCAACTCAGAACTTGAGAAGAAGGTTTTGAATTTATAAACAAAACAAAATGATTTTGAAAAGAAAAATCAACTTTTACACAACCTCCTCTCTAAAGTTCATGATGATCGCCAAAAGAAAGTGGGTGATCTCAAAGCCTCCTTAATCAAAGTTGGGAAATCTAGTTTTGAAAAAAGACAGTCTTCAAAACCCAACTATGTGAAAAAGAACTTTGGTGGCTACAAGCAAAAAAGTTTCCAAAGGCTCCCTTATCGAAAAAGGATTAGGAGTGTTTGGGTTCCTAAGGAACTAATCACTTCTAATGATGTTAGTGCTATTGCTTCTTGGGTTCTCAAGGGAACCAAGATTTTGGGATCTAATACTCATGGACCCAAAAAGATTTGGGTACCAAAAATCAAGACGTAATTCTTTGTTTGTAGATGGACCATTGCTACAAGGTTAAAGCTACATGTGCAAACTCATGGTACCTTGATAGTGGATGCTCGAGACACATGATCAGTGACAAGAGTCGGTTCTTGAAGCTAAAACTAAAGAGTGGATGAGTAGTGACATTTGGTGTCAACTCCAAAGGCCAGATTGAAAGAATTGGTTCCATTGATAATCACTCTTCTATCCTTATTGATAATGTTTTATATCTCAATGATATAAAATATAATTTATTGAGCATAAACCAACTTTGTGATAAAGGTTTCAATGTGCCTTTTGATTTAAATGGTTGCAAAATTATCAACATTGAAACTAACAAAATTGTGCTTATTGGTCATCGCATAGGAAATGTTTACATGGTGCATTTAGATGACATTCATATTTCAAATGCATGTTTTGTTGCTAAAGATGAACATGATTCATGGTTATGTCATAGAAAACTAAGGCATGCAAGCATGAGTGTTTTAGAAAAATTGATTTCAAATGATCTTGTAAGAGGTTTACTAAAAATAAAGTTTTCACATGATAAAATTTGTTATGCTTGTGCAAAATGCAAACTTAAAAGAGTTTCTTTCAAACCTATTAATGATGTTTCTACAAGTAGAGTTTTACAATTGATCCACATAGATCGTTTTGGCCCTATTAGAATAATGAGTTTGGGTGGAAAATCATATGCATTTGTCTTAGTTGATGACTACTCTAGATATAATTGACTTTTATTTTTAAGTACCAAGGATGAGGCTTTAGAAAAATTAATATATAATTGACTTTTATTTTTAAGTACCAAGGATGAGGCTTTAGAAAAATTAATCACTTTTTCAAAAGTAACTCAAAATGATGTTGGTCACTCAATTTCTCACATTAGAGTGATCATGGAACTGAATTTCAAAATTTAGGTTCGAGGAGTTTTGTAATTTTAATGGGATTAACCATAATTTTTCCGCTCCTCGCACACCTCAACAAATGGGGTTGTTGAGAGGAAAAACCAAACTTTAAAAAAATGGCTAAAACCATGTTTTGTGAAAATAATTTGCCTAAGTATTTTTGGGCGGAAGCTACTAATACTTCTTGTTATTATCAACCGTGTAATGATTAGACCTGTTTTGAAGAAAACACCTTATGTGCTTCTTAAGAACAAAAAATCTAACATTAGCTATTTTCATCCTGTTGGATGCAAATGTTTTGTTTTAAACAATGGAAAAGACAATTTAGGCAAATTTGATTCTAAAAGTGATGAAGCAATTTTTCTTGGTTATTCTTTAAACTCTAAAGCCTATCAAGTATTTAACAAGAGAACTTTAGTAGTAGTAGAGTCTATACTTGTGGTTTTCGATGATAACCTCATTCCGAGGAAGAATTCTTGTGATGATGATGATGTAGGAATTTTTATTGTCAATGATGGTGGAGAACTATCATTAAAGGTAGATGAAGTTCCAAATAAAGAAGAAGCACAAGATCCACCTCTAGAAGCCTTGAAGGACATGTCTCTAGAGGAAAAATGAGGTCACCTACCCAAGAGAATTTAACTATGTCAAAGGTGGTGAAATTTTGGGTGATCCATCCAAAGGGGTAACGACTAGATCTTCTCTTAGAAATGCATGTAATTTTGTTGCATTTATCTCATGCATAGAGCCTAAAAATATCAAAGAAGCATTAAGTGATGATTATTGGATATTGACTATGTAAGAAGAGTTAAATCAATTTGAGAGAAGTAATGTATGGACTTTAGTTGATAGGCCAAATAATAAATCTACCATAAGAACTAAATGGGTTTTTACAAACAAACTAGATGAGAGTGGTAACATTGTGAGGAATAAGGCTAAACTTACTGCTCAAGGTTACACTCAAGAAGAAGGAATCAATATTGATGAAACCTATGCACCCATAGCTAGAATGGAACCTATTAGGATGTTTCTTGTATTTGCATGTTATCATGAATTCAAGCTTTTTTCAAATGGATGTAAAAAATGCTTTTCTAAATAGTTTTATAAATGAAGAAGTGTATGTAGAATGACCACCCGATTTTGAAGATCCAAAATACCCAAATCATGTTTTTAAACTTTCAAAAGCTTTATATGGTTTGAAACAAGCTAGTAGAGCTTGGTATGAAAGGTTGTCAAATGTTTTAATTGAAAAAAGTTTTGACAAAGAAAATGTGGATACTACACTTTTTATTAAAAGAAAAACAAAGATATCTTAGCAGTTCAAATTTATGTTGATGATATTATATTTGGTTCTACTAATGAATTGCTTTGCCAAGATGTTGCTAAGTTAATGCAAGGTGAATTTGAGATTGTAGCGATGTCCCCTTTCGCTAAAAAAACTGATTTTCGAAGTGTTTGTGGTTTTTCGGGTATTAAAATATTTATTCTGCGGGGTTTAAAAATGTGTTTTATTTAGAAAATTGGAGTCGCCATCGACCACTTAGGTAGACCGGACACCATAAAACCAGAGATTCAAAAACTGTTGGGTTCGGGAGTCGGTTACGGATGGGGAAGGATTAGCACCCCCACACTGCCCAAAATTGGTACTTTAATAATTACCGCTTTATTAATGTTAGATTTTCCGGATTAAAGTGACGATTAAATTAAAATTTGGTTGTAAGTGCGAGTAAATTTTAAAGGCCCCGTTATCTGAGAGTAAACGCCTAACCACTATCATTACGCCTGATACTGGCCCCGTTTACGCTCGGATAAAAGGGCACCGCATTGACAATTTATATATCTCGACATGCAATCTTAAAGAAATAATTCGAAATATACATTTACATTCATATGGTAAAGGATAAAATAAATAATAAAAACATGGATATCATAAAATTAAACAAATATGATAAAAATATGGATATGGCAGATCGTAATAATAATAATAATAATAATAATAATAATAATAATAATAATAATAATAATAATAATAATAATAATAATAATAATAATAATAATAATGAAGCATGAATAAAAACGCGTAGTAAATAAAGAACCCATGATTCAAGAATACCTGCAATGTAACATATGCATGACATGAATATGCTATGATATTAATTTAACAAATCAAAACGACGTATTAGCAAAGAAACTAATACCTAGCACATAACATACGACATAATTTGCATACATAAAATAGAAACACGGTATTATACATGACAAAAGAAAACACACTAACGCATAACCTAAAAGCAAAGGGAACATACAATACATGCTAAAATACAGAAACATGTTGTATACGAGCCAACTAAAAACACGAGTCTAACATGTATGATACGAACGAGCGAACATACATATAAAAACACATAATCATCATAAACTAAACACATATATATAAACATGAGAATACGAAATATATAAAAGAAACACATGAGAACACAAAAAGGGCCACATCAACATATAAAATCATAATAAATAAACATGAATATTTAGATACGAAAAAAGGACTGAAATGAAAAATAACGAAAACAGGAAACAGAAATTAAAAGGTAATAAAATACGATTTAGGGACGAAACTACAAATCAAACGAAACTTAAAAGGACTAAACATGTAATTGGACCAAGGGGCAAGCTCGGAGTGAAAATTTCAAAAATGCTGTGGGACTGGTGAGGTAATTTCACCATTTAAAAAACTGATTCAGTTTAATCCAGGGGTTGGATTGCAAGATCTTAAAATATAAGGAGGACCAGGGTTGTAAATATCCCATGCGGCAAGACAAATGAAAATAACGAAAACGCGGGGGGATTTATTACTGAATTTCACCATTTCAAAAAATAAAACACCTATAAAACACCATTTTCTGGCCCGAAATCAAGCTTTTCCTCATTTTTCTTCAAGGCCATTCTTTATAACACCCCCAACCCCCATTTTTCTCTCAATATGACCACCCTAAACCTTCGATAAACCCAGAAACCGGCGACCATCCGCCGTCCTCTCCGCCGCTAGTCGGCACCGACGAACCAAAAAAGACACCCAAAACAAACCTCGCTTCAACCCGAACCCAAATCTAAACTTAGATTTACATAAAGACTCCCCCTTTTGCCTAGATCTGAGCAAATACGAAGTAAAAAATGTTTTTGTTTAACAGAAACGAAACCAAAAGGGACCTCTCTCTCTTTTCAGTTCACCATGTTCAGTTTTGGAAACTGAGGCGGCTTGTCACTGACGAGGGGAGACCCCCTGACGAAGAAGGTAACGAATCTATGCACTCCTCTCCCTTTTGTTTCTTATTTTTACTGTGCATGCACGCAATAAAGAAAGAAAAAGAAAGAGAGAATACCACTGAAACTTGGTGCTTCTTTTTTTTATTTTTTTTGTTCCAAAAACCTCTGATCTTACACTTTTGTTGGTTTACATATATCCTGTCTGCTCTATCTTGTTTGGTAAAAACTAGTACATAAAATATATTTTTTGGATCTGATTTTGTTCTGACGCTTTTCCCTTTTTTGTGTCTTTGGCATGCCCGGCCATGCTTGGTGGTTGGTACGGCCGGCATGGGGAGCGGCATGATGGAGATGACCGTTTGGCTACGCAGACTGGCGTCTCGAGAGATGAAACGATTATTACTGCCAGAACCGTTCCTATCCGTTGGATCAGATCTGATCCAACGGTTAGGACCGCATGATGATCAGACGGCTGAGATGAGGCCTCGAGGATGGTGTAGCGGCTCGGGATCGCGCCACGTGGCCTGAAGAAGATGGTTGGCTTTGTACGCGTCTCACACGCGCGAGGGGATAATCCAACAGCCCGCGCGTGGGCTTCACGCGGCAGATGAGGGGTCTTTATGCTTCAACCGTGGCCGTTGGATCTAGATCTGATCCAACGGTTCCCGTTCAGCTGCTTATGATAAATGGAGCTTAGGATTTCAATATTTGATATGGGTTAGGGTTTCTTAGGGTGTGGGCCGGCTTGGCCGAATGGGCCATGTGTACTTAATTTTGGGTCTTGTAATTAAGGACTGGATATCTAATTTGGACTTTAATATAGTTTTTTATCTTATTTTAATTTCTGCCCAATAGTATGAATAATAATAGTAATAATAATAGTAGTAATAATAATACTATACGCATACATACACATATAATACATGCACATACAAATTAATATACACATGCAAACACCCACACGTATGCACACATACACGCATATTAATTAATATATTCATGCAAACGTTAATATATGTAACACATTAACATAATATACCAACATATATGCATATATACTCATACACACATGGTTTACGTACACATTAATCACACGTATAGTAATAAACATATAATATAATACGTGTACATGCAATGATAATATATTAACTAATAAACTAAAGTAGATTAACACAATACTTATACACCGGATAAAAATGAGTGATTACAGTTGCCCCTCTTTGCTTGTTCTTGTAAAACGAGAACAAAGCAAAGATTATAAGCACTCATTTTTATCTGACTTCCCTGTTTGTAGCTTCGGAATCACGTGCTATTCTGGAACTCTCCGCTTTTCGTCAGCTGAATCTTCGGGTTCGTAAGTCCTTCCTATACAGAGCTTTTTCACCTTCCGATCTTAGAACTACAGGTCCTTCCTATATAGAACCTTTTATTCTGGAGTCTTGAGTTATGAGTCCCTCCTATGTAGAACTCTTCACTCTAAGACGGTAGAGCTCGGAGTCCTTCCTATATAGAACTCTTCGCCTTCAACGTAGATTTTTCCTATATAAAATCTTCTGCATCACGGATGGATTTTTCGATTGGGAGTCCCTCCTATATAGAACTTCTAATCTTCAGACCCTAAAACCGCAAGTCCTTCATATACAAAACTTTTAGCTTCTGAAATCTCGGAGCTGCGGGTTCTTCCTACATAGAACCTCTTTCTTTGAGACAATAAAGCTCGAAGTCCTTCCTATATAGGACTCTTCGCCTTCAACACAGCGGGTTTTCCTTATATAAAACCTTCTGTGTCATAGGTGAATTCCTTCGACTATTAGTTCTTCCTATATAGAACCGCTAGTCTTCACCCTAGAGCTGCAAGTCCTTCCTATATAAAATTTCAGCTCTTGAAGCCTCGGAGCGGCGGGTCCTTCCTATATAGAACCTCTCACTGCAGGCATTTGAAAACATAGGCCCTTCCTATATAGAACCTTTATCTTCACATTTGGGATTCACGCCGAAACGACTACCGATGCTTCTTTGAATCTGCAGATACCTGTCTAGAATAAGACAAAATACTATGACAAATGAGTTAGCATGCTCCTGATCCTAGGGATGTCTAACTATTCATGATGCATGAGTGTCAATATCTTGGTGGGCCCTCTCAGTCAATCTCGTCCCTACGTTGCTTGCTTTCCCCTTTTCTTCTTCTAGCGACGATACCCCATTTCACTGTCAGGTTCAACCATTCCACCCTTTCCTTTTCTGAATTTATGATTCAGGTTTCTAAAGTGCCCTTTCAGGTTTTCGCTTTAGAGTTTTTTTTTTTGTTTTTTTAGGTGCCCTTCTGGGTTTTCACTTGGGAGATCTCTCTTGTTGTCTCGAATGCTTTCCTTTAAACGAGCAGGGCGTGCACCATTGGTCATCCTACCCTGGTATTTGAAGCCTTCTGCCCGCCTTGTTTCAACAAACGTCATATGGGCCACTAGAGGGCAAGGTTAACATTGTTTTCTAATCACCTGTATCCTTAAGGTTAGATCACAATAATGCTAAGAAATCTCTTGCTTATCATAAGCCTATGTTAGCTTATCTGCATGATATTAATGGTAAATAACAAGAAGGCAAGGAATGGAAGCTCAAAATGTGTTTTTATTACGATTAAGGGTTTGGAACAACTTTGGGGAAGTCATGACACACATGAAGAAAATGAGAAGCCAGACACGAAATGCAAGATCTCTCAGTATGAATGATACATGATCTCGTCAATCGGCATAGAATTTTTTTGCCTGAAGCTCTTTCTTCACAGGGTTCACGGGGGTGATCCTTCTCTCCGAACATCCAACCTCTCAATTTATCTGAGCTGCCCTTTGCGGGTTTTTGACTCGGATCCTTCCTTTGCTTCAAGGCGCCCTACTTTAGGTTTTCGCCCTGAGCTCTCCATCTTTATTTTTTTCTTTTGTTTTTTTCTTTCTTTTTCTTTTTCAAACATAGTATTTCTTAACAGCATCAGAATTTACAGGGCTTTTCAGCTCGTCTCCATCCATTTTAGTTAAGATTAAGGCTCCTTCTGAGAAGGCCTTTTTTACCACGTATGGCCCTTCCCAGTTGGGCATCCACTTTCCTCGAGAATCTTTCTGAACCGAGAGGATCTTCTTCAGTACCAGATCCCCCTCTCTGAATTCTCTTGGGCACACTTTCTTGTTGTATGCCCGCATCATTCGTTTTTGATACATTTGACCATGGCAGATGGCCTTTAGCCTCTTTTCTTCAATGAGATTTAGCTGGTCGAGTCTGGCTTGCATCCATTCAGATTCTTCCAATTTTACTTCATTTAAGACCCGGAGCGACAGAATCTCCACCTCAATGGGGAGTATTGCTTCGGAACCATACACTAAAAAATAGGGTGTTGCCCCTGTTGACGTGCGAATAGACGTCCTATAGGCGAAAAGGGCAAATGGCAGCTTTTCGTGCCAATCCCTATAGGTATCCGTCATCTTCGCTATGATCTTCTTTATGTTCTTGTTTGCTGCTTCCACTGCCCCATTCATTTTAGGACGATAGACTATGGAATTGTGGTGTGTTATCTTGAATTGGTTGCACACGTCTGTCATCATTTTGTTATTCAGATTGGAAGCATTGTCGGTGATGACCCTTTCTGGCAAACCGTATCGAAAAATGATCTCCTTCTTTAGGAATTTACATATTGTAGTCCTTGTGATGTTGGCGTAAGACGCTGCCTCCACCCATTTAGTGAAATAGTCTATGGAGACCAAAATAAAACGATGTCCGTTGGAAGCCTTCGGGTGAATCTGCCCGATGACGTCCATGCCCCACGCTGCAAAAGGCCATGGAGAATTCATGGTGTGTAAAGGTGACGGGGGAGCGTGAATCTTGTCAGCATAAATTTGGCATTTGTGGCATTTCCTGGCATAATCGATACAATCTCCCTCCATGGTCCACCAGAAATAGCCATACCTCATAATTTTTTGGGCTATAGACAGCCTGTTGGCGTGCGTCCCACATAGACCATCGTGTACCTCGGCTAAAATCTCCTTCGCCTCCTGGGCATCCACACATCTCAACAATGTCTGATCATGGCCTCTTTTATATAGGATCTCCCCATCCAGGATGTATCCTGTTGCCATTTTTCTGAGTGTTTTTCTGTCATTATCATTTGCCCCTTCGGGATACTTTTGAAGCTTGACATATTGCAAGATGTCATAGTACCATGGCTTGCCTTCAATCTCTTCCTACACATTACAACAATGAGCAGGCCTTTCAAAAGTCTACATCTTAATGGGCTTTATTTCTGCCCCCGTGTTCGTTTTGAACATTGAAGCCAAGGTTGCCAAGGCGTCTACCATCTGATTTTCTTCTTTGGGAAGGTAATTGAAGCTGATCTTTTCAAACTCCTTGGCGAGCTCTTGAATTAATTGATAATATTTGACCAACTTCGAGTCCCTGGTTTCCCATTCCCCACGCAACTGGTAAATCACTAAGGATGAATCTCCGAATACTCGAAGTTCCTTAATCTTTCTTTCAATAGCTGAGTTCAGTCCCATAACGCAGGCTTCATATTCAGCTATATTGTTGGTACAGAAGAATTCTAGTCTGCTAGTGAAGGGATAATAGAAATTCTCGGGGGAAATTAGCACGGCCTCTATCCCGTGTCTGAGGGCGTTAGAGGCTCCATCAAAGTAAAGCTTCTATGAGTTATCATCTGAAACCTCTTCCTCGATTGTAATGCACATCAAGTTTTCATCCGGGAAATTAAAGTTCAACGCCTCATAATCGTCTGAAGCACGACTAGCTAGGAAATCTGCTACGACGCTTCCCTTTACGGCTTTCTGGCTTACATACACAATGTCGAATTCGGATAGGAGCATATGCCAGCGGGCCATCTTCCCCGTCAGTGCTGGCGCTTCCATTAGGAACTTCAAGGGGTCTAGCTTGGATATCAACCACGTAGTATGGTATAGCATGTACTGCCTAAGCCGCTTGGTAGCCCAAACTAAAGCACAACACAGCTTCTGAACTGGCAGGTACCGCACTTCGCAATCATTGAACTTTCTACTTAGGTAATAGTTGGCTCGCTCCCTTTTCCCTGACTCATCATGTTGCCCCAATACACAACCCATTGAATTCTCAAAGACTGTCAGGTAGAGGATTAAAGGCCCGTCTGGTACCGACGCGACTAAAATCGAAGCATTTGTCAGGTACCTTTTGATCTTCTCTAGGGCTCCTTGACATTCCTCATCCCACACACCGAGATTATTCTTTCTAAGAAGTATGAAGACTGGGTCACACCGATCAGTCAATTGGGAAATGAAATGAGAGATATAATTTAGCCTCCCCAGGAAACCACGAACCTCCTTTTGAGTATGGGGTGGTGAGAGATCCTAGATGGCTTTCACTTTATCTGGATCGATCTCAATCCCTCTTCTGCTCACCATGAACCCCAAGAGTTTTCCAGAAGTAACGGCAAAGGTGCATATGGCAGGGTTAAGCCTCAGCTAGTATTTTCGTAGTCTTTGGAATAGTTTTCTTAAGTTCTGTAGGTTCTTCTCTTCTGTTCGGGACTTAACGATCATGTCGTCCACGTATACTTCTATTTCTTTGTACATCATGTCATGGAAAAGAGTCACCATTGCTCTTTGGTAAGTTGCCCCTGCATTCTTTCGCCCGAAAGGCATCACCCGGTAACAAAAAGTGCCCCACATGGTTATGAATGTAGTTTTCTCCATGTCGTTCGAGTCCATCTTTATCTGGTTGTACCCTGAAAAGCCATCCATGAATGAAAACCATAAGCGTCCCGCGGTGTTGTCAACTAGCGTGTCAATATGTGGCAGAGGGAAGTTGTCTTTAGGGCTGGCTCGGTTGAGATCCCTATAATCTACATACATACGGGCCTTCCCGTCCTTCTTCGGTACTGGTACAATGTTTGCAACCCATTTAGGGTATTTGGCCACCTCCAAGAAGCCGGTATCAAACTATTTTTTTACCTCTTCTCTAATCATTAACAACATGTCTGGTCTCATTCTCCGGAGTTTTTGCTGTATTGGTTTGCATTCCGGTTTCGTTGGCAGTTTGTGCACCACTATGTCAGTATTCAAACCTGGCATATTTTGATAAGTCCAGGCGAAAACATCCTTGAATTCCTGAAGTAGGGTTATCAGTTCGTGCCTGGTTTTTGAGGAAAACGTTGTCCCTATTTTTACTTATTTTCTCTTTTCTTCAGTCCCCAAGTTTACAACTTCTGTTTCTTCTTGGTGGGGCATGATTTGCCTTTCTTCGTTGGCCACCATTCTCCTCAACTCTATAGGGACCTCACATTATATCTCATCTTCTTCTTCCCCAATTCCTTCTGAGATCTCAGGGCATTCAAAATTCACTCCGGGATTGGGTCCGACATCATTCATACAGTCAATCATGGGAGACCTGCATTAAATGAGAATGAATGTATTGGGAAGAGAATGGCTTTATATGAAGTGAATGAACATGAAGAATGAATGAATGAAATAAATGAAACATTTTCCATTTAAGAAAACGGGGAATATATTTTCATTTCAACAAAAAGTTAACATAGGTGCCCTATACAAGAGATCCCCATTGTTTATGGGCAAAAACAAAAAGGTTGATTCAGAGCATTACTCTGATCTAGTCCTAAAAACCACAGGTAGATCAATGTGGCTCCAATTATCAAGAGTTTCCCCGGGATGGCAGGGGCGGATGTTGGTCAACATATTGCTGACTTGGCCCTTTCCAGCTATCATGTTGATGGACATCCCCTCAAGTGATTCATTAAATATTTCTTCCTTGTTGAGTATGTCATTTTCCTTAATTGCCTCTTCAACCTCCTGTCTTGGTTTGCAGAATCCTCCGGAGACAAAAGTGGTTTTCAAACAAGGGAAGGACATTGGTCTCCATGGAATGTCTTCTCCCTTAAATCTGGCTTTTCTCTGTTCTTCTTTTCTCTTGTATTCTTCTTTTCTTTGTTGGACACTTGGTTTGTAACCCAACCCAAAACGGTCCTTCTTTGTTATCGTACTTTTGGCTCGTAGGCTCCCTTGCAATCTCTTCCCTAGCCCTCTTCCTGCTTTGGCTCCTCGGCCCAAAGTTTCAGCAATGGTCATCTTGGTACAATTAGATAACCTGGGATAGGGGATCCGATTTCCCTCCACGACGAATGTGGCATTCACTAGCTCTAATGCTCGAAAAGAGCATTCTGCAGCATCCTCATCATTTTGAATGTAGGGGCATCTGATGTCACTGAAGCAATAATTTCCTGCTCGGCCTCTACTGTGACCAACTTGCCTTCGATCACAAAATTTAATTTCTGATGTAGTGATGAGGGGACAACTCATGCAGAGTGGATCCATGGCCTTCCCAATAAGCAGCTATAAGATGGTTTTATGTCCATTACCACAAAATCAATCACGTACTCAGTCGGCCAGATCAATAGAGGCACCTCAATTTTTCCCACTGTTCCTCTTTGTGTGCCTTCAAAGGCTCTCACGGAGTTATGGCAGGGCTTTAGGTGAGAACTATCTATTGGTAGCTTTTGCAAGGTCACCATAGGTAGTACGTTCAGTGCTGACCCGTTGTCAATCAATACCCCCGGTAACACATACCCTTTATAGTGGGTTGTGATGTTAAGAGCTTCGGTGGACCCCATTCTGCCCTCGGGGATCTCGTCATCACTGAATGTTATATGTTTATAGGCAGTGATATGCCCCACTATCCTGTCCAGTTTTGATACAGAAATGTCCTGGGCACAAAAGTCTGGTTTAGTACTTTTAATAGTGCCTCACGGTGTCTTTCTGAACTCAAGAGCAACTCTAGCACTATGATCCTAGCCGGTTGCTTTCGTAGTTGTTCCACTACGTTGTACTCGCTATGTCTCAGGAACTTTAGAAATTCTTTGGCCTGAGCCTCAGTTACTGGTTCATTTATCTTTGGAAGAGGTTCTTCACCGAATATCTGTGCGGGGGTAACCGATGTATCATTTCCTTTATCTTTGGCCGCTTCAGCAGCCCTCAAGGTCTCAGAGGAGTAACATCTGCCGCTCCTCGTGAAATGGCCCACCTCACCGACATTCACATCACTCTTTCCTTGCTCGTCTTTCGGTGTAAGCTCTTTTACCTCACCAGATTCTGGCTTTTCTGGCGTGGTCACATTTACAGCATAGTTCCAGGGAGTTTGCCGCATATCCTTGAATGGGAATGGGGATGGTGCTGAGATGATGATCTTGGGATTTATCTTAGTGGTTTCTCCTTGGGAGGCACCTGCACTCCCCGGCTTGGAGGAGATGATAAGAGGTCTATCTCTCCCATATTTAATGTTGGGGCTGTCCGTCATATGTACGTCTGACCCCTTTCTTCCCGTGGGCTCTTCAAAGAATTCTATTTGCTTGTCATTCATCAATTGTTGTACCAATCTCTTAAACTCGTCGCACTTTTGGATGTCGTGTCCTTCGTCCTGATGGAATTCGCAATACACTTCACATCCCTTCTGTATTACTACCATGCCTTTGTCGATCACATGGGCCATGCACAATTGCTAAAATACCCACTGCAAAGGAGATTTGATTTCCGACACATCATCCTTAATCTTCCTAGCAAAGCATTCCTCAATAAAATTTACTCCCCTGTTCCCATGATTAGACAGTGGGTTAGTAGCTACACTTGGTTCTTCAAACTTCAATATCCCAGAATCGATTAAGTTCTGCACAAGCTTTTTAAAAGCAAGGCAGTTCTCGGTGGGATGACCAGGGGCACCACCGTGATAGTCGCAATGCGCGTTTGGGTTATACCAGGGCGGGAACGGCGGTTTGAATGGAGTAACGTAATATGGACAGACATGGTCTGCTTCATACAACTGAGAGTAAAGCTCCGAGTACGGAACGGGTAGGGGAGTAAAAGTTTGCCTCTCTTTCTCTTTTCTCAGGGTTCTCTCCTCTCTTTGATTCGAGTTTTGCGCTTTCCCTGTAGGTTCTTGTGGCTGTGAGACTGTAAAATTCTTCGGGGCAGTGTAAGTACTGGCGGCATTTACTTCATTCTTCTTGCTGTACTTTCGAGATCCTTCCCTGCTATCAATTTTACCACTCTTAATTGCCAATTCAAGGGACTCCCCAGTCCTAATCAAATCAGGAAAACTCTGTGTCGTGTTATTAATGAGGCGATCGAACAATGTCCCCTTCAAAGTATTAACGAATAATGGCGTAATTTCATGTTCCGGGAGGGGTAGCTGAATTTGGGCGGCCACTTCCCGCCACCTCTGAGCATACTGCCATAGACTTTCATTGGACTTCTGCCCCATATTTTCCAACATAATTCTACTGGGGGTCATATCTGTTACGTGCTTATATTGCTCGATGAATGCTCTTGAAAGATCTTTCCATGTTTTAACATTTACCATGCTCAACTGGGTGTACCACCGCAACGCCGCCCCAGTTAGGCTGTTTTGGAAACAGTGAATTAATAGTTTATCATCCTTAAGGTAGGCCGCCATCTTCCGGCAGTACATTGTTACGTGCGCGGAAGGACACGTGGTTCTATCGTATTTGTCGAACTCTGGTGTTTTAAATTTTGGTGGCAGGATAAGGTCGGATACTAGACTCAAGTCACTAGCATCGTTTCATGATTCTTCCATAGTTTGCAAGGTTTTAAATCTTTCCTCCATGAGGCGAAACCTCTCTTCCCACTTCTTTTCTACCTCTGTCCTGATCCTTTCGACCAAATTCAGGTCTGGCACCTCCTCTTCATAGAGTGCTTCAGTGTCAAGGGGTTGAGTCTCAGATGCCCCTACCTGAAGATTAGCCGACATCCCAGTAGGGTCGATATATACCTTTTTAGTCAGATTTGGCGTAGCCGGTTGAACCTTACTGTGAACTGGGGTACTTTCCGGTTCTTGAGTGGTTTCTCCTTCAACTTTCTTTCCGAGACTCTTAGCCAACAATGCGGTTATGTCGGACACTATCGACGCTTGTGACTGAGCAATTTGGTCACTGAGGCTTCTTTGGGACTTGTCAAATCTTGCCTCGAGCTCTCTTTGTCCCTTTTCTAGACTGATTATCCTATCTTCCATGAGCTTGCTTTGTAGTCGGGTAAGATATGGATGATGAATGATTGTGGCTTAACTTCTATTTTCACACTGCCACAGTATTTATAACATTAATATGGTTGCAAGGAAAATAAATACGTGTATAATGATGCGAATGTCATGATGCAATGCAAGAATGTATGCAGATAAAGGTACTGATTCCGCTGGTAATCACCCTTTTGAACTACTTCCACGGGAATTAAAGGATCTAGATTACAAACGAGTTCATATTACAAAATAAAGGTCCCTAATACAAAAGAGTCCTAATTACGATACAGAGCCCCACAGATAAGCCCTAGCTCTATCTCCTAATTTTCCAATAGTCCTGAGCAGCTTGATAAATCTGGGAGCTTCTTCCATTTCTGGGGCTACGAAAGGTCGGAGTGTTTCAGCTTCGATGGCCAAATCATTCACATGCCTGGCAACTCGCTGTATGTCCACCATTAGGTTTGTGTAATATTGGTCCCTATCCTGCACCATCCGGGCAGCGTCACACAGTCTCCTTTGCCAATAAATGTCCCCTTCGGCTGCAGCCTCTTCGAATACACTGATTCTTTCCTTATAATCCTGAACAGTTGCTTCAAGGGATTCAATTCGGGTTCGTAACGTGCCTACTTCATGCTCTCTTTCTTGTAGCTCAGTGAAGCCATTCCTCTGACAGTAAGTTCGAAAGGAGTGTTCTACTTCTGCCACCTTTTCTTCTAACTCGACATTCTGACTTCGGCTCTGATCCAGACTTTGGATAGTGTCGTCGTACAACCTTTGCATCTCTAACAGTATATTCCGGCTACTCATAGACCTTCTTTTCCAAGCGGCGACGTTTTCTCTCTCGTAGTTAACTGCTTGTTTTCCTTTACTAATCTCTTGCCTAGTTCTTTCCTTTTCTTGGTACTCCTTGAAGAACTGCCTTTCTTCCTCAATATCCAACTGACAACTTTCTATCTCTTTCTCGATTGCTCTCTTGCTGATTTCTCGTTCTTCTTCCACCAAACGGATACCATTCATTCTTTCCTTTTCCACGGCTATGAACTGACTTCGGCCACCTTTCTGTATTTTTGCTTGGAGTAGGAGGGTATCCTTTTGGTAAAGAGTGTTCTTCTCGCTCAAATCCGCATTTAATTTCTTCAATTACCTAATAATCCCATCCCGTTCGTCGACCTCTAAGCTTACTTTATAGAGCTCACTCGCATGCTGAGTCTGTTGGGTGTCCATTTTCCTCTTAACTTCTTCGAGTTCATTCCGTAAGATATCAGTTTCAGACGGTACCACCTTTGTAAGCTCCTCAAGTGACACAACCAGTCCCTGATCGGATTCGGGAATCACATCATTAACCCTCAAACGTCTCCAAAGATCGTAGTCTGGGTGGTCATGTGCTCGGTGTCTCCTTCCACCCTGATCCAGTAACAATGGTCCCAAGCCCTCATGATAGTCTGGACTTTTTCCTTAAACTCACCTTTGAAAGGAAATTCAGTTCGGCTTAACCCGGCAGTGTTGGGGATGAACTGTCATGATCTGAATTGTCGGGACACCAAAAGCGGAGCACAAGCAATCCTTCCATGCAGTCCCAACATCATCAGCCAGTTGAAATCACCGCAACTGTACAAAAAGTAATTAACTCTACCGAGCCACAGGACCTTCCATACTATGTCTTCGTCTTGAATGTTCCTGAAGAAACTAGACCATTTTTTCGTTTTCAAGTTCTCTCGCCACTATTTTGCTAAGTACTCCCGTAAGGGCGAAAAACCTTGGAAGGATATCCCTGGTAGGACCCTTGTCGGTGTCTTCCACATGTGGCTCTGAACCCATACCTGTAAAGCTGTGCACACCCTCTGAAACGTCATTCTTCGTGTTTTCGACTGGCATTTAAAGAAATGAATATTTCGACCAAGATTGCTGGTACTGGATTTGCCTGCCGTTTCATACGCTTGAACAGATCTAGAATGGCTACATCAATGTTTCCAAGAGTTCTTGGAAAGATTACCAACCCATATATTCCCAAGGCAAACATGTCTATCTTTTTCTCCTCATCTGGATGAGCAGGTAGGATGTCTCGAATATTCTCCCATGCAAAGACTGTACTGTCTCCTCGAAGTCAGATCAGGCCATTAACCCAATCATCACTCATCCCGGTAAAGGTTTTGAGCTTCGAAGTGTAATTCTAATTCCTCGGAGGTTTTGCGTAGATCCAATCTTCCTGAACATTCTTCTGATTAAGAAAGGCGGTGTACTCTTCTGCTGTAGGCATCATGTCCAGTCCATTGAAGGTGAAGCAGCAAAAGGCCGGATTCCAGAACTGAAAAATAGCTCGGAGTAGGGGTTGGTTGACCCGAACGTAAAACAATTATGCAATGTCGCCATAACTATCATAGAACCTGTCTTGTAGTCTTTGGTCCCATCCTTCCCAAATACTTTGTAGATCCCATAAGTTGTTCTGCTGAAGACTCATGTACGTGTACCCTGTTACTATGCGCTCGCTCGGTAAACTGTCCCCTTGGGCCTTCTGGTTGACTTCTGACCAATGCCTGACTGACAAGTTAAGCCCTTCTTTCCTAAGACACCTTTTTTCCATAGTGAAAGACTTTCTGATTGGGCAAACGACTTGATCCAGTACCTTTATGTAATGCAAATGCAATAATGTATGAAAAAGAAGAAAAAACAAAAGCAAAAAGAAAATAAGTCAGTACCGGATAGAATTAATGAATACATAAATAAAAGACGAATAAGGTAAACAAACAAAACAACTCTATTTATCCTGTCTAAAGCACCTAAGGTTATCTGCATGGCTCTAAGGGTGGGTTTCTATGTTCTCTATATGCAGTGTTGGTGCTAGGAGGTACCCGAATTGTCCTTGCTGTCCCCTACTAAGGGTAGCAAGGCCCCCGATCATCACCCATTATAGGCTCCTTTCAACCGGGTTCAATTTAGGGGGACCCATTCGCTTATGCCTGCACGAAGGAACGATATCCTTACGAAAGCATAAGGTACTCGAGCCCCGAAGGTACTTGGTAGGCCTACACGGGAGAACGATATCTCCATGAAAGCATTAGCGTTTTCCCCCTACTTAAAAAGGACGGGTTTATATGCCAAATTTTAAATGCGTTAAAATAAACGCGCAATTACAACCGAATATTAATTTAATAGTCATTTTAATCTGGAACTTCTAATATTATTAAAGCGGTAATTATTTGAAAAAGCTTGACTCTTTTTATTTTGTCAAAAATAAAAAATGGTCACCAGCGGAGGCGCCATCTGTAGCGATGTCCCCTTTCGCTAAAAAACTGGTTTTCGAAGTGTTTGTGGTTTTTCGGGTATTAAAATATTTATTTCGTGGGGTTTAAAAAACGCGTTTTATTTAGAAAATTGGAGTCGCCACCGACCACTTAGGTAGACCGGACACCATAAAACTAGAGATTCGAAAACTGTTGGGTTCGGGAGTCGGTTACGGATGGGGAAGGATTAGCACCCATACACCGCCCAAAATTGGTACTTTAATAATTACCGCTTTATTAATGTTAGATTTTCCGGATTAAAGTGACGATTAAATTAAAATTTGGTTGTAAGTGCGAGTAAATTTTAAAGGCCCCGTTATCCGAGAGTAAACGCCCAACTACTATCACTACGCCTGATACTAGACCCGTTTACGCTCGGATAAAAGGGCACCGCATTGACAGTTTATATATCTCGACATGCAATCTTAAAGAAATAATTCGAAATATACATTTACATTCATATGGTAAAGGACAAAATAAATAATAAAAACATGGATATCACAAAATTAAACAAATATGATAAAAATACGGTTATGGCAGATCGTAATAATAATAATAATAATAATAATGAAGCATGAATAAAAACGCGTAGTAAACAAAGAACCCATGATTCAAGAATACCTACAATGTAACATATGCATGACATGAATATGCTATGATATTAATTTCACAAATCAAGACGACGTATTAGCAAAGAAACTAATACCTAGCACTTAACATACGACATAATATGCATACATAAAATAGAAACACGGTATTATACATGACAAAAAAAAACACACTAACGCATAACCTAAAAGCAAAGGGAACATACAATACATACTAAAATACATAAACATGTTGTATACGAGCCAACTAAAAACACGAGTCGAACATGTATGATACGAACGAGCGAACAGACATATAAAAACACATAATCATCATAAACTAAACACATATATATAAACATGAGAATACGAAATATATAAAAGAAACACATGAGAACACAAAAGGGCCACATCAACATATAAAATCATAATAAATAAACATGAATATTTAGATACGAAAAAAGGACTGAAATGAAAAATAACAAAAACATGAAACAGAAATTAAAAGGTAATAAAATACGATTTAGGGACGAAATTACAAATCAAACGAAACTTAAAAGGACTAAACATGTAATTGGACCAAGGGGCAAGCTCGGAGTGAAAATTTCAAAAATGGGGTGGGACTGGTGAGGTAATTTCACCATTTAAAAAACTGATTCAGTTTAATCCAGGGGTTGGATTGCAAGATCTTAAAATATAAGGAGGACCAGGGTTGTAAATATCCCATGCGGCAAGACAGAAATGAAAATAATGAAAATGCGGGGGGATTTATTACTGGATTTCACCATTTCAAAAATAAAACACCTATAAAACACCATTTTCTGGCCCGAAATCAAACTTTTCCTCATTTTTCTTCAAGGCCATTCTTTATAACACCCCCAGCCCCCATTTTTCTCTCAATATGACCACCCCAAACCTTCGATAAACCCAGAAATCGGCGACCATCCGCCGTCCTCTCCGTCGCCGACCGCCGCTAGTCGGCGCCGACGAACCAAAAAAGACACCCAAAATAAACCTCGTTTCAACCCGAACCCAAATCTAAACTTAGATTTACACAAAGACTCCCCCTTTTGCCTAGATCTGAGCAAATACGAAGTAAAAAAAATGTTTCTGTTTAATAGAAACGAAACAAAAGGGACCTCCCTTTCTTTTCAGTTCACCATGTTCAGTTTTGGAAACTGAGGTGGCTTGTCACTGACGAGGGGAGACCCGCTGACGACGAAGGTAACGAATCTATGCACTCTTCTCCTTTTTTTTCTTATTTTTACTGTGCATGCACGCAAGAAAGAAAGAAAAAGAAAGAGAGATTACCACTGAAACTTGGTGCTTCTTTTTTTATTTTTTTTGTTCCAAAAACCTATGATCTTACACTTTTGTTGGTTCACATATATCCTGTCTACTCTATCTTGTTTGGTAAAAACTAGTACATAAGATATATTTTTTGGATCTAATTTTGTTATGGCGCTTTTCCCTTTTTTGTGTCTTTGGCATGCCCGACCATGCTTGGTGGTTGGTACGGCTGGCATGGGGAGCGGCGTGGTGGAGATGACCATTCAACTACACAGACTGGCATCTCGGGAGATGAAACGATTATTACTGCCAGAACCGTTCCTATCCGTTGGATCAGATCTGATCCAACGGTTAAGACCGCTTGATGATCAGACGACTGAGATGAGGCCTCGATGATGGTGTAGCAGCTCAGGATCGCGCCACGTGGCCTGAAGAAAATGGATGGCTTTGTACGCGTCTCATACGCGCGAGGGGATAATCCAACAGCCCGTGCGTGGGCTTCACGCGGCAGATGAGGGGTCTTTATGCTTCAACCGTGGCCGTTGGATCTAGATCTGATCCAATGGTTCCCGTGCAGCTGTGCATGATAAAGGGAGCGTTAGGATTTTAATATTTGATATGGGTTAGGGTTTCTTAGGGTGTGGGCCGGCTTGGCCGAATGGGCCATGTGTACTTAAGTTTGGGTCTTGTAATTAAGGACTGGATATCTAATTTGGACTTTAATATACCTTTTTTATCTTATTTTAATTTCAGCCCAATAGTATTAATAATAATAGTAATAATAATAGTAGTAATAATACTACTATACGCATACATGCACATATAATACATGCACATACAAATTAATATACACATGCAAACACCCACACGTATGCACACATACACGCATATTAATTAATATATTCATGCAAACGTTAATATATGTTACACATTAACATAATATACCAACATACATGCATATATACTCATACACACATGGTTTACGTACACATTAATCACACATATAGTAATGAACATATAATATAATACGTGTACATGCAATGATAATATATTAACTATTAAACTAAAGTAGATTAACACAATACTTATACACCGGATAAATATGAGTGATTACAAAGATGAGCATGATAGGAGAGCTCTCATTCTTTTTGGCACTCCAAATCAAATAAAGGAAGGATGACATCTTCATCAATCAAGCTAATTACATTAAGGACATGCTGTAACCCCCTTGACCCGGCCTAGTCGTTAAACCCGAACCAAGAAGATCACATTAGGTTTGCCGAAGCAAACCTGAACAATCTTACTTGAACTATGGTCTATTTTTTTTCTTTTAACATGTCTAGATGCATTATTAAGACCTAAGGTGTTCATACAAGCAGCGGTTCAGTTTATTCCGATACAAACATCGATAAGGTACTCAATTGCAAATACAAGCATTCTAGGGACCAAAATGTAAATACAAATAATTATAGGGACTTATACAATTTTCAAGTTAGCAATTCTTAATTAATCATATTTTAGGCCAACATGTCAAATTTCAGCTTCAACGGATAACAAATAAGCATCCAATTTAGTAAAATACGAAATTAAGGACTACAACATAAAACTAACAAAATACAGGGACTAAGACGTTTAAAAAAGCTTCACACAGAAATTAGATACATTAAAAGCATACTTGCAAAATCTCAAGTCAAATGAATATCATTTACCTATTCAATTGATGCAATAACAAAAGATGACCAAAATGTAAAGAATCTAAATCGGTAAAATCTAATAACCAAATAAACCACCAACCACACCAATACGAGCTGAACAAAATATCTTTCGGGGTTCGAATCCCAACTTTAACTTATCCAAATTCTTTCGATAACTCAAACATGCTTCTAATATTTTACTAACATTAAACAATGAACAAACTCCCAACCCTTGTAAATTGTACCAGACTCGCGTCCATCACAAGACGTGGTCACGCTTTATCAAAAACACCCTTCCGCCCATTCCAAAATGAGCAAACACCCAAACTAAAATAACAATATCGAACACAATAACTTCTTCAACCAATCGAAGTAATTTTTTGCCAAATATCCAACATTACTCATAAATTATACAAGAAATCTAGAGGTATGCTTTCTAATAATATAAAGCACTAATCAATAAGCACAAAATAGTAAAAACCTCAAACATAGGTTTAAATATTTGTTAAGGAATTAAAAAATATGACCATATGTACTCTTAGAACACGAGCAACCAATCCAATCATTATTTAAACCATTTAAATCATTAGATCGTAACCACCAAATACACATGGCATTAAAATAATACCAATATCTTAATCATAAATACAACCTGCATCGAACATATTACAAAATCAATCAAGTTATCATATCTTAAATAAAACAATCCATTCCAATATGTACCCACATTACCTTATTACAAATAGTTCTAACATCGTAAACATACTCTTTTAATACGTTTGTCCTGGGATCCCACCTTGCCTCGGACTACAACTCCGCACTTGCTTTATTCACTACATTGACGGAAGAAAAGAGAGCGTAAGCATATAATGCCTAGTGAGTACGCTCAAAAAGGCTAAAATATCAATGCATTTTCAAAACTAAAACCGGTACTAGAAACCTTTACCAAAGCAAGTCAAACACACCATTTCCAAAGCACTTAAATAAAAACAAGCTTATGCGAAACATATACTTCATGCTCTCATAATAATCTTTTCATTTTCAAGACAATTGAATAAAACACGCTTGATTAAATCATAAGCATCATATCTTCCGGCATAAACCATGCCTTCAATGTAAAGTGAGATATGAGTGTAAAGCCAACACAATTTGCTTACTTCTTTTGAAAACCTTACATGCACCTTTTTTACCTTTCCAAAACATGCATATTAAACCATATGCAAAACATGTATAATAGATCTCTTGCGTAATCTCATTTGCAATCCTTCAATTTAAGCTTTCTCATGCATAACAACCCATATGCAAGGCTTAAAGAGTAAACATGTATAAACCAACATTATACAACATAATTCATCAATATGATACATTATCAATTATATGTATTATATTAGCTTTCAAGTGATCATAAATCAAGTTTCACTTTACAAAATATTACATCGGATACATGGATTCAACAAGTGTCATCTCAACACTTCATACAATCTCAACCGGAATTAAAGTACGATCACAACCGGGTACAATCACAACCTAATCATCGGTTAGATGTATAATCCACTAACGGGAGTTTTTGGTACCATATAACCCCTCGACCGTTAGGGTACTCGTGGTGGAGTATTCGGTACACATAAATCGCTCAACACCCGAGGCGACTTATTATAGTGCACTATCAATCTTATGGCCGACCAACTATATCCAATAATATTTTAAACAACATCACTTGCCAGTATAATCTATTAAAAATATATTACCTCTCTGTTTTACATATGCATCAACCAAACCATGTTTCAATACAATAAACCATGTATTTAAACCAACATGAATTTTCCTTTCGGAAACCATTTGCCAAACCTCATAGGCTTTCATTTATAACACCATTTACAATGTATTTCACATGGAAAATCATGTATAAAACAGTATATAACTAATCATGTTTGAAATCAATTCGTATAAATCAATACTCATATCAAACCGATATTCAAAAGGCGAAGTAGGGAAAAACTTACTTTCGAGCTTAGTTAAGCTTGCTAGGCTATAACCAAACCCCCAAACCTTAGTTCAAACTTTATTTGAAGAACCAACTTATAATTGCACTCACCAAATTGATATCACCTCGATGCCGATGTCTCGACGCTAACGCCTCAACGCCTAACTGAAAAAAATGTCCGAACACTTGTCATCTTTCACAAAAAAAAATACAAGGATCAGTATAAATTTACCACATTAAAATAACCATTTAATTAAAATATCCTGAACATTTTTATTTCTCAAATCAAAAGCAACATCGCCTTTAACACGCAGAACCCTGTTTTCCTTTCACGCTACATCAGGGATCATTTCTCCCTTTTCCTTTATGCGCAAAAATAACAATAGAAAATGGGAGGCAGTAGCAATTCACGCCACTGCCCCTTAACAAATCCCTTTTAAAAAAAACCATTTTTCCTTTTTTTTTAGCCGAAGAATAAATATAAAGGGCATGGCAACAACCCGCTCACGCAGCCACTACACCGTTCGAAGGAAAGTGCAGCAGCGTCTTGCTTGCGCACCGCCAACGCCCTGATCATTCGATCCCTTTCCCTTATCTTACTCCACGATATTACTTCTAATGAACATATTATCCAACATAAATGATGCACTCTAATATAAGATCTAACAATTCACTCAATTATTCTACTACTCATCCCATTCAAGAATCTAAATCTAAATTCAACCAATTAGATTAATTTCGGAAATTAATTCCTTAAAATTGATATTAGATTATATCTAACCTACATGAATAACTCATAATCCAATTAAAACATTTAGATTCATCTATAAAATCATGATTCACTCTTTAGCATCTAAACATTAAATTAATCCATTAAAATTAATTTTAGCATCAAAAGACAATAGAATTGATAGAAAATCAACACAAAATAATTAGAAGATTATTAGAAAATCAAAGCTTACCCAAATAAATTAGAAATCGAAAATGAAGATTGTTCCTCCAATCTTCTAACGTAAAATCCATTGAACATGATGAGAGAAATCAAAATGGTTTAAAAAGAAAATGAATAGAAATTAGATAAGAAAATCAAAGAAGATCAAAATGGTATTTGGGAGAATCTTGAGAGCAAAAAAATAAGTTTAGACATAGCCTTTTTCTTGAGAAAAATAATAATTGTCGTCATATTCTAGCTAGAAATAGATGATAAAAGCTTTATTTAATAAATGGGTCAAATAATTCCATAAAACCACCAATTTAGTTCTTTTTACAAGATTGCCATTACTAATATTTTACAACCGTTTGTAAAATAGTCATCATTTAATTAATATCAAAAACCCATTTAAAATTACTCAAATTATTTTCTGGAACTAATTAATTAGCTAAAGCCTAACCCAAAATTCCAACTCGATTCCGATAATTCACCCTAATCTTCTAGCCCATTTTTCGGGGTGTTACACATGCTCAAGAAGTTTGGCTTGGAGAATGTGAAACCTCAAGTCACACCAATGAGCTCTTCTACAAAGCTTGACAAAGATAAAGGAGGTAAATGTGTTGATTTAAAGCTTTATGGATCAATGATATGATCTTTACTTTATCTTACCGCAAGTAGACCTGATATCATGTTTAGTGTTTGCTTGTGTGCTAGATTTCAAGTTAGTCTTAGAGAATCACACCTACAAGCCGTTAAGAGAATTTTTAGATACTTTAAAGACGTACCTTATTTAGGCCTTTGATATCGTAAAGATTCTTCCTTTAGTTTGCATGCATATTCAGATGCGGGTTATGGACGTTGTAAGATAGATGGAAAAAATACCTCCGATATTTGTCAATTCCTAGGTAGTATGCTCATATCGTAGTTTTCTAAGAAGCAAAAAAGTGTAGCATTATCTACCACCGAGGCAGAATATATTTTGGCTGGAAGTTGTTGTGCTCAAGTGCTTTGGATGAAGCAACAACTCTTAGATTATGGAATTGATGTAGGTACCATCCCTCTAAAGTGTTGGAGTATGCTCAAAGACCAATTATGAGATGGTTGTAAAATACATACTTATCTTGTTTATTAATAAGAAGCCATTATTATTATTTTAGTCTTATTCTGTGTATCTATAAATAAACTGAATTATAATAAAGTCCTTAAAATAATATAGTTATTCTTGAATGTTCTTAGTAGAGAATTATTGTGGGCTTGGACAACAATAATGTATTAAGACTAATATGTAGTTGATTGATGACAAAGTGTTGTCATTGACATAGAGATGTCAAAATCAATACATAAGTATGTGTTATGGAACGACATACTGGACTGACCCGATATGAGTATGTTTCTTTGATTATTATGTGACAGTCACAACATTGTTCACGGTGATAACAACATGTACGATCCTAAGACTTGGTATCATCATTATTTCAACATCGTGAGTGACATATTTTGATACGATCAAACGTGTGTCGTAACTGACTACACTATAGAGACTGATATTGGATATGTCACAATTCATGTAGCGAAACATGGTTGACCAAGATATGATTTGTCCTTCCTACATAATAGGAGTAATATCATAGGCCACTTGATTGAGTGAGACTAGAAAATGCATGGCCATGCTCGAATAAATTGATATGGGATATCATAGATATTCGTTTATAATAGTCTACTCAAGATATCAAGAAACATTAGATGGACTATACAAGTGTGACTAATCCATGACTTGTGTTTGATCTAGATATGAGGACAAAATGATGAAATACATAAAAGAAGTTAATCATGGAAAAAGGTTAAATTGAACCATGATTTCATGTAACTTAGGTAACAATGATGTACTGCTAGATGCCACTCATTGCTTGTAATATTAGAATTGTTCTGGATATTATTGCTAACGTTACATGAACCTACAAGGGGCAGACCCTATGATTGAAATGAACAAATATCGACTAGATAGCATGTGTACAAACTTGTTGTACACGTAATTAGTGAGAAATTGAAATTGTTATAATTTTATAATTATAGATAATTTTGTTTTTATATATATGTTAATATTTGATAAGTTATTGTAATTATCAAATACTATTAATATATATATATAATAAACCTAATTAAAGTAGAATCAGATTCTATATCTTTAATTATATTCGGTTAAATATATTATATATTTAAAGAATTCAAATTTAATTAGAATTAGGTTTTTAAATGCTATATAAAGACATAAGTTCTAGCATCCAACACATGTTTTATGTTTTTCGAAAATCCTCTCTAACAATCAGAGAAGAGAAAGATTGTTAGTTTTATTCGGGTGGACTGCGTAGAGGCCGGAACGATGCTGTGACGGCGTTTCCCAACATAAAGTGTGACAATACTAGTGCCATTTGTCTCACTAAGAATCCCATCCAACACTCTAGAACTAAGCATATAGAGATAAAGCATCATTTCATTAGAGATCATGTCTTGAAAAATGAGGTAGTTCTAGAATATGTAGACACTTTGAACCAAATAGCGGATATCTTCACCAAACCTTTAGACAAAGAGCGTTTTTAGTCTCTTAAGAGAGAGTTAGGGCTTACTAGCCATTCTTGAACCTTAGAGCCTTTTTGGTGTTTAAAACTTGCTTGAATTTGGTTGATTTCCATGCTTTTGTATTTTTGCTCATATATGCATTTATTCATGTTGCTAGGGGGAGTATGCATTTGTTTTTGCTCACACATGATGATCTCATATCATAATCATGCATATCGATTCGATTAAGTTCAAATTTTTGGGCACCTTGAAACCAAAAATGACATTTTTGGTCAAGGCGTATCGATACGGGGCAATGCATATCGATACGAGTATTAGGGGCAGCAGATTAGTACAGGTCAACCTGTACCGGTATGAATCAAGGATCGGTACGGCTCAAAACTGTACCGATACGCGTTTTCGATATGCTCTTTAGCGTATCAGTACGCGAAGCTGGTGGAGATTTAAATGGGATTTTAAAAGTGGTTTTCCTTAATTAAACTCAAACTTTAACTTTTCCTAAAACCCTAGGTCACAAATCCCCTATAAAACCCCTTCAAACCCTTTGTTTTTTTCACAAATCATCAAAATCTTTTGAGGGCTTTTGGTTCTAACATCAAAACCAAGTTATCATCATCATGCTTTGTGCAAATCATCCCTTCATTCATTCATTCTCAAGGTATAAACCCTATTTTCTTTACTTTTCGTTTTCTTTCATATTTATACATTATTTATGTTTCAAAATTATATATCTAGTATGTATATAACACTATTTCAAAGATTTTGCAAAAAAGTTTTTTCAAATATGAAAATTTTTTGTTCGAATATAAAATTATACTCATATATTTTTCTTTATTGTTTTTCAATTTTATTTTCACCAAGATTTTTCTTATACTTGTATATGATTTTAAAAATATACAATATATATTTTTTAATACCTTGATCATTGAATTGATTTATTGGATTGAATGTGATGTTTATGCATATATTGTTCTTGTGGTTTGATTTTTATCTCAGGTTTTGACATGGCTCCTAAAAAAAGAGCAAGAAGGGAGATTGAGTCTAGCTCTAGTAAACCTACTAATCAAAATCTCAATTCCGAAAACAATGGTACTCGACCAAACCTTAACCAACTTTATCTCCAATGTTTTAATGAACTAGAAAATCCCAATGCTTTGAATCATTTTAAAAATTTACGATCTTTTAAAATTCGTCGTGAACGTGTGGTCTCTATTCCTTTCATGACTTCCGATGAATTTCACTTTTTTTATCTTGATTTAATGCGTCAATGGAAGTTCATGAATTTTTTAAGCATACCCGAGATTGTTTACAAAAACCTCGTCCTTATTTTCTATTCCAATGCCCAGGAGATTAGCTATCAAAGAAAAAATTGAGGTTATAACTCTTGAATCTTATCTTATGGGAAAAAATTTATGTCTTGATTCTAAAACTATAGCCGGTCTTTTGGGGATGGATGATATTGGTATAGATGCTGAAATTAATTTTCATCATACCTATGGTGACTTTGTAACCATTTTAGATGCCCATGAGCATTTTCTTCACTTCCTTATCACTTGGTGGTTTCGACCATCCGGTGGTTAATGGTTTACCATTCGCCAAGTCGATGACTTTTGGCTATATTGCTTTTGTGAAGAGAAACGCCCAAACCTAGCCTAAATCATATTTGTCAAGCTAGTCTTCCTTGTCCAAAACTTTTTCACCTCTCAAGTTACATCCTTCACCTATGGCACCACCTTGAGCTTCATATTTCACCAGTTAGAGATTGATTGCTCCTATGATCTTGGAGTGCTTCTCACCAATCCCATTGATGACAAGTCTCTTTGGCGTGCAAAGTTCACCATATATAATGGAGAATGGATTCGTATTGCGGATCTTCCTCGTGATGCACAACTCGATCTGGTAGAGGATGTTCCATGAGAATGTTCTTCACTTCCTTATCACTTGGTGGTTTCGACCATCCGGTGGTTAATGGTTTATCATTCACCAAGTCGATGACTTTTGGCTATATTGCTTTTGTGAAGAGAAACGCCTAAACCTAGCCTAAATCATATTTGCCAAGCTAGTCTTCCTTGTCCCAAACTTTTTCACCTCTCAAGTTACATCCTTCACCTATGGCACCACCTTGAGCTTCATATTTCATCATTTAGAGATTGATTGCTCCTATGATCTTGGAGTGCTTCTCACCAATCCCATTGATGACAAGTCTCTTCAGCGTGCAAAGTTCACCATATATAATGGAGAATGGATTCGTATTGCGGATCTCCCTCGTGATGCACAACTCGATCCCGTAGAGGATGTTTCGGCCAGAGATTTAAATAACGTTCGCTGTTGCATTTTCGATCACGTTGCAGTTATCGCGTTAGTAGACAAAACGGAGGCTATTGCAGTCATTGTGGGTGCCGCGATCATTTTTTTTTTAAATTTGCACAACTTATTGTAAAACATAATAATTATTATAATTATAAAAAGTCATTTTAATGATAATTAGAGTATTTTCTAAACAAAAATGACAAAAATAAATTAAAATGGATTAAAAAAATATCTATTATAATTGTGAGATAGGAAATTAAATTCCTTACGATTTTATCAAAAAGTTCTTTTCCACCGGCAAACTCAAGAATAATATATATATATATTTGTTCTACCGATCAATACCTAAATTAAGAAAATGATCAATGTAAATATCAACAATGGGAGAATTTAATTATAATTATAAAAAGCTACTTTTAATGATTTTTAGAGTGTTTTTCAACACTTATAAAAGGATTTAATTGAAAGAAAATAAGACTTAGAGGCTTTATTGGAAGTTTTATTATGGATTTGAGGACTTAATTGGAAATGGAATAAAACAAAACATCTTAATTAAACTTAAAATCTACCTTAAAGGACTAAATTGTAAGCGTACTAAAACCTTTAAGCCTCTCCAAAAATTCACTAAAACTTAAACCCTCCATTCTTGCCATTTACCCTTTTAATGTTTTAAGTCCATCTTCCTCACTTTCTCTCATGCGCATTCTCTACAACATTCTCCTCCTTTCCATTTTCATCTCCAGCCACCAACCATTCACCATCCGTGAAATGCACCACACACACCATTCAACTCCTCGTCCCGTACCGAGCAAACCCTTATCAACCATTTCTCCTCCTCGTTGGTCGTTAACGAGATTCGAGCCAAAAAAATCTTCGACGAACCATCTGCGATTGGTCTAAAAATGGGGATAGCATCTCGTTATCACCGCGACGGACTGCTATACCATTATATTTCGACCGCAACAGATCGTTATCGACGTGATTTTGTTGCACGTCATTTTTTTAGCCGATTATGGTTTCAGCCGGCGGCATTACCGTTAAATAACGATTGTTATAGCGGTTGTGGATCATTTTTTGAATCTATGGTTCCGAGCGTTCTAGTTGATCCAATGGCTCCAGTTTCTCAACCTTCCCTTGATGCTCTCATGGCCTATCTTGATGGGAAGTTTGCCACTTTGGATGTGAGGTAGGATTCTAACTTTGTTCTTATCGATACTCGTTTCACTTCCTTATAAGCTAGAGTTACCTTTATGGAAGATCGTTAGGCTTCTATGGACATGAATCTCACCACGTTTTATGGAGAATGACGTGGTCATGCTCTTGGTGATGATCTTGAGGAAGATGAAGATGAGAATGAAGATGACGAGGATGCTCCTTAGGCTTATTGCATTTTATACATATCATATCATATTAGGTTTTAAGTTTTATGTACCTATGTTCTTATTTGAATTCCTATGATTTTGAATATTTGCTTTGTTTTATGTTTTTAAGTTTAAGTTAGATTTTTTGTTGCTTTGAACCTTAGCTTTGAATTTATAATATTTATGTTGTTTAATTATTCTTGGAGTTATTTATTGTTTTATATCTTGCTTTATTTACCATATTGATTTTGGATGTGTGTATGATTATATGCCATGTATGATTAGATGGATAGAAATATTTGATGAATTGTGTTTTAGTATTAGACCTTGATTTTAGTATTCAGGACCAAAAGAGAATACAACCTTAGTAATATATATGCTTGTATAAGATAACTTGATTTACGGATCATATTAAACCTTTCACCTTTTTTGTTTTTGGAAGTTGGTCAAATTATGTACTTAGCATCTCCATTTGAACTCTTCTCTTCCATTGAAACAAATCTTGTTTAAAATGAATAATAGTGGACTATAAGATAGGCTCAAATCATTAGATGACTTAAGAAATGGATAGTTACATTTGGAAGTTCCTATATGATATGAAATTGCTTAAATGGTTTTGACCTCTTATGGAAGATAAAGACTTGAATTATATGTTGAGAATTTGAGAGTCATTGTTATCTTAGTTACCTTAACAATTGATCTTTGGGTTTGCAAGTATGCAAGCTAACCTTTGTTTGCCTTGTAACACTTCTTAGTTTGGTTTACTCCTAAACCAGGTAATGGGTGTTACAATCATCATTAATCTCAGCCACAAATAATGCATGCTCATCCACACCCACAACACTTTTGAATATCTTGCTAATGGTAGTAGCACTCTAAGGAATAGATTTTTCCTTAAAAAACTAGTTTTAATAAAGGCTCATAAAGATTGGCATAAAATCGTCTTACCAAGGGAGAGTTGTAGTTACCAAGATGAGTGCAAAAACTACTCCATTTGTGAAGTGCTATAGTGTTGTAGATGGATGTTTCACGCTCTTCCTCAGAAGAAAACTCAATCCTCTATTCTGGGTGGTATGCTTCTCTTTAGGATATGCTCCTTAAAATGCTCACCTACAATTTTCATTTAAAACACTTCATACTTAGTATTTTCTTCCTGAGCAACAGGTTTCTCGGATGGAGGGTTGGATTATGAGCTCAGAACATATTTCACAAGGGGTTCCATTGAGATTTTTCAGGCTGCTCTGTTGTTGGCCATGATATATTTAGAAAGAAAATGAACAGAAGAGATTTTTGAAGAGAAAAATCTGAATTTTGAAGCTTCGAAACTTAGAGAAATCAAAAAAATTTGTGAGTGGTTAGTGAAATTCATAGTTGCTTAACGAAGAAGACGAAACGAGAGAAATGAATAGTCACAATTGGTACCGTCTGATGCAATGAGAATTGATGGTTTTTTCTTGGCGCTAACCACACTCGTTCGTTGCATTTCTTGCACTCTATGTTGAAAGGCTTTGATTTTAGGGGTTAATTGGTGCAATTGAATTCCCCAATTTGCCCCCAAATATCTTGCATATCTTGTGAGCCTCTTAGCCGTACAAGTTGTTAGAGAAGAAGATTCCATAACAAACCAAAGAGAAATTATTCTATAAAAAGGAAATTAAAAGAAAATTAAAAGAAAAACAAGAAAAATAAAATCTTAATCTATTAAAGCATTTAAAGAAAATGTCAAAAGAATTCCACCAACTTAATGGTCTCAATATTCCCAGAATCAAAGTCACCAAAATGGAGTTTGAGCCTTTGTCCATTGACTTTGAAGGGAATTCCCCCTTTTGTATCTTTGATTGTGATTGCACCACGTGGAAATACTTTCACAACTTCGAAAGGTCCAGACCAATGTGATCACAGTTTTCCAAGGTACAATTTCAGTCTAGAATTGAATAGCAAAACCAATTGTCCGACTTCAAATTTTCACTGCAAAATAATCTTATTGTGCCAACGATTGCTCTGTCCTTGTAAATAGAGACATTCTCATATGCGTTGTGGCAAATTTCCTCTAATTTAGTAATGTCCAATAATCGCTTCTTCCCCACTGCCTCATAATCAAGATTGACCTGCTTGAGAGCTCACAAAGCATTGTGTTCGAGCTCCACAAGCAAATGACAAGATTTTCCAAAAACATGTTGATACGATGACATTCCCAATGGAGTCTTAGATACAGTTCGTATAGCCCATAATGCATTATCTAAGTGGAAAGACCAATCTTTTCTAGTGGCATTGAACACTTTTTCCAAGATGTTTTTAATTGCCCGATTAGAAATCTATGCTTTTCCATTGGACTGGGGATGATACGTTTTGGCCAGTCTAAGATTTACTCCATAGCGTTTCAAAGTAGCAGCCACCTAGCTACAGTGGAAATGCTTTCCCTGATCAAAGATCAATGCTCTTGGTGTTCCAAAATGAGTGAGTATATGCTTGTGAAAGAACTTCAAGACCCTGTTGCATCATCTTTAGGTACTGCCATAGCTTCTATCCACTTTAAAACATAATCCACAGCTACCAAAATATATATATTTCCAAAAGAATTAAGAAAGAAAGACCCATGAAATCTAATCTCCAAACATTGGATATCTCAATTTCCATTATTGGCTGCTATGGCATCTTATTTCTCTTGGATATTAACTCGGTGCGCTGACAACGGTCACAACATTGGGCAAACTCATGAGCATCTTTGAATAATTTCGGCTAATAAAATCGAAATTGAAGGACTTTTACAGCCATTCTCATTCCACCAAAATGCTCCTTGAGGAGCATTGTGACAATGCTGTAATATCGATGTCAGTTTTTCCTCAGGGATGCAGCACCGAATTATGTTTTCATTAAAAACCTTGAACAAATAAGGTTCATTCCAATGATATTTCATCACGTCTCTAAGAAATCGTTCCTTTTTATGCCCAATTACACCTAAAAAAGTCTTTCCACAAACTAAGTAACTCACAAAATCAGCGTACCACAGTGTTGCATCCACAACGAAAAGCTTTTCATCAGGAAATACATAGATAATTTGCAACTTATTTTCATCTTCACTTCCTACTTCCAACCTCAAAATGTGATCAACAACTTGATTTCCTGACCCTTTATGATCTTTAATTTCAATATCAAATTTTTGCAGCAATAAAATCCAACAGATTAGTCTTGGTTTCACATCTTTATTTGCAAAAAGGCACCTCAAAGTAGAATGATCAGTAAAAAATGTAATTTTTTCACCCACAAGATAAGAACGAAACTTATCAAAAACAAAAATTATTGCTAATAAATCTTTCTCAATAGTAGTATAACTGATTTGAGCTTCAGTTAAAGTCTTACTAGCGTAATAGATAGCATGAAATACCTTGTCTCTGAGTTGCCCTAAGACTGCTCCCACAACGAAATCACTGCGTCGCACATTAGTTCAAATGGTTGCTCCCAGTTGGGCGCAACAATGATTGGTGCGTTCACAAGCTGTGTTTTAATTTTATTGAATCAATCCAAACATACATCATCAAAACTAAATTTTCTATTTTGCTCCAACAAAAGGCATAAAGGTCTTGTGATCTTTGAAAAGTCTCAAATGAGTCTTCTATAGAATCCAACATGACCTAGAAAACTTTGAATTCCCTTCAAATTTTTTGGTGGTAGCAATTTTCAATCACATCCACTTTGGCTCTATCTACCTTAATTCCAGCTTTCGATATTCTATGGACCAACACAATCCTCTCAATGACCATGAAGTGACATTTTTCCCAATTTGGAACCAGATTGGTGTCCTCACGTTGCTGCAATACTTTCTCCAGATTATCCTCTAGGGAATTATCAATCAGATCTGAAAATATTTCCATCATGCACCTTTGAAATGTGGTTGGTGCATTACAAAGATCGAAAGACATGTGATTAAAGGAAAACGTTCAAAATAGGTACATAAAAGTGGTCTTCTCCTGGTCCTCAGGTGCAATAGCAATTTGATTATAGCTAGAATATCCATCTAGAAAACAATAATACTCACTGCCCACAATTTGATCTAAATCTGATCAATGAAAGGAAGAGGAAAATGATCCTTCCTTATGGCTGCATTGAGCCGCCTATAGTCCATAAAAATAAGCTAGCCCATAGGAATGAGAGTAGGAATCAATTCACCAGCATCTTTACGAACTACAATGATGCCACTTTTCTTAGGAACACAATGGACTGGACTAACCTATGCACTATCAGATATTGCATAGATAGTTCATGCGCCCAACCACTTAAGAATTTCCTTCTTGACTACTTCCTTCATCTTTTCATTCAATCTACATTGCGACTCAATAGAATGTTTGTTCTCATCAACCAGATTAATCTTATGCCAAGGATGGACTAATGCCCTTAATATATGCAATTGTCCAGTCAATATCACGCTTGTTCTGTTTAAGAATTTTTAACAATTTAGCTTCTTGTATTGCATCGAGAGTTGCAGAGACAATGACTGGGAGTCTTTCCACATCTCCAAGGAATACATATTTGAGATTAGCTATCAATGAATTTAATTCCAGAGTAGGCGCTTCTTCAATAGATAGTTTAAAAGTAGGAAATGTACGGTGGGCGAGATCCTAAGATCTAACTTTCCATTTATGGTGAACTGCCGTAGTGAGTACTTCAACAATGTGGTAGATCTTCTCCTACCATTGTTAGTGCAGTATCCTTAGCAACGAGTATACCACAATGATTCAAGTTCTCTTGAATAATATTGTCAAGAATATCGGTATGATGAAATTCCTTAGACTTTTTTCAAATATCGATATTGAACATTTCAAAAGTAACTTAGTAATTGTCAACCCACTTTGCAAGTTCTCCATTTGATACATCGATGACTATTTCCCAGTAGCTAAGAATGGGCGACCAAGGATTATAGGAACATCATTGTCAGTCTCGTAATCAAGAATAATAAAGTCTGCTAGAAAGACAAAATTTTCTACACGAACAAGCACATCCTTGATTTGACCATTTGGATGTGTCAAAGATTTGTCTGCCAATTGTAATTCGACTGCAGTGGGTTTCATTTCTCCAATGCCTAATTTTTGAAAAGTAGACAGTGGCAGTAAATTAATACTAGCCCGCAAATCACAAAGAGCATTACTAAAGTAGTGATTACCAATAGAACAAGGTATGATGAAGCTGCTTGAATCTTTCATATTTCTCAGTAGAGGGGTAGATATTAACACAATGCACTCCTCGGTGAGCACAATGGTTTCTATTGCACCGAACTTCTTTTTCTTGGACAAGATATCCTTCATGAACTTGGCATAATTAGGAATTTGTGTAAGAGCATCAAGCAAAGGAATTTGCACTGTAAGTTGTTGCAAAGTATCATGAAAGAATTAAAATTGATTACCATACTCAGTGTTCTTAAATCTTTGAGGAAAAGGTGGAGACGAATTATTTGCCTATTGCACCAATATTGAACATTATGGCGACCATGTAGATTGTAAAACTGATGGGAGCGGAGTAATAACTTGAGGAACATTGACTCTATGCAAGACAAATGGTCGCACATCATTCCCTTTAGATGAGCAAATGGATCAGAGATAGTTGATGGAACATAATGGCTCATCTGAGACTGTGTCTGAGATGGTGGTCCATATTGTTATTTCATACCATACTGTGATTGTTGAGATTGCGAAGCAATATGTTGTGGTTGCATCATATTCTGTTGTGCTGCAATAGAGCTTGTGGTGTAAATTATTGCTGTGGGTAACCGAAGTTTCCTTGGCGCAAACTAGAATTTCCTTGAAAAGAATTATTCCCAGAGCAAAATGCTTTTCAATGGTGTGCATAATTAGAGTTACCCAAGACTGTCGATTAGTTGTGTTGTAAGATGTACCCATGTTATTGCCTCACATATTGCTGACATAATTAACATTTTCTGTGTGTTGTGGGCAATCCTCATAGCTATGGTTCTCGCTACAAATCTCACAAGAAAATACAGGAGTGGCAGTTTGTTGAGCTAGTTGGATAGGAGCAACTTCATGTGTTCCCACCATATTCTTGATTTTGTTCTCAAAAATAGAAATTTGAGCCTTTAGAGAAGAGAGATCATCAAGCTCGAACACTCCCAATGCATTTTTGCATGATACAGCCCCTGAGATAGGATAATGAGAATCGTTCTGAGCAAATTACTCCAACATACCAAAAACATTGTAAGTGCAATCAAGTAATGGACCATTAGTGACCCGTCGATGAGATGTCTTGTGGCTGCATTCAACCCATTGTAAAAAATTTCAATATGAGTTTCCTATTGAATGTCGTGGTTGGGACATCGTCGCAACAAAGACTTATAAATTTCCAATGTAGTGTGGAGAGTCTCATCATCCAACTGATAGTAGGTTGTAATATCATTCCTCAGGCGTGAGTTCATTGTTAGTGGACTAAAGTGCAAAAAAAAATTGCATTGCAAGATAATTCCAAGATGTAACAAAGCCTATAGGGAGTCCTCGAAACCATGTGCGAGTTCTACCTTGTAAAGAATATTGAAACAATTGCATCCGTAAGGCATCATCATGAACGCCTTGTTGGCTAAATGAAGCACAAATTAAAAAGAAATATTGAAGATGCTCTTGAGAATCTTCATGTGGTAACCCTCTGTATTTCCCATTGGAGTTGACCATTTGAAACATAATCGGCTTCAACTCGAGATTCCCAGCCTAAATAGGAGGTCTAACAACTCCCGGTTGCAAATCATCCAATTGGGGAAAACAAACCTCGTGGATTGTTCTGTTCGGGGCCAGTGGGTGCAGTGGTGGGTTTTCAAGATCATGAGGGATACTCTCGTTGTTGCTAGGTTGTCTTGCCATCCCATTATGTTCTCTAATTCTTCTTCAAAAAGTTCACTCAATCTCTGGATTTGGTACAAATAGTGGTGTGGTGGCTCTCTGGGTCATACAACACCTAAAAAACTTAATAAAAAAGAAAGAAATAACAAAAAGAAAGCTATCTAAAATAACTTCAAATTAAATAAAGGAAACAAAATTGCAAGCAGAAACATAAAAACCAAATAACGCCATCCCCGAAAACGGCACCAAAACTTGATCGTTGTAAAAACGTCACACTAAAAGTGCAAGCAACACTGTTGATGCAATAATAGAAACAAGGAAATCATGTTTGAATATCGATCCCATGAGGATGATGTATTCAGTTTAAGAATTATATAGCCACAAGCAATTATGTAAAAGTGGAAATTGTAAGTGCAATGGTGAATGCAATAAAAGAATAAAACAGGGTTTAAACGGTCAATTGTGGCAGCAATAACTGAATATATAAAGATTAGAGAAATATAGAATAAATCCTGGATCTCTTTGGTTAAGTTTGGTAGAAAGATCAAGTACACTTCGAGAAAGTTCGATGGCTCATTTAGCAAATAGAATGCTAGCTTGAGTACTAACTTCCATTTAATCTTCAACTGCTGACGTAGAGACATAGATCGGCTAAAACTCTCGTTATGATTCGGAACTATAACCCTTTGAATGAGCGGATCAACTCTCGTTGTATCCGTTCAACTTTTGTTGTAACACTTGTTAACCTGGCTTGTCATTGCATCCGCCGATGTGAGTGACTAGTTTAACACTCTCATACAAAACATAAATTAAATCCAACAATTAAAGCTTAAGAAAAAGCTAATAGAAATATATATAAACTGAAGAGCAAGTTTCAAAAAGTTCATAAAGCTCAAAAGTTTAAACCACCATCAATTAAGTACGAAATACAAAAGTAATCTCCAACAAACATCTATATGAAGAAGAGTTTAAGAAGATAACAAAGTATTTTCCTTGGCTAGCACTTGATTCCTCTTCTCCTTGAATAATTCTACCTCGCTTCACCTCGAATCTCTAGAAATGAGCTTAAGCCACCATGAGAGGGTAGAGAAAGCTCAGAGGTTGAAGATGATATCAAAACATAAATTGCGTGACCCTCTCTCGATTCCCTAATTTGTCCTTTTATAGGCTGCCCAAGAAAGGAAACATGTCCTACAAGTGTTTTGTGTGACCCAAGGCCGTACAACAAAGTTTGTTACAACAAATAATACAACTAGCAGGGTCGTCCTTATCTTTTAGCAGACTGGACAAATGATAGATACATTGTCGAACTGGCTGCAGTGGTGAAACTTCCTCTCTAGAGACATTAGAAATACAACGGCAATAAGGCAAAATAGGCAGAAATATGTGAAATAAGAGCAACTAAAACTAAGTTAGAAAAAAAATGCAAAAATAGACATGCAAATGCAGAAATGGATGCATTAAACACAGATGTGGGGATAATTAGATCTATAAATCTAGGGAAAATACATTGTCTTAAAAGACCTATCATTAACCTTCATAAATGGGGAAAACCTTCTATAAAATCCATAATGATTGTTTCTCAAGCCCTCCGGAGAATAGAAACAGATTGTAAGACTTGTATAAGTGCTTTACTTTAGTTCTTTGTCATTTTTCACACTATTTCACATAAAACTTTACAGTAGCTTTCAAATCATGCCGAAAAAATAAGCATTGAGACTTCGATATGAAGCTTGTATACCTGAATGACCAACTTAAGGAGAGATGAAATATATGTAGAAGTTACTCTCTGCACCTGTAGCTTTTAAATATTTTTTTGTTGTATATCAGATTTCCTTTTGCAAAATTCCATTCTAGAAAATCTTCTTGTGTAATGTTTAAAGATGTGATAATATTTTGAACAAAAGTATCAATTTCATAATTGGACACCACTTCTTGAACCCACTGAGGCACAATTATATTTGTTATCATTTTCCATGATTCAACTTCCTCTTTGTTAACTCTTGATAAGGCATGTAGCACCACATTTGATTTTCCTTTTCTATACTGAATTGACTAATCTAAATCTAGAAGTTTAGATAACCCTCTCTTCTAAATAGTAGCTGTTAATTTCTGCTCCAATAAATGCTTTAGTGGCTCATGGTCTATCTCAGTAATAAAAAAATTCCTTCATGATAATGTCTTCATTTACTTACTGCCATGAGAATAACTAGGTGCCCTTTTTCATAGATGGATATGTCAACATGCATAGGTCTTAATACCTTGCTTAAGTAAGCCAAGAGTCTCCCATCTTGAGACAACACAACCTCAATTCCCTTTGAGCTAACATAATTTTCTAGAAAACAAATTAACTAAAATTGGGCAATGCCAAAATAGAAGATTCGTACATAGCTCTTTTCAAATTTTCAAAGGTTTTCTTAGCTTCTTGTGTTTATTCAAACCTACCCTTTTTAAAATATATTTGTCAAGGGTCTGCTAATTTCACCAAAGCCCTTGATAAAATTTCTATAGTAACATATTAACCCTGAAAGCTCTCTCAAGGATTTAAGGTTATGAAGTAAAGGCTAGCACTTCAAAGCTTCCACCTTGAAAGAACCTGTGGATACTTTTTCAACAGAAATCACATATCCCAAATACTCAACTTGCTTTGGCCAAACAAACACTTCTCCTTTTTGTATAGAACTGATTCTTCTTTAAAACTTTTAGTACTTGTTTAAAATGATGAACATGATTCTCTAAGGTAGAGTTGTAAAACAAAATATAATCCAAAAACACTAATACAAACATCCTCAAATAAGGCTCAAACACTTTATTCATTAAAATTTAAAAAGTGACAGGGGCATTAGTAAGACCAAATGATGTCACTTTAACTTTAAAATGCCCTTGTTGAGTTCTAAAGACAGTCTTCTGAATATCCCGTCTCTTGATCTTGATTTGCCAATAACTAGATCTAAGAGCAATCTTAAAAAAATTAGGCAACCATGGTAAGTTTATCTAACAAATCTTCAACTCATGAAATGAGAAATTTATATTTTACAGTCATGAAGTTCAGTTCTCTGTAATTTACACACAACTTCATGTTCCATCCTTTTTCTTAAGCAACAGACAAAGAGAAGTAACAGAGCTTTGACTTGCTGAGTTATAGAAGAAGATAACATCTCATCAACTTATCTTCTAACTTCTATTTTTTGGTGATGGAAAAACTTGTAAGGCCTCATATTTATAGGTTGAGCCCATGGTTTCAACAGAATAGCATGATCCTGATTTCTAGAACATGCCATCCCCTTAGGCTCTTCAAAAACCATGTGTTACTCCCTTAGCATAGGTTGTAATGCTTCAGAAGTTGTAGTTTCTTTTACTTCGGCACTTATAAAGTAAACTTCTCCTATTACATTAGCAGTGATAAATTTAAACTTCGTATCAAGTGGGTTGATGAAAATTAATGTCAAAGTTAAACTAACTAAAAATTTTACAATATAAAATAGAAAATTATTGAATACATTTAAATATATTAAACAACCTAAAAATCTCATAGCAGTAGTAGTTCAATTACTGTATAATTTCTCCCCATTAGCCATTGTGATAGCCATCTATATTGTACAATTTATTTTCCACCACAATAGATTGCTTCCATCTATATTGTAAAATTTCTTCCCATTAGCCATTGTGATAGCTAAAGGTTGAGTTTGGACCATTTCCACTCCTTCTTTGGTGGGCCAAAGAAGGATGAAGCCATGAGTGTTTTCACTATCAACTAGTATACACAATGGCTTCCCTTTAATTAAACCTTGTATCCTTAAGGTATTATAACCAATGTTACCAGAATTGCATTCATGGATATTTTAAAGGTTCTTTCTTCTTGCTTATCATCTATTCTCTCTAGTTCTTGCATTCATTTTTTATTATTGGCACAAATAAAATAGTGAAATACTTGCATTTATTTACGCTTCCTCTTGGTTTACTCTCATCAAAAGACTGATATTTTATTTTAGATCTATGAAGAAAAGGTTCTCGAGCACCCAAAAAGTTATTCTTTTCATGTATTAGACAATCATTAACATCAAACGATTCACCCAATCTCATTTTAAATATTTTCAATTGAGTGATTGTAAGTTTTGCATGCAATATATGATGACTCTATAGGAAATCTATATTTTAGAACCTTTTACTTAGGATATTGTATGCGTTCAAAAGCATATTGTTGAATTTAGGAGTAGTTTGCATACAGTTATGGAGTTATGGTGCTTGAGCTTAATGTTTATCTATATTGGTACTATTAATGGCAAAGGTAGTTGTTTTTAGTGTTGCTTGCACAGGAAGTAACAGAGCACTAGAGTGTTGGAGTATTAGGGCAGCATTCTCTCGTGATAGACTGGATGTCACAGCATCACTACGAGAATGGAGATGAATCTTTGACCCTTTTGATGGCTAATTAACGCGTGGACCCTCTCCTTTATCGAACAATTAATGATGCGAAAAGCAAGATCCTTATCAAAGGATTACTTACACTTTAGGGTTTTTAAATGTAACAACCCTAAAATATTATATATAAAAATTGATGAATGAAATAAAGGAAGGTGTTGGTTGTGGGAATTAAACCCACAACCTGAGTCTAATGAGCATTGTACCCAGCCAATTGAGCTATGCAACTCTTGTTATTTAAGTTTCCCTATTTTCATTTGAGGTATACTTGCCAGTTATACCAAAAATATTTAAAACTCGAACTGCCTTTCCCCATTCCAGTAATTAATGCTCTACTTTGAATCTGAGATATCCAAAAAATTTCAACCCCTAAACCCTTCACCGTCCACCGTATGATCTCCCACATCGTTGCGTCGTGGCCATCGCCGCCGTCACCGTTGGGAGTGTTGTCGCATCCCGACCATATCCCTAGCCTCCACATGTGGAACCGAGCCGCCTTTCGTCAGAAAAGCTCGTCTGAAGTCTCAGCCAGAAACCCCAAATCGCCTCCATGGTTTTTACCTTTTTCTGACGTACGTGGTTCGTTGGTTACACCGTCTCTAGCAAGGAGTTCCTTATATTGGGGTGAGTAAAATCCACATCACCAATCATCGAACCATGGTCATTTTGACCCTTATCAGAGCTTCATTCTTTTTTGTCCAGCTTTTTTCCATTTTTCGGTGTTTTGGTTGTGTTTTTCTGGTGCATTTTCGATGGATATTGAAGATGGTTGAATTATTCTAATTGTGGGCTTTTGAATTCCGGCAGAATCATGCATTTAGGGGTCACTAGCAACAATTCTGGTGAACTACTAGCGAGTTTCTAATCAGGTTAAGTGACCTGAGTCTGAACCGGTCTATCCAACCTGAACCGAGTTTCGCCCGAACTGAGCCTGACCTAAACCTGAACTGACCTGTTGAGTTAACCCGTTGAGTCAAATCAGTGAGTCAACCCGTACGAGCCAACTTAGTGAGTCAACTTGCCCGAGTAAACCCGGTTGACCTTTGACCAGTTGACCGATGACGTTAGTGATGATTGTTGATGTCAGCGTTAACCGTTGATATGTCCATTGACTTTGCCCAAAAAGCCAATTTTTTTTAGAACCCATATTTTATGTTTTTCAATGTCCTGAGTCTGTTTTTGAAGTCTGTTTCATAAAATTCTAACCCGAAAGCCTCCTAATCTGACCTTGAACTCGAGCATGTTTATGTATTTAATTATTCAATTATGAGCAATATGAATAAGGACTGAAATTGAAATTTGTGCAATTGAAGGTATTCAAAGTTCCTTGTATACGAGATGTTGAAGGACGTCGAATTCGGGTTCGAGGGTGATCGCATGGAGTATCATGGTGGACCGATATAACAAAGATTAAAGGTAATACATTACTACCTCTTGCATGTTTTATGAAACATGTTGGTAATCGGTTAAGGTATGCATGATTATCATTAAATGTATTTTCAACTTTGCTTGAGTTAATTTGGTTACGAAATAAAAAAATAGTAATCTAGATTAGATTGAACTATTCGAAAGAGAAATTTAATAGACCGAAAGGACCCTGAGTTCAGTAAATGGTTAATAAGATAGATAATCTCTTGATCTGATTAATAGAGTTAAATGATTTGATATTTGAAAGATTTTGTTAAGAAATGTCAATAATACCCATGAGAAGTAAGAATGACTTAAATACCCCTAACAAAGGAAATGACCTAGAATTTTACACTCGATATGATAAAATGATTACTTTATCTAAAATCCCTGTTCTATTGGGAAAGTCTTCGGTATCAAGATGCAAATATGTATGATAACAAAACACTTAGATTACCCGAACTCTAGACAAACACCGGAGGATAAATTTAATGGAAGTTTTACGTATTCCTAAATTAATCTAAATGGTAGTAGAGAATAAATTGATTGCAATGATTGAAATAACCGAAATAAAATCAGGCACTAAAATTACCAAATTAACTGAAATGATGGATAAACTCTCGAGAATCGAAATGAATGAATTGTTTGGAAATACTGAAAGTACCTAAAATAACTTAAATACCCATGGGCATCGAAGTGGCTGAAATACCCTCGAATACTAAAATGACTGAAAATACCTCTAAGACTTGGAATAAGAAATATCAATAAAGCTAAACGAGTTTGATGACTCTAAAAGTTGTATTACACGACCCGTGGTTGTTGGTCATTTCTAATGCTAAGGTAATATTGGAAGAATATTGTATGAATATATGTTCGATTTATTTGTAGAAAGTTCATTGTTAATTATAAGAATAACTTGTTGTTCTAAAGGTACACTCGGTGCTAAGGATTGAGTTTGTATGATATGTACATGTCCGAATACTGGGTAAGCAACACGATAATGAGAATTGTTCAGTTTTAGTGGACTTGGAGGATGGATAAGCTGTTAGAAATCTTGGATGCAAATGCCTGTAATGCTCCTACGTGATATAAAGTCTGACTCATGTACGACAGTCACTCATAATATTGTTATAGTACCTGGAAAATAACGTATGAAAACACATTGGATTTCTCGTAGCATTTCTAGTGATTAATTGGTGAAGGCGATCTACTTTGTCATACACTGTAGTCATTCTGAAAAATGAATACTTAAGGTGTACCTATCTGGCTGAATGGTAAGCACTATAATGATGGGTTTCGATTAGTACAAAAGGGCTTGGAAACCTAATGAGCAACTAGAATTTTAGAGTTTAGCAAATCACTATTTATACCTTGTTGGATTAAATTACCAAATTGCCCATGAATGTCAAAATAACCATAATGCCCTTATAGGCATAAATGACTGGATCACTCATGATATATATCAATTCCCAATGATATTTCACTTTTGAATTTCTAGTTTGAGCCGTTAGTATGAACCCCTTTTTAATAGGGACCTCGTTCCTAAAATCTGTTCAAAATTTGTCAAAAGTTTAGTGTGTTCCCCATTTTTGTAGATATCAAGTATCTCCGTGAAATAAGTTGTTCCATCTAGTGTGTTCCAAGTGCACATGAATATTCTCTCCGTTTTGAACCCAAGACTGTCTTCTGATCTAAATCACTACTTTTATCTGTCAAATATATCGTTGTATCTTAACTAAAAAAACGTGCTCTCTAGTTACCGTTTCACTAAAATCTAAAGTTTGCTTTATATCTATTGTTATTCTCGATTACTACTGATTACTACTGATTATTACTGTTATTATTGTTATCACTGCCTAGACTGTTACTGGGTACTTAGGATAGTGTGTGCAATTACCGCAGGTTCAACCTTGATCCGGCTAGTAATTCCTTACTGTTACAGGTTCCTATGCTTCGGCTAGGGAGAGTCCTACCGTTTTAGGTTCCTATGCTTCGGCTAGGGTGATTCCTACCGTACCTAAGGTATCCCCTTAGGCTGGCACCTACGCCCAATGGGCCTAGGTTAATGCCCTATATAGATGTAGTTCTGGGGAACTGCATACTGGACTTTAGGTTGAGAGTAGATAGGAAATTTAAAAAGAACTCTACTGCTACTATTATGAGTCCATGAAATAAAATGCTCACTACATTGTTACATTGTATGTGTTAACTTTGCACTGTTGGAACACACATTAAACTCTCTAGTTCAACTTTCGTAATCTATCTCTCTTCATATTTTCTAGTCTATATGTTTCTCGTCTTATACTCAATGATTGAATAAAGAACAATTATGTTATCTATAAACATATCGCTTCACTAAAATATCGAATTATAATTGGAGTCTGTTGTTGCCTGGAACATCATGATAGTGTTATGCTTGCCATATACCTGCATGTGCTTATAGCATCTTTTGGTTGTTCTATATTACTGAGTTTTTTTATGATTGCGTTGTTTTTACCATCGCAGGTTAGAAGAAATCTATCATGGCATTGTGACTAACATCAGTGCTTAGAGTTATCTCGGTGTTGCTTTTGGAGTACGATACTGGTACAGTTAGTGGGTATGCATGTTGTGTATTGATTTATGTCAGAGTCTATAATATGTTTTTGAGTTTCTATTAAATGTTTAAATGATTTCTTGGAATGGTATTTTAACTAGAAGTTTGTTTTTAAACTTTAATATGGTTAAAGAAAACATTTTATGTGGATTTTTACTATGGGTCGCTCTAGTGACACTAATATGACCTCCTTGATTTAGGTGTGTCGCATAGATGGGTCTAGGGGGTTACATTTAGTGGTATCAAAGCTTAGTGTTGTGTCATTCTAGGTAGATCAGTCAATCATCTGTCATAGGGTGTCTGGTCTGTGCATGCCCGTAGATCATAACCGTACTCCTTCCAGACGGAACTCCGATGTTGAATTCGTTTACTAAAATAAGTGAATCTAAGTATTCTATCCCTTATAGCTCTATCTATACTGGCAAGAAATGCCTATTATGTTCGTTTGTGATTTGGATTAACTTGATGGATGTGAATCTGGATAAAGAGCCTGAGATGGTTCATGCATGTGAAATTGAAGATATGATTCAGGCCTATATAAGATTTCATGTAGGGCTATTTGATAATAATGATTATGTTTAAGAGTGTTTTGGTGGGAATCTGATAGAAGTATTATGAATTTAAAAGGATGTCTGTAAGCCTGGCGAGAGCGTAAATTTTGTGGTGGTTGTATAATATATGAAAGAGGCAGTTTTCTGAATGTTACGCATAAGGTAAGTGATATTCGTTTAAAACCTTGTTTATGTCTAATCGGCTTGTTGAAAATATGGCATGGTGTATTGTTATATATCATCCCTGACTAAAATTTGATGTTACATCCTGATTCTGGAAGGCCTTGTTGTAGGCCTTGAGTACTCGTTTGGATTTTGGGTACAGACTGTAACACCGCGAAAACCGGTCTAGTTGGAATTGGGTTCCGGTGATCAGAAACCCTATACCGTAAAGGTCTAAATATTGTATTAATTTTGACTTTAAAGTCAATTAAATTGATATTGGACTCTAATTGAGTTGATTTATCATTTAGGGACCTTATTGAATCCATTGAAAGTTAATTAGTGACTAAATTGTGGAAATTGGAAGTTTGGGGGCAAAAGTATATAGTATACCGAGTTGAGGGACTAACCTTATGATTAGCCCCTCCCCAATTTTAATCACCACATACGTGGGTGATCATAAATAGCTTCCTTCACCTTAAAGAAACCTTAAGGCTTTAGGAAATATTAGATTGAAAGGAAAGAAAGAATTAGAACCCTACCCGATTGAGAAAGAAGCTAGCACGTCTCTTGTTTCGTCATCTTCAACAAAGCAAGCACCACTGTTGGTGACTTTCAAAAGAAAGCTTGTGTTTCTTTGATTCACTGATATCGAATTATTGCTATCGATCGGGTAAGCCTAGTTCCTTAAGCAATTGTTGAAATCCATGGATATGTTGGGTTTAATCTCAAGTTAAGGTTTGACCATCTATGGTAATATAGGATTTTCAAAGCTCTAATCCATGGATATCCTATAGCTAATGTCTATATTGAATTTAGATATTGATTTTGGTATCGTTATATTGATTTTGATATCGAATAGTAATTCTAATGATTTCCTATTATTTTACCTATCTCAAGAAGTGGAGAAGAATCATCCACCATCACCGTCGAAAGCTAGGAACAAAGGAGTTTCAATCCGAGAGCCGTAGGAGCTTCAGAGTATTGAGGTGAGTGTGGTCAGAGTCTCAGGATTAGGCTAGGTGCCTTTCCCAGTCTCATTGTCATTGAAATTAGTATTTCTAACTCGTTGTTAAGGGATATTGCATCGAACCACTTAGTGGACAACCTTGGTAAGCATCGGTAAGCTATAGTATTGATTATTGAGCACCGATATTGTCATTGTCATTGTTATTAAACATCACCATTGATTTTGCCACTGTTATTTTCTGTAACACCCCAAAAAGTGGCCTAGTAGAATGTTAACTCTTGAGTGTACCTCAATTTCCATGATCTAATATGTCTTTATTTGAATCAAGGGCTAACAGAAAGGAAATTGTATCAAAATTAACTAATGAATTAATTGAAGTGCTTAATTAGAAGGACCATTTTCGAAAAGCTCCCTAAGTGAGTGTTTGCATGCAAAACTTTTAATAATTAAGTTCTAGGACATGTGTCACCATTAAAATGAGTGAGAGAATTAGTGGAGGGGGGAAATTCCATTCAGCCTTAAGGGAAAACATGACAAAAAAAATATCATCATCTTCTACCACATACCTTCCTTGAACCGAATTCCCCCATTGAAGAGTGGAGAAGGAAAAGCTTGCAACCTTGGTGAAATTCTTGTTCAATTCACACTCTTTGTTTGAATAGCTTGGAAGAGGTGATCATTCTTTCTTTCCTTTCAATTTTAGTAGGGTTATTGTTGTTAGATTTGTATGTAAGTTGTGCTAGATGAAGTATATATGTATATGTCTTGAAATTTTGAAACATGCCATGGAAAAACATGTTGAAATAGCTATCCACGCATGTAATTTTGTGTGAAAAATCTTGCCGATTCATTGGAGGTTTTGGTTAACTTGTGTTATGGACTGTTATGGACTGATTTATGTGTTTAGGGATTTAAATTGTTCTTTGGGACTGACCTTGAAGTTGATAAAGTTAACAAAAATAGGGGAGGTGATGGATTGTGAATAAATAAAAATATAAGGGCTGTTATTGTAGAAATAGTTAAGTATATCATTGTGTAATCTGTTTTGGGGACTAAAATAGGTAATCTTGATTGTTAAAGGACTGAAATTTCATTAGAATATATGTTAAAAGGCTGCTTGGTGAAGTTATAAATGTTTATACTTGAATATGACATTGTTGGATTGAGCATAAGCATTTTGGGGGCTGTTTCGAATACATTAAAATGTGTTGGACTGTTGGGGTTATTAGGTATAAATGTATGAAATTAAGGATTGTTTTAGCATGTTTGAATGTATACATGATTAAATTGGATTGTTTTGGTATAAGTATAAAGTTTTTAACATTTTTTAATGTATACATGATTAAATTGGATTGTTTTGGTATAAGTATAAAGTCAGCGGACTGTTTTAACATGTTTGAATGTATACATGATTAAATTGGATTGTTTTGGTATAAGTATAAAGTCAGCGGACTGTTTTAGCATGTTTGAATGTATACATGATTAAATTGGATTGTTTTGGTATAAGTATAAAGTTAGTGCATTGTTTTAACATGTTTGAATGTATACATGATTAAATTGGATTATTTTGGTATAAGTATAAAGTCAGTGGATTGTTTTAGCACGTTTGAATGTGTACATGATTATATTGGACTGTTTTGGCATGTTAGGAAAGCATGTGTATAGGTATATCTAATTTGGGTATGTTTGGTATGGTTATAAAAGATAAGGGATTGTTTTTGAGGTGTTTAGATATAAACATGAATAACTAGATTGTTTTGTTAATTATGAAAACATGTTGGATGGCTTGACATGTATATGTATATATGAAGAATTGATTTAGTTCTAATGACTTGTTAATCTATTTGAGGTACATGTCATGATAAGGAAGAGTAGGAGAAAAGAGTTAGTTGGAAGCTAGGGGTAATTTTGGATTCAGGTATCCCGTAACTTCGAGATAAGAGGTGAGTGTAGTTGTATTTGTTTCGGGTGACACAGAGTCACTCCGATCTTTACTTCTATTGAATTATTGTCTTAAATGTTAAAGTATGGAATACATATGATCATTTTGTATAAGGCTCACGTAGAGCATCTGGGATTGGGTTACATATATGGCATTGAAGTCTCATGATTAAGGTATGCATTACATATGCATCATGAATGCATTGTATGCTTTATTATGATGTATATTGATTACAGAATTGAAGTATATTTATGTATGAGCTTTGCCTTGATTTGGTATCGACCCTCAATTCTTGAAAGTACAAAATATAAGAAACAACATCAAGCTTTAAAGTTAAGAATTCACACTCTAAGGAGCTAAGAGCTCATCTTTTGCTATAAGATACTAAGAAATGAAACAAGTAAGATACTTGTGTCATAAGATACCCCCTAACTTTAAAGTATAAAATACGTAAGTTGCCTATTCAATGGAAGCCCTTGGACACTTTGGCCCAGTACATGGTATATTTTTTAAGACTACGGTCAATGGGTTACGGCTCGAGGGGACGCCCATTTATATATATAATATATTGGCGAAAGTAGGAGGTAACGGGGGAGATGATAAGGAGATTGGCGATAGTTTGGTTGGATAGAGAAGAGAAGTTTGGATTGTTATGATCACATACTAGTCATTGCTATGTGCTTTGAGCTATGTGTAACACGGACCAATGTTACTTATATCCAAATGTGATCTAAGGCAAATGATTTAAAAGAGTTAAACTCAGTTGAACTTAAGATGTACCATGAAATATGCCTTGATGGCATTGTTAATAAAGATATGAAACAATGCTCATCTATGATAACAAATTCACATAAGGTGAATATGTGCCTAATATGAAAGGCAATAAGTTTTGAAATAAAACTCTGATAAGTATTATGAGAAGATTTAACAAGGAATCTGAAAGCTTTAATAATTAAACTGATAAGTCTCGAAAAGACTATAATAAGATAAAGTATGATATTTGATAAGATCAACAAGTATTCAATGAACTCAGTTAAGATATGAAAGAATATGAACCCCAAGAAAGCTTGTAAAAGTTAATATTAAGGCATAAAAACCAAATGCTAACTTATGCTTGTATTCTTTGATTTTCCATTTCATATCATGGACATTATGCTTTGTTATTATGATGTTACTACCTCACTTAGGCTATATAAGCCTAATGCATTCATTGTCATGCATTTTCAGGAATTATGAAGCTTGATGTTCGATTGTGGTCAAGTGTTGCAAGTCACTTCTAAAGTTCTCAGTTGAATATAACTTTCCCTTATTAAACTCTTTAGATGGTGGCATAGCATATGTATAGAAGCATACTCATAACTTCGTTGTTGTAATATGTAAATTAATGCAAGGTTGTAAATGGTCTCTAATGCCTCAAATTGTTGGTTTGTTAAGTTACGTTAAATATCGAGCAAGCAACTTACAAATTAAAGTTTGTGGATTGTATTGATAACTTATGAGGTAAGTAAGTTGTATGCATGATATGTTGTATTTAATATCTTGTATGTCATGAAACCAATGATCTTGATATGCTTTGCTAGAAGGCTTACATGTTTATGTGTGTTATGAATGCCAAATGCATATACCTGTTAAGTACCTATGTATATATATGGACATGCTATGTTCGAATATCCTAGTTTGTATATATATAAGTGTTATGCTCAAATACCAAAAATGTTAAGCACCTAAATGACCCTTGTGTATCCTGTTAAGTAAATGAATTAGATTGTGTCCGAATTCTTAGAGTAGCAATGCACCTTATTGATAACTTATATAGCAAACAATAGTAGTGAGCAAGGTACAAGTGCATAGTTGGTTAAAGAAAAGAATTTATGTTGGAAACCTTTTAAATACATTGCCCTGTTGTTCAAACTTATGTTTGGAATCCTATGAAGACATTGATTGCTGCCCAAACCTATGTTGATATCTTAAGAACATAGTGACTTGCGATTGAACCTATGTTTAAGACCTTTTGATTAAGTTGGCTTACTATTTGAGCTTATGTATTTAAATGAGTTAATTAAAAATGGGAAAACTGTATCTGTGGTACAATAAATGTAAGAATGATCTTAATCTTTGTGACCACCATTATAAGACTCTTCATGTTTGATTGTTCATTTGATTTTGATTTTTGATAGTACTAGTTGTTTGAGAAGTGAATTGCTTCATGAAATGTCAAGTGTAAAATAATTAAATTGTATGATTAACACGTTAGACCTTTACGGTAATAATAGGTTTAAAGGAAAGTTTTGTTAACCTTTTGTAATTTATTCTGGAAGTTTGGGGGTATGTAGCATGTTTTATGAATTCTCTTGTAGTGACATCCTCAATTTTGGTTTTTCTCCTAAACCGGGTTGAGGGTGTTACATTGTCATTTAGTTGTGGAAGTATAGAATATTGGTCAAAGAACAGAGCCATTGTTATAGTCATTTTGATTGAGCATTAACATTGACATAGTTATTGTTACAGAAACATTGGAAGTAAATCATAGTCCATCATTAATCATTTCTATCATTACTGTTATTGCTATTGAACATTGATATTGAAACATTTCCTATTGATAAGGACATTGGAAATATCGAACATTGTTATTGCTATTGAACATTGATTAGTAATATTGTCACCGGACCTTGGATTTGAAGGACATTGGATATAATTGGCATGCCATAGAATTCATGAGCTCAGTGTACGGGTGGACTACGGTCCTTGCGCTACGGCCTATATTGTGGCGAGGCGGAGGGATGTTTGTGTTATTGGTCATTTTGGCGAGGCAGAGGGACTATACCATTCATTGATTTGGCGAGGCGTAGGAATTTGCGTATCCACTATCCTGAATCAATCCAAGGGCTACTATTAAAATATGATGTTATTGCTATTGAACATGATCGTTGCATTGTTATCAATAATTCATTGCATTGCTATTGCTAATATATGATTTGGTATGCATTTCATTGTTATCGTTATTGTTCGTGACTACCTCACTAGGCAATGTATGCCCAATGCATTTCATTTCATACATTTCTGGTTAAGAAGTTCGTGGTTGGAGATTTTGGCAAGTCACAACCAAGCTAAAGTAATGTATATCGAATCTATGAACTCCTAGTATGGTGGAAAAGTAGTTGGAATAGTCACTTATGGTCTTTTTAGTATGTATGTATTGTCTTTGGTTTGTAACTATACCTTAGGCCCTAAATGGCCCCTTTTGGTAAGCTTAAAAGTGACCTAAAATGCATACTTGGCCTAAAGGAGGGAAAACGTAGTAGATGGATTCAGATGGCTATAAAATTTGACATGCTAGTAGATTATATTGTTATAAACTTGCTGGTAAAGTTTCATTTAGTTTGGATGTTGTTTAGTAGGTTAGAATGATTAAAAACCTGAAACATCTGTCATTATAGTGCAGGTCGCATCGATGTGGGTGATGGCGTATCGATATAGGTATGCATATTTGGACATGGGCAACATCGATCAATAGGGTGTATCGATACATCAAAGGGGTGTATCGATATGAAAATTCAACACTGGAATTTGGAAAATTAAATGCATTGATACGATCTCAGGGCATATCGAAACAGGTCAACCAGTACCGATACGGTCCCTAGTCGTACCGATACGGGCAAGCATCGTATCGGTATGGGCTTATTGATTCTTAACTGTTTTAACGGTCATGACATAGGCGTATCGGTACGGCCTCACGAGTACCGATACCGATACATGTAAATCAGTTATAAGTTAATTGAATCAAGTTTGGAGCATTGCACATTGGTCACTAAACATTGTATAATTAAATTAATGAGGCAATTGATGTCGGAATAACATGAAAACCAGTAAGCTTATTGTTTATGAATTGAATTTCATTGCGGCATGGCTGATTTCATTAAAGGACCCCTAATTCTCTAAATTTACAAATTAGTCCCTAAAGTTCATAAAAGTTTGAAATTGACCCTAAACTAACTACAGTAGTCCCACAATAAATCATTGCTTCTATATATCGACATAGTATCGCATCGCATTGCCTTGGATTAAATTTTGAGTGAGAAATATCGCATCGTTCATCATAATGTTCTCCTTTAACGTTTTCTGACCGGTTTCCTACCAGACCAGGAAGGGGGTGTTACACAAACTTTCATCTGTAAACTAATGGTCAATCTAAGAGAGTAATTCAGATACTAGAAGATATACTTTTGGGTTGTATGGTTGACTTTTGTGGTGATAGGAATGTTTCATATTCCTACTGAGTCTTCTTATAATAACAGTTATGAGACAAGTGTTTGTATGGGTCCGTATGAAGTTCGGTATGGATTCAAATATTGCATTCTCATTAGTTGGTCCAAGATGTATGATGAGATGACTTTGGGTTCCAAGAGCCCGAGTGACTGCGGACACTGCTAGATTGATCTGTGGCCGTCTAAGAGTCCCGAGAACCAAGCATACTTTGATGGATAAGCTTTAGTAGAAGAATAGATGGAAGATAAATTTCTGCATTCCTCCGATTTTGGCAAATTTCGATGACAAAATTTCTTTTAGGGGGAAAGTTGTAATAGCCCTAAAATATTATATACAAAAAATGATGAATGAAATAAAAGGAAGGTACTGGTTGTGGGAATCAAACCCACAACCTGAGGCTAATGAGCATTGTACCCAACCAATTAAGCTAAGCAGCACTTGTTGTTTAAGTTTCCCCAATTTTCATTTGAGGTATACTTGCCAGTTATACCAAAAATATTTAAAACTCGAATTGCCTTTCCCCTACCAGTAATTAATGCTCTACTTTGAATCTAAGATATCTAGAAAATTCCAAAGGTCACTCCCCTAAACCCCTCACCGTCCACCGTCTGATCTCCTTCACCGCTGCTTCATGGCCATCACTGTTATCATCGTTGGGAGTGTCGTTGCATCCTGACCATATCCCTGGTCTCCACGCGCGGAATCGAGTTGCCTTTCATCGGAAAAGCTCGTCTAAAGTCTCGGCCAAAAACCCCAAATTGCCTACACAGTTTTTACCTTTTTCTAACGTTGTCCGTGGTTTGTTGGTTACATCGTCGCCAGCAAGGAGTGTTCCTTATATCGGTGTGAGTAAAACCCACATCAACGACCATCGAACCATCATCATTTTGACCCTTATTGAAGCTTCATTCTTTTCCAGCCAGCTTTTTTACCATTTTGGTAAGTTTATGTGTTTTTTCGGCGTGTTTTCGATGGATATTAAAGATGGTTGAATTATTCTAATTATGGGCTTTCGAATTCTGGTAGAATCATGCATTTTGGGGTCACTGGTAACAATTCCGGCGAACTAGTGGCGAGTTTCTGATCAGGGGATGTGACCTGAGTCCGAATCGGTCTATCTAATCTGACCAAGTCTGGCCCGAACTAAGCCCGACCCGAACCTGAACCGACCTGCCAAGTTAACCCGTTAAGTCAACTTAGTGAGTCAACCTGTACGAGTCAACTCGCATGAGTAAACTCGATTGACCTTTGACCAGTTGACCATTAATATACCCGTTGACCGTTGACTTTGACAAACAAGTTAAATTTTTTGAAAACCCATACTTTATGTATTTCAACGTCCTAAGTCTATTTTTAAAGTCCGTTTCGTAAAATTCTAACCTGAAAGCCTTTGAATCTGACCTTAAACTCGAGCATGTTTATGTATTTAATTATTCAATTATGAGCAATGTGAATAAGGAATGAAATTGGAATTTGTGCAATTGAAGGTATTCAGAGTTCCTTGTATACGAGATGTCGAGAGACGTCGAATTCGGGTTTGAGGGTGATCGAATAGAGTATCATGGTTGACCGATATAGCAAAGATTAAAGGTAACATATTACTACCTCTTGTGTGCTTTATGAAACATGTTGGTAATTGGTTATGGTATGCATGATTATCATTAAGTGTACTTTCAACTCTGCTTGAGTTAATTCTGTTACGAAATAAAAGAATAGTAATCTAGATAAGATAGAACTATTTGAAAGAGAAGTTTAATATACCGAAAGGACCCTAAGTTCAATAAATGATTAATAAGACATAATCTCTTGATCCGATTAATAGAGTTAAAGGATTAAATATTTGAAATATTTTGTTAAGAAATGACGATAATACTCTTGAGAAGTAAGAATGACTTAAATACCCCTAACAAAGGAAATGACAAGGAATTTTACACACGATCTGATAAAATGATTACTTTATCTGAAATCCATGTTCTATTGGGAAAGACTTCAGTATCAAGATGCAAATATGTATGATAACAGAACACTTAGATTACTCGAACTCTGGACAAACACCTGAAGATAAATTTATTAGAAGTTTTACGTATTCCTGAATTGATCTAAATGACAGTAGATAATGAATTGATTGGAATGATTGAAATAACTAAAATAACCTCAGGCAATAAAATTACCAAATTAACTGAAATGATGGATAAAAACTCTCGAGAATTGAAATGAATGAATTGTTTGGAAATACCAAAAGTACCTAAAATGACTTAAATACCCTTGGGCATCCAAGTGTCTAAAATACCCTCGAATACTAAAATGACTGAAAACACCTCTAAGACTTGGAATAAGAAATATCAAAAAAGCTAAACGAGTGTGATGACTCCAAAAGTTGTGTGACACGACCCGTGGTTGTTGGTCTTTTCTAATGCTAAGGTAATATTGGAAGAATATTGTATGAAGGTATGTTCGATTTATTTGGAAAAATTATATTGTTAATTATAAGAATAACTTGTTGTTCTAAAAGGTACATTCGGTGCTAAAGATTGAGTTTGTGTGATATGTACATGTTCGGATACTAGGTAGGTACCATGATAATGAGAATTGTTCAATTTTTGTGGACTTGGAGGATAGATAAGCTATTAGAAGTCTTGGATGCAAATGTCTGTAATGCTCCTACGAGATATAAAGTTTGACTTGTGTACGACAGTTACTCCTGATATTGCTATAGTACATTTGATTTCTCGTAACATGGCCAATGATTAGTTGGTGAAGGCAATCTACTTTGTCATACACTGTAGTCAATTCTGAAAAATGAATACTTAAGGTGTACCTATCCGGCTGAATGGTAAGCACTATAATAATGGGTTTCGATTAGTACAAAGGGGCTTGGAAACCTGATGAGCAACTAGAATTTCAGAGTTCAACAAATCACCATTTATACCTTGTTGGTTTAAATTACCAAATTTTCCATAAATTTCAAGATGACCATAATGCCCTTGTAGGCTTAAATGACTGGATCACTCATGATGTATATGAATTCTCAATGATACATCACTTCTAAATGTTTAATTTGAGCTGTTAGTATGAACCCCTTTTTAATAGGGACCTCATTCCTAAAATCTGTTCAAAATTTGTCAAAAGTTCGGTGTGTTCCCCCCTTTTTGTATATATCAAGTATCTCCGTGAAGTAAGTTGTTTCATCTAGTGTGTTCCAACTGCACATGAATATTCTCTCCGATTTGAACCCAAGACTGTCTCCTGATCTGAATCATGACCTTTATCTGTCTGAAATATACCTCTGTATTTGAACTGAAAAAAACGTGCTTTCTGGTTACCGTTCCACTAAAAACTAAAGTTTGCTTTATATCTACTGTTATTACCGATTAATGTTATTAGTGATTATTATTTTTATTAATGTTATCACTGCCTAGAATGTTATTGGGTACTTGGGATAGACTGTTATTTTTATTACTGTTATTACTGCCTAGACTGTTACCTCAGGTTCAACCCTGATCCGGATGGTAATTCCTTACCATTAAAGCTTCCTATGCTTCAGCTAAGGTGATTCCTACCGTTTCAGGTTCATATGCTTCAGCTAGGGTGATTCCTACCGTTTGGGTTCCTATGCTTTAGCTAGGGTGATTCCTACCGTGCCTAAGGTATCCCCTTAGGCTGGAACCTACGCCCAATGGGCCTGGGTTAACGCCCCCTATAGATTCAGTTTTGGGGAACTACATACTAGAGTTTGGTTAGAGGGTAGATAGGAAATTTAAAATGAACTCTACTACTACTATTATGTGTCCGTAAAAATAAAATGTTCACTACACTTCTACATTGTATGTGTCAACTTTACACTGTTGGAACACACATTAAACTCTCTAGTTCAACTTCTGAAATCTATCTCTCTTCAGATTTTCTTGTCTATATGTTTCTCGTTTGATGCTCAATGATTGAATAAAGAACAATTACGTTATCTATAAACATATCGCATCACTGAAGTATTCAATTATAATTGGAGTCTGTTGTTGCCCGGAACATCATGACAGTGTTATGCTTGTCATATACCTGCATGTGCTTACAGTATCTTTTGGTAGTTCTATATTACTGAGTTTTTTCAAGCTCACGTTGTTTTTACCATCGCAGTTTAGAAGAAATATTTCACGATATAATGACTGACATCAGTGTTTGGAGCTCCTCGGCGTTGCTTGTGACACTCCAAAACGTGACTTAGATCTTATAGTATGAACCGAATTGATTAAAGTAAGCTCTTAATTTAGTCAATTGGATTGTTCGGGGGACTAAATCGATGAAAACTTGTATTTAGGTGATTAAGTTTAAAGGATCAATTTTATAATTGTTATAAAGTTATAGATTGCATGATGAATTATTAAAAGTGGGAGGACATATCCACATGTCCTTCTCTTGTATCCTTGTTTCGGTCAAAAGAAGAAGCTATTTTCTTCTTCTTCTTCCTTGAATTAAACCGAAGCACTTAGATAGAGAAAGGAAGAGAGAAACTCATGTGTTCTTAAGATTCGGTCATGGTGGTGGAATTCTTGGTTGAGTTTAGTTGTTGACAAAACAAGGAGGGTAAGCTATTCCTCCCTTATGGTTGCATGTTCATTTGGATGAAATGATTTATGTTTCTTTTGGTAGAATTGATAGAATGTATGCGTCTTTTCCTTAAATTGAGAACTTTGTGGTTTAGTTGGAAGTATTAATCGATTGTAAGAAAACATGTAATTAGGATGAACACATGAACCATTTGGTTTAGGCTAAGAGTATGTAATTGATTAGAATTGTTGCCACATTAGGAAATTCTTGATGAATAGGTTGTTTGGGTGTATGAATTCGAGTTCTATATTATTTTGGGTCGAATGGAAGATAAAATTGTTATATATATATATATATAACGCATTATGTGAATAATGGAATGATTATAATATGTTCAATTGATTGATAGCATAAATGCTAGGGAAAACATGTTTTAAGGTACTAGGGGTTGATATATGTTACAATGAGCTAAAGGGGACTGTTTTGAGATAATTGGTGTTCGAAAAAGAAATTGAGTAGAATGGTATGTGAGAAGCATTTAGGAGGCTGTTTAAATGTACTTTTAAATATTTACGAATAGGAAGTTAATTTATATTGAAAGGTCAAAACTGAGACTGTTTTTGGGCACCTAAGTTTGGGAAAGACTGTTTTGCTATGTAGTATTAAAATAGGGCTGATTTTGGAAAATTTAATTAGCTAAGGATTGTTTTGCTGAAATTAGATGCTTGTGAATGAGGTTGCCCTGTTTTGATTGAATGTTTGTTTGTGTATGATTTTGATGTAATTGAGAAATGCAATGAGTAGTAGGATCTATCTAATGTGATACTCAATTTGTTGTATTAGACCGTGAAGAGAGTGAAGGAAAGAAAGCTATCCTTGATTCCAACGTAGATAGACAAAAAGGGATTATAATATGAGATCAACAATAGCTTGGAGAAAAACTGTGAGTGTAATTTTAAAGCCTCGGAGGGATTAACAACCCTTCTCGAGCAACGCTTCGTAGTTAATAATTTGAATAGTTAGTCTATGCTATGTATGTGCAAGCTTGGAGGCAAGGTAAGCATCTTTCGAATGACTCATTGTGGCATGATAAAGGGTTGAAATGTATTCCTCTAATTATGATGTTGGTTATGCTATAGAATATTGGATGTTTCTATCATATGATAATATGTCTGAATGTAAATGAATGCTGGTGAAATGGTGATAATGGTATCGGACAATGGTGTCTTTCGATCAGATGAAATGGAAATTGATATATATATATATATATGTATACGCTACATGTTGAGTTTAAGGAATGATGAAAAATTCATTGATTATGTTTTGGCAAGATGCCATTCGAACCTGTGAAAGAGAAAATGCTTGAATCACATTTGGTGGATTGCTAGTGCCCGAATTGTAAAAGGGTAAAATTATAATAAGGTGATGATATGCTTAAGAGCTATGCTAATTTGACTCTATGAATGATAATAAATGAGAAAACATTGGTCTCGAGTCAGTCTTAGGTATAGTTGGCATGCCATATAGTCCATAGAGCTCAGTGTCAGGGTGGACTACGGTTTAGGACAGTGGTCCCTATTTGGCGACAGTAGGAGGGAAGTTTGTGTGGTCATTTGGCGACAATAGGAGGGATTAACCAGGTACTACGGGTACCATGTGATATTTATGGGCGACAGTTGGTTGGGGACTCGTGTACCTAGACTGGGAATTCGATTCACAAGGCTAAATAATTAAATGAGTAAAGATCAAGATGCTATAATGAAGAAATGTTAAATTGTTTTCGTTGTTTGATCATTTCATGATATGATATATTCCTTTGGCTTAATCATATGGTAAAGAATGATGTAATTTTGGAGATTTCTTATATTATGAGTTTGAGGTTGTAGCAACCTTTTTCATTTTAAAAACAAAATGTATATGTGTTTCATAAGTTCAGCACTACGGTTTATACCCAAAATCATTTCTTTGAAATCTTGGTTTAAAAGGATTTCTTTTGAAAACTCTTATTCCTTTGAAAAATGATTGAAAACTTGGATTCGCCACCAGCCACTTGGATAAGGTGGGCCGGACACCATAGAAAACCAGAGATTCATTATAAAAGGGTCTGGGAGTTGGTTACGCGTGGGAAAGGATTAGCACCCCATCACGCCCGAAAATCGGTACCTAAATATTTGCTGCTTTCAAATTGATGGAATTTTTTTGAATTTGAATTGAATTCAACTTGGCGTACTTAATTGAAAATTTGACCTTAATTACACGGGCTTTATCAAGTTGGTGGGTTTGGCTTAATTGGACATTTAATTAATAAGGTTGACGATACACCGAACAATAGATTAAACCTACATCATATAAGTTTGACTGTCATGTTAATTTATAGTTTGAATCTCGTACGTCACCATTATGCATGGTGCAAGCAATTAAGATGTGATGTAATGATTTTGTAAAGTTTTAATTTTACCTTGAATCGGTAAGAATTAATTCAAATATTTGGTCAACATCCTTTGAGCTCTGACTATTACGACACAAATATCAGAACTAATAGATACCTCATTTTTCATTATTTAAATTCATTAACATGTAAACTAAATGGGCGATATGATGACAAATAAAATGGATGGCAAGTAAAGGCTTGAAGATAAACACACAAAAGCTCACCCAAGGCCCTAACCTAAAAGGCCCAAGTTATAGAAGATCCAATTAGTGATCTAGTTACTAATTAGGTGATTCTAGTATTAACCCTAAATTAATTAACCCTAAAAAGGCTAGAAAACCCTAACAAATTATGAGTTATCTTGTGATATGATAATTAATTTGATTGATTTTAAACTAGTATTCCAATAAGCCAAGAACACTATTTAAAATAAATCAAGTTAATTAATCATAGCTTTTAATTAAAATGTCAATCTAATCTCCATGTTAATTTTATCTTAAAAGTAATTAAGAAATATCCAACTAATTTAATGAACTTAACATTTATCCCAATAAGCCAAGGGTAAATTTAAATTCACTAAATCAATTCAAACCCTAAGCTAACTAAGGCTCTAGAAGGCTAATCCTAAATTAATTTAATTAATCTAAGGATCGTGCCCTTATTAGATGAGCACACGACCTAAATTAATTAAATTAATTGGCCTAATCTAAACTAAAACCTTAGCCAAACCCAAAAGCCCATCTAACTAAGTACCCTAAAGCCCAAAAGGACAAGGCCCAAAACTACAAGAGCTTAAACCACTAATCTAAACCTACACCAAAAACCAAAAGACATAAGAATATAAATATATTTACTATATATTCTATACTAATATATATATATATAGAAAAGCTATATTTCAAAAACCTTGTATGATACATATTATATAAAAAAAACTTATTTTATATATTAAGAAATTACATCATATTTTTTTGCAAAAAAAAAACTATATACCACGTATTTTATAAAAATATATATGTATGTTATATTGTTTTTTCAAGAAAACATATTATAGATTTAAAGAAACTATATATTATAAGCTTTAAAAACTATATATATTTTGAAAACTATAACTTTGTAAAACTATATATTATATATTCCTATAAATACTTATGCAAAATACATATTTAAGGAAAATTATATATATGTGCATGTTACAAACTTTCAAAGAAAGTATTTTTCTCGAAAACTATAACTTTGTGAAACTATATACCTAAAACGTATATTACATATATTTTAACAAACAATATACTATACCTTTTTAAATAGAAAACTATATATATATATGGGTTAGGATCCACTTAGATTGTGTAAAACTCAATTACTTTTACACAGTTTTTGGACCGTTGGATGAGGGTAATAAATGGCTCAGATTATTTCCTTATCTTTTTTTCCAAGTGATAATCTTCACATTTTCTACTGTTAATCTCATCCATCCATTTCACTCATCCAATGGTCATGGATTAGTGTAAAACTAAATGAGTTTTACACCATGTAACTGAATCCCTTCCCTATATATATATATATATATATATATATATATATATATATATATATATATATATATACCATAAGCATTACATAGAAGCTATATACTAAAAGAAAACAATACACATAAACATTTCACAACCACATATTGAAATCAACAACCATAAAACTAACAGATTTAAACACACAAATCATGAAGATTATATGCAAGATATGAAGTGCAAATAAAATGCATGGGAACAGGGAATTAATATACTGGAAAAATGACCAAATTGAATGAAAAATAAACTTTGGGAAACAAATTTAAAGAAAAACGAGGGATGCGATTATAAACTTTTGAAAAAAGCCAAGGACCACGGGAGTGATTAAGGAAAGTGGAATGGTCTGTAGGTGTAATTATCCTATGCGAAGGGATTAAATGTGTGATTTAAAAATGCGAAAACCCTTACGGGCATTATTAAGACGGGGTGGAGGTCCTTAAAATGTAATTAAACCATTTTTAAAACAAACAATTTATAAAAGGCCTATTTCGGCAGGAGTGAAAACCTCATGGCCATTTTTAAAACAAACAATTTATAAAAGGCCTGGCTCGATGCCTTTCTGACTTACCACGAAACCTAAGAGCTTCCCGAATGTTACCGCAAAGGTACATTTGGCGGGATTGAGCTTCAATTGATACTTTCTTAGCCTCTAGAAGAGTTTTCGAAAATTTTGGAGGTGCTCCTCCTCGGTCTGAGACTTGGCTATCATGTCATCCACGTAGACCTCAATCTTCTTATGCATCATATCTTGGAACAAGGTCACCATGGCTCTTTGATATATCGCCCCGACGTTCTTCAACCCAAAAGGCATCACCTTGTAGAAAAATGTGCCCTACATGGTCACAAAAGTGGTCTTCTCCATATCCTCGGGATGCATTTTGATCTAATTATACCCCAAGAAGCCATCAATAAAGGAAAACCAAGCATGCCCTACAGTATTGTCAACTAGAGTATCAATATGAGGCAAAGGGAAATTGTCTTTGGGGCTCGTCTTATTAAGGTCCCTATAATCTACACACATACGCATCCTCCCATCATTTTTCGGTACCGGCACTATGTTAGCCACCCACTCTGGGTACTTAGAAACCTTCAAAAATCCAACCTCGAACTGTTTCTTTACCTCTTCTCTAATTTTTAATAACATGTCTATCCTCATTCTTTGAAGCTTTTGCTAGACAAGCTTGCATTCTGGCCTAATGGGGAGCTTATGTGTTACAATATCGGTGTTTAGGCCTGGCATATCCTGGTATGACCACGCGAACACATCTTTAAATTCTACAAGCAATCCCACCAACTTTTGCTTGACTTTCTGTGATAGAGTACCTTCGATCTTTACTTCTTTCCTCTCTTCGATAGTCCCCAATTTTAAAATCTCTATCTTCTCCTGGTGTGGAAGGATTTGCCTTTCATCACTGGCCATCATTCTTAGTAGCTCATCGAGAATCCCATCATCCTCCTCTTCCACCTCCGCCAAGTACGTGGGTCATTCAAAATCTACTTCAAGATTAGGTTCCACATCATTCATACAGTTTATATTAAGAGACCTGCACAATTTTGAAAGTACGTATTGGGAAGGGAAAGGTATAGCTCATGATATGAACAAATAAATACATAAATAAACAAATGAATAAATAAATAAATAAATAAATACGTAATTAATGAAATGGAATGGAATGAATGTTGTGTTTGCCATTTGAGATGGAAAATGTAGACATAGTCTATTTCATTTAAAATAGATAGATATGACATAGCTTCCCTTTTTACAAAGAATGTCTGTTACTTTCGGGCAAAAGTAATGGGATTGTTCTGAGCATTACTTTGGTTTGTTCCTAAAAAATGCCAGTACGTCCCCAAAGGTCCAATTGTTGAGCTCTTCTCCTGGGAGGCAAGGGCGAATCTTGGCCAGAAATTGATTAGCCTCACTCTCGTCGCCAATCATATCCACATTCATCTCTTCAAAAGCCTCACTGATCAACTCTTCTTGGAGACACCTCTCGCCTTCTCAGTCTGCCTCTTGGACATCCACCTCTGGATTTCAAATTCCACCAGATATGAAAACACTCTTAAAGTCTCCATAGATGATAGGGTCTCATGGAATGTCCTCCACTCTAAGCCTAGCCTTCCTTTGCTCTTGCTTCTTCTTCCATTCTTGCCTTTTCTATAAGAAATTTGGCTTGTAACCGAGTCTGAAGTGGTCAACTTTTTGGATCACCCTTATGGGACGAAGGCGTCCTTGCAGATTCTTTCCCAAACCTTTTTTTTTCTTTGCTCCTTTGCCTAGGGTTTCGTATACCACCATATTAGTACAAGTGGACAAATTAGGGCATGAAATCTTGCTTCCTTCGGCAACAAAAGTGGCATTGACAAGTTCCAAGGCTCTAAAGGAACACTCCATTTCTTCTTCATCAGTAGGGATGTATGGTGTGTCTGAAGTCACTAAAATGACGATGTTCTTTTCGGCATTCACTGTTACTAATTTCCCCTCGGTGACGAACTTCAATTTTTAATGGAGTGAAGACAGAATAGTGTCGGCCGAGTATATCCATGGCCTCCCTAACAAGAAGTTGTAAGATGGTCGGATATCCATAATCATGAAATTGACCACATATTCGATGGGACCAATGAGTAGGGGTACTTCTATTTTCCCAACCACATCTTTTTAGGTCCCATCGAAAGCTCGCACCGTATTATGACACAGCTTCATATGTGAACTGCCGATTGGTAGTCATTGCAGTGTAGCTAACGGCATAACATTCAATGTGGAGCCATTATCAATTAGCACGCCCGGTAACACATAACCTTTGTAGTGAATGATGATGTTTAGGGCCTTGGTGGACCTCGTACCTTCCCCAAAATTTTGTCGTCACCAAAGGTAATGTGATTAATGTCGGTGATATGGTGGACAATTTGATCCAACCTCCTGACTGAGATATCCCTTGTAAAATAAGTCTCATTCAAAACTTTTAGTAAAGCATCATGATGTTTCTCTGAGTTTAGTAATAGGTTAAGCACGGAAATTCGAGTTGGCTGTCTCCGAAGCTGGTTGACAATGCTATACTCGTTGTGCTTCAAGAATCTCAAAAACTCTTGTGCTTGAGTTTCTGTGACCGGCTCTTTGATCTTCGATGGTGGGTCATCTTCGAAAACTTTCTCGAGTTCAACTCTGACTTCCTTGCCTTTCTCTTTTGGTTCCTCCTGTGCCTTTTGGTTCTTCGGAGCATAGCATCAACCACTCCTCGTGAGATGCCCAACATCCTTTACCTCGTCGGCCTTTGTGTTCAAAGGTTCCTCTTGAATGGTTTTATCCCTATTTCCACGTCTTCTCTTCCGTGTAAACTAGAGGAACTCGGCATTGTGATGCTTGCAGTGTAGTTCCATGGAATCATCTTTGTATCCTTAAAAGGAAAAGACCTTGGAGAAACAATTATCATCTTGGGGGTTGCCTTCGGTGCACTTGTCTCACTTGGCTTGAGACCAAGGACGAGCAGTCTCTTGGCACTATACTTGGTCTCCCAACTCTCTGATGCACAAACTTCCACTTTCTTTCTTCCTCTCTCTTCTTCAAAAAACTCAATCTCCTTGTTATCCACCATAGCTTGTATCAGCTGATGGAACTCCTCACTATATTGAATCTCATGATCTCTCGATTGATGGTATTCACAAGATGGGCCACAACCTTCTTCCACAATCACCATTCCCAGGTCAATGAGGCGTGCCATACACAAACGTTGGAAGACCCACCTTAACGGTGACCGAACTTCATACACATTCTTCCTAGTTTTTCTAGTATTCTTGTCTTCGATAGCATTCATACCTTGACCTCCATGATTTGCTAGGGGGTTGTTGGACGTGCTCGATTCTCCCAACTGTAACACTCCGTCCGAATTAAGTTCTGAATGAACTTCTTGAACGCCACACAATTTTCAATCGAATACCCCGAAACATCAGCATGGTATTCGCAGTGTACCATGGGGTCATACCATGCTAGGTAAGGTGGGTTGTAAGGAGTAACATGATAAGGACGAACTAAATCAGCCTTATACAATTGTGAGTAGATTTCTTTGTAAGAGATTGGCAAAGGGGTGAAAGATCTCTCATCCCTTTCCTTCTTGGGTCCCCTATCTTCTCTCTTATTGAAGTTTCTAGAATTCTCCGCTGTGGCCTGGGGCTGGAAGATACTGAAGTTCTTGGTTGCCTCAAAGGTGTTTGTATTGTTCACCTTATGGTACTTTTTCTTGTATTGTTTGCGCGAATGATCCCCTCCATTAATTCTTCTGCTCTTAATGGCTACTTCGATGTGCTCGCCAGTCAAGACTATCTCTGCAAAATTGCTAATAGGGTTGCTCACCAATTGATCATAAAGTGTCCCTTTTAACATGTCTACAAACATTAGGGAGATCTTGTGCTCATGAAGTAGTGGTTGAACCTATGCCGCCACATCACGCTATCTTTGAGCGTATTCACGAAGTGTCTCATTGTGCTTTTGTTCCATACCTTGCAACAGCAGTCGGTTAGGAACCATATCGGTTATATGCTTATACTAATCAGTAAAAGCTTTTGCCAGATCCCTCCACGACTTAATTTGAGCCCTTGTTAGTTGTTGTACCACCTCGAAGCGGATCCCACTCAACTGTCCTGAAAATAGTGAATTAGGAGCTTCTCGTTGTTGGTAAACCCAGTCATCTTCCGGTAAAATATCATTATATAAGCAATAGGACAGGTGGTTCCATCGAACTTTTAAAATTCAGGGGTCTTGAACTTATGTGGGATTTCCACATTGGGGACCAAACTGAGTTCCCTAGCACTTAACCCATAGGATCCATCCTCATCTTCCTTCACTCGAAACTTTTCCTCTAGGTCTTTTCGAGTATCCTCCAACTGCTTAATGAACTCTACTTTTATTTGGTTCAACTTCTCTAACTCATCAAAGTCTAGGATGTTGTCCCTGATAATCTTGGGATTCCCGAAGGTCACCCCCGGTTGAGTTTGAGCAACTACACCGACATGAGAGGAAGATGCACCTTGTAGAGGGTTTAGAGAGGGATCAACAAGCAGAGGGTTTTGGACGATTTAGGCATAAGGGCGATCCTCAAGTTTTGGGCAAGATTCTCAATGGTACTCTTGCTCCTCGGATCTGGTCCTAGCCGAGCTTGCAGCAACTGGGATATTTCCTTCATCATGTCCTGCTGAGACTTGATGATGGTGTATCTTAATTCTTGTTGGGCTTGTTCCATCTGGCCACATAGGTCGGCCTCTAACCTAGCAAAGTTCTCCTCCATTTGCTTTGATCGTGAGTGGGTGCGATAAGGTTGTGGAATGATGATAATTTTTAAGAAGCAAAATGCAATCTTTCTGAAATATAAAGACTTTTAATTAATAAATGGCAATTAATCAAAAATTTAAGCAATTGTACTAATTAGATGATTATTAGCTTTTAATAAAGATTGCAAATGAAAGAATCATGCATGAATGCAAAGAGCAACACTGAGATTGCAAATATCATCGTTAAACGACTTTCATTAATAGAAACGTTGTCTTGTTACAATAACTTAAAGAGGACCAACTACACATATGGCTTCAAGGTAGTATCAAGGTCAATGATCTCCATCATAATCCAAACAATCCTCTCTCATTCTTCAGATTCATTGTCCACACAATCATGGAGTTTGATAGCATCTTCCGCTAAAATCTGTACTTTCTGGGCAACCACTTGCATCTGAGTCATCCAATGTGCCAACTCTTATTCTTGCTTCCAAATTGTGTAGACGGTGAAGTGCAGTTGCTCCAAACTCGACGTCGGGCATACTTAAATCGCTCTCCAAAGGCTTGCCACATGATCTTTAAGTTGTTGAACCTCGATTTTCAACTTATCGATGCGAGTCGTCAAGACTTGATTCTTAAAGTGCTGGCCTTTAGCTTGCTAGTTGAACCCTTATGCTTGAAAAGCAACTTTTCCAAACACTTCACTTGATCTTTCAAGGATTCATTTTGGTGTTGTTCCTTCTCGATCTATCTCGAGTGGGAGATTTGTAGATTCTTCACTTTTTTGGTTAAAGCGAGCACTTGATCTTTGTGCTCCTGAAACATACTTTTGTAGTTGTCGGCTCATGCTTTCTCTTCCTTCAGTCGGAGCTCTAACCCTTTGCTTGGTCCGCTTTCTGTGACTATTTTTCTCTTATTTAACCTTTAAGCTTCTAAATCTCTTTCTTCTTCATCTTGAGTTCAAGTTCCAACTCATCTCTTTTCCTTTGTAGATCATTGATCGCTCCTTCAAACTATGTCTTCTCTAATTCGAAGTCAAACTTTTCTTGATGGGCTCTCTTCTCGAGCTTAAGGTACCTCTTTCGCTCTTTTTCAAGTTGTTTCCTTATCAAATCGGCCTCGGTATGAAGTGTGGCCAATCTCTCCTTTATAGATCTCTTTATATCGGGATTCAAGTGGGGAATGTTGTCGTTGACACAATTAAATTGCCATGCTTCGTATTTGGGAGTGACCATGTACGGAGCATTTATGATCCTAACCCGTTTTACGTTGTTCGAAGTTGAAGAAGCATTATATACCATCGTCTTATAGCCCTTCTCCTTTGTATAATCCATGTTGAACTCATTTAGACCTTTGGTGGCCGGCACAAACTATTTCGAACCGTGCTGTCTCTAGACTAGAAGAGGTGCATATGCGGTATGCCCCCAAAGGCCAAGTAATGGTACCCATGAATGCTCTCGACATCTATAGAGAATGTTCTTTTCCAATAACCACGACGCTCTCCAAACTATATCTTCCTCCTTTAGATTTTGGAGGACATCTTGCCATACTTCCTCGGATCTTCGGGTTGGCCAATTATTCTTTCATAGGAACTCTTCTAAGGGCGAGAACTTACCGTCATAAAAGGGCCTTGAAAACTGGGATCGGTCCAAAGGTGGCTATATAACCAAACAGTCAAAAGCTATGGGCATCCTCGAAAGTGACCTCTACCATGCTCTCAACAGAACCTCAAAGATTGAAAAGTTTCAGCAAAAATTACAGGTACAGGATTAGTCACGCTATCCAAATGATCAAATAGATCCAAAACCGATGGATCAATGAGTCCAAATGCTCGATGGAAGAATACCAATCTATAGATCAACAAAGAAAAAAGATTCCACTGAACTCGGCCCACAAGATGCACAAAGGTTAAGGCCAAGATCCCCCCCCACTTAAGATACTCTTTATTGTTCCAAGTAGTGACTTGATGCTCGACCCAAGATAATAACATATCTGAGAACTTCTTTAACTTACCCCAAAAAGATTTGTTCTTATTTGGCTTAGAATATACCCGATTCATGTCAATCTTCTTGCAATTTATAAGGTCTCAGTATTCTTCGATCGTTAGAGTTAAGTCAAAGTTACCAATTGTAAAGCAGATGTAGGTAGAGTTCCTTAAACCCACCAAGGCTTGTAGTCGTGCTTGATCAACTAGGACCTCTAGCAAGTACGTGATGTCATCATACTCTTCTCTCAAAGTACTCCTTGTTTCAAAATCCCAACTGTTCCAAACCGGCTTCAATTCGGACACATCATTGAACTCTATATTCATGAATGTCGTAGATGACATGGCTGATCTAAACCCAGTATTGTCTCTGTCATGTAGTTGATCCCATTCCGACCGTACCTGAACATCGAAATTCTTTTCATCACTGCTACGGACTAAGTCTCCCATTGATCTAGTCTTTAACTTCAAACTATTTCCAACTCAATGTGCTCTTCATGATATGACAAGATATGCAAAAAAGGGTAAAATAGGAAAAGAAAGAAAACAAAAAGAAATGTTAGCCATAAGATAAACAATAAAACGAAAATGAGAAGAGATAAACACAAAACGAGATAAGCACAAGACAAGCAAATAAGGAAATAAACCTAATCACATGAATTCTAGTTCGCTAGGTTATCTGCATGACTCTAACGGGGTAGGCTCCCTAGATTCTCACACATGGTTTGGTTCTAATCGAGGGTACCCAAACCTATCTCATTACCTACTAAAGCAACAAGAACTCCAATTTTGGCCCATTACAAGCTTACGAATTGGCTTCGGTTCGAGGGAAAGCACGACCTAGTGACATGAAGGGTTGCTCACATGTCAGAAGGCGTGAATTTCGAAAGTGAATTACCAACCCGTGGAGGGCTACTCAAGTGGGTATTTGGCATTTCACTCCCACTTAAAGGGACGGAGCTCGGGTATAGAGCTTGATGAACATGGTGCAACACATGTCGGTGATTCCTTAGAAATTAAATGAAAAATTATTCCGAAGTCCACCAATTATCAAAGCCCGTGCAATCTTAGCTACATTTTCAAGAATGGATCAACCTCGTTAAACTCAATTGAAATTCCAACATTTTCCATCATTTTAAGGCAACAAATATTCTTTTGGCCTAACTCTTTTTTGTTTGTAAAAACAAATTGAGGTCCTCAGCGGAGATGCCAAGCTGTAGCGACCTTTTTTCATTTTAAAAACAAAATGTATATGTGTTTCATAAGTTCGGCGCTATGGGTTATCCCCAAAATCATTTCTGTGAAATCTTGGTTTAAAGGGATTTCTTTTGAAAACTCTTATTCCTTCGAAAAACGATTGAAAACTTGGAGTCGCCACCGGCCACTTGGATATGGTGGGCCGGACACTATAAAGAAGCAGAGATTCATTATGAAAGGGTCCGGGAGTTGGTTACGCGTGGGGAAGGATTAGCACCCCCATCGGGCCCAAAAATCGGTACCTGAATATTTGTTGCTTTCAAATTGATAGAATTTGTTTGAATTTGAATTGAATTCAACTCGGCATACTTAATTGAAAATTTGACCTTAATTACGCGGGCTTTATCAAGTTGGTGGGTTCGGCTTAATTCGACATTTAATTAATAAGGTTGATGATACACCGGACCATAGATTAAACCAACATCATATAAGTCTGACTGCCGTGTTAATTTATGGTTCGAATCTCGTACGTCACCTTTATGCATGGTGCAAGCAATTAAGATATGATGTAATAATTTTGTCAAGTTTTAATTTTACCTTGAGTCAGTAAGAATTAATTCAAATATTTGGTCAACATGCTTTGAGCTCAGACTGTTACAACAGAAATATCGGAACTAATAGATACCTCATTTTTCATGATTTAAATTTATTAACATGTAAACTAAATGGGCCATATGATGACAAATAAAATGGATGACAAGTAAAGCCTTGAAGATAAACACACAAAAGCCCACCCAAGGCCCTAACTTAAAAGGCCCAAGTTATGGAAGATCCAATTAGTGATCTAGCTACTAATTAGGTGATTATAGTATTAACCCTAAATTAATTAACCCTAAAAAGGCTAGAAAACCCTAACAAATTATGAGTTATCTTGTGATATAATAATTAATTCGATTGATTTTAAACTAGTATTTCAATAAGCCAAGAACATTATTTAAAATAAATCAAGTTAATTAGTCATAGCTTTTAATTAAGACGTCAATCTAATCTCCATGTTAATTTTATCTTAAAAGTAATTAAGAAATGTCCAACTAATTTAATGAACTTAACATTTATCCCAATAAGCTAAGGGTAAATTTAAATTCACTAAATCAATTTGAACCCTAACCTAAGGCTCTAGAAGGCTAATCCTAAATTAATTTAATTAATTTAGGATCGTACCCCTATTAGACGAGCACACGACCTAAATTAATTAAATTAATTGGCTTAATCTAAACTAAAACCTTAACCAAACCCAAAAGCCCATCTAACTAAGCTACCCTAAAGCCCAAAAGGACAAGGCCCAAAACTACAAGAGCTTAAACCACTAATCTAAACCTACACCAAATGACATAAAAATATAAATGTATTTACTATATATTCTATACTAAAAATATATATTTATAGAAAAGCTATATTTCAAAAACCTTGTATGATACATATTATATAAAAAAAACTTATATTATATATTAAGAAACTACATTATATTTTTTTGCAAAAAAAGAACTATATACCACGTATTTTATAAAAATATATATATGATATATTCTTTTTTTAAGAAAATATATTATATATTTAAAGAAACTATATATATTATAAGCTTTAAAAACTATATATATATTGAAAAGTATAACTTCGTAAAACTATATATTATATATTCCTATAAACACTATATATTGTATGCAAAATACATATTACATATTTAAGGAAAATTATATATATGTGCATGTTACAAACTTTCAAAGAAAGTATTTTTCTCGAAAACTATAACTTTGTGAAACTATATACCTAAAAAGTATATTACATATATTTTAACAAACCATATACTACACCTTTTTAAATATAAAGCTATATTATATATATATATATGTAATATAAAACATATACCATAAGCATTACATAGAAACTATATACTAAAAGAAAACAACACAAATAAACATTTCACAACCACATATTGCAAATCAACAACCATAAAACTAACAGATTTAAACACACAAATAAGTAAGATTATGTACAAGATATGAACTGAAAATAAAATGCATGGGAGCAGGGAATTAATATACTGGAAAAAGGACCAAATTGAATGAAAATGAACTTCAGGGAACAAATTTAAAGAAAAACAAGGGATGCGATTATAAACTTTTGAAAAAAGCCAAGGACCAAGGGGGTGATTAAGGAAGGCAGAATGGTCTGTGGATGTAATTATCCCATGTAGAGGGATTAAATGTGCGATTTAAAAACACGAAAGCCCTTATAGGCGTTATAAAGACGGGGCAGAGGTCCTTAAAAGGTAATTAAACCATTTTTAAAACAAACAATTTATAAAAGGCTTATTTTGGTCGGAGTAAAAACCTTTTGGCCGTTTTCCTCAAATCCCTTTTATAACTCCGCTTCCTTTTCTTTGAAATCAACCCCAAAAGGCCACCATCCCAACCCAAAAACTGCCATGGTTTCCAGAACCCAACAGCCTCTCCGCCTTAAACAGACGCACCGACCATCGCTCACCAGCGCTGGTGACCTAAAATCCCTTTTAAAACACCCTTTTTCTTCAACCAAAACTCGATCTAACCTTTCATTTTTTTGAAAACAAGCCCCCTCCCTTTAAAACTTTAAAAAAATGAGACTCAAAAATAGGGTTTCCACCGCCCTCTATTCTCACCGATCCACCTTGTTTATCCCCGAAGGGAACTAGGGGGCTTATCATCGACAGACGAAGGGGCGAGGAAGCCGAAATGACCATGCTTTGAAGGTACAAACGCGACCCTAAACCCTTTTGTATGCAATGCTTCGAAATAAAAAGGAGGATATACCTCAGAAGGTTGTGTTTGTATTGATTTGAAGTCTTTTCCCATTTCGTTTTGCGATTAGGGTTACAACTATTTGGTTTTTGTTTATATAGCCGAATATTACATGTATTTGAAAAAGACAAAAACCAGAATAGAAATTCCATGTTGGTTGCCTATGTTTTTTGTTTGTATTCATCTGCATTTCTGATATGGTTGGGAGGCTCTAAAATGTTGTTGAAACATGTCGTTCTCCCTCTGACATTCTTCTCTTTGTTTGCATGTGACGAGAGAGGAGGGGACCAGTGAGAGGCGATCGACGTGGCTACGGTGCGGAGGTGGCATTCGGCCACTGTCTTTCGGCCGACGTGGAGGCAATGATGGAAGAGCAACAGACGCAGGCGTGTGACGCACTCGCGCGTGGGGAAGCTGTAAAGCCACGAGTGGGGAGCTGTAAAGCCGTGCGTCGGGGAGCGTGTGAAATCTGGAAGGTTCCCCTAGCTGTCTCTGGACTGTCAGATCAAGAGTCGATCCGACAGTGAGGGTTGGGCTGCGTAAAAAGATAGAGTATCATATTATGGCTTGTTTAGTTTCGGGCCCTGATGGGCTTAATATGTAATGGGACTTGATTTTATTTAATGGGCTTGTAATATTTTTTCAAAAGTAAATGGACTATTAATTTTAATTGAAATTTGGGCTTTATTTAATTAAAATTAATTTTTTGGTTTCTAGGTACAATAACACGGGTAATACTTAAAAATAATAATAACTACTACTAATAAAACTTAAGATAATGTGATGATATAATATACTATTAGTGATAATACTATTTTGGGATTTTTAAATAAATAGACACAATAACAGGAATTGGGCCGGTTTTCGTAGAGTTGGGCCTTTATTTCATTTGATAATAATGATATGATAACAATAATGGAAATGAACTAATATACTAATAATATATATATACACATATTTTTCAATTGGATAATAACATAATAATCATACATAATAGCAACATGCGTATATAAAATAGTTAACTAAAATAACACTACTATTTTTTTGGGTTTTTGGGTTTTAATAAGAAAGATAAAATAAACAAAGCCCATAACACACACACATATATATATATTATAGATAGCAGTAACACGTATACAAGTCCATTATTGTAAAGCAAAAATAAAAACGGGTCTACCCCGGACAAAATTAGTGCACAGAGGTATTAAAGTGTTGAGTATTTGGATATATGTATAGTTATAAATGAATAATTCTATTTCATGATCTGTTTGATTAAAAAAGCTTAACCTTGCACTCATGGATTGTTTTGAATAAGGATTATTTGGTAGTGAAGGAAATTTTGTATTTCCGTATTGTATTTCGATTGCTTTAAGATTGCCTCACTAAGCTTTGCTTATGTAGCTCTTTCACTACCTTACATGTTAGCTTTGAAAGCTTAACATCTTTGGGAGCTTGATCAAGTCACAAGGATTCCATATGAGTATGTCTTTATATTTTTGAATTGACTCCTAAGATGGTGGCACCTAGACTTTTGTTCATGCATGTAGTTCTCTATTTTGGGATTGTATAACTTAATCTTAAGTCGTTTTTTTTTTTGTAAATCTTTATGTATGGGCTCGGATGGTGATGTGCTTAATAGTTAGTTTTTGCTTGATAATCAAGATAATATGATGTTAGTTATGAATGAGGGATTGATAATTTTTGGTTGAATGACATGAATAAATATGGTAAAAAAATAACTGTTGGGCTATAAAGTAGTTATGTCTTTAGGTATGAATTGGCTTTGTGTTTGGTCATATGTAGTTCATGGATGTTGTTTGTTAATTGTGGATCTTGTAGGCAAATGGTTGTTAATGGTGGAAGATTTAAAAAGAAATTAAGTTCTCGATGATGTCTTGGTATGCATGCCTTAAAATTTTTTGATTGAGTTAATAGGACAAGCACCAATTGAACTCGTTTAATTCTATGTATTGGAATGAATTTGGTTTGGGACATGTTCAAACACCAACTCGTAACCCAAGATAAGTCTTAATGTTATTCGATCACTCGCTTAATGAATAAGTAATCTTACACGATTAACATGATCAGTTGATTGTATCTTATCCTATATGTTTGATAAGAAACTTGTTTGTAATAAGAGGTTGGTCTTCCTTGTAGTTAGCAGTTTGGATGATAGTTAACATGAGTTTCAAGTTAACTCATTTTGTTTCTTAACACCTTATACTTGACTTTCTACCAACCTGGGATATAGGGTGTTACATTGCTTTTGGAGTACGACGCTGGTACAGTTAGTAGGTATGCATTCTATGTATTGGTTTATGTCAGAGTCTGTAATATGTTTTTGAGTTTCTATTAAATGTTTAAATGATTTCCTGGAATGATATTTTTACTAGAAGTTTCTTTTTCAGCTTTAATGTGGTTAAAGAAAAACATTTTTATGTGGATTTTTACTGTGGGTTGCTCTTGTGACCTTAATGTGACCTCCTAGATTTAGGTGTGTTGCATAGCCAGGTCTAGGGGGTTACATTAAAACCCTAGGAGAGCCACCTCTATATAAAGACATCAGGGGCATCAATTAAAGGAGGCTGCACCTAACGCAAAAACACATAGAAAAGAAAGCATTATTCAAGGAACAATCCTTTTTCTTCACAATGGAGAACCGCAATCGTCAAAGGTCTAAAGGAGTCTCCAAAGATGAAGAGCTATCGAGAGAGGCTTAAGGAGTTGGAGTGTTGTAGCACTGGTTCGAAGGCTTGAAGAAAGATTTCGAGGATGCTTGAATTCTTTTTCTCTCTTGCTTGATAAACTGCCATGACATATATTTTTTTATTATAGATGATATTTGCTCAGACATGAGTTAAATACTTTGTTTGGGTTTATTGGTTTAAGATACTATGTATTACTTATTGTTCAATGTTATAGCACTTTTTTCTTATCTATTATGTTCATTGTTCTTCATGCATAATTATTATAAGAGTTATCCAGAGAGGCCTTTTAATTCTTGATATGTGGCTTAATATCGAGAGAGTTAAGTTAGACAAATATAAACAATGGAGCTTAAGATGTTAACTTAGGTTCTAATCTGACTTAGACATAAGTTTAGGATTTCAACGACTAATAAGGGGAACTTGAACAGATAATAAGTTGTTATGGTTTACGCAGACATGTATTGTCATTTCTTCTTATTATCAACTTTTAAGTATCGAGAGAGTCTAGGAGTTAATTAGAAACCTCTATCGAGTAGATAAGAATATAATTGGTTTACGCAGACATGTATGTCCAACTGCTATAACATTCGAATGATAATTAGCATAGTTCTTAGAAAATAAACCCAACATCCATAATCATTAGAATCTTTGATACAACATATGTTTGTCCTTTGATCATTGTTTCATCTTTACTTTTTTATAATTGCATTTAGTTTATATTTTTTTATCATCTTATCATTATTTCACTAACTTTTTTGTGCAATTGCTTTGAGTATCACTCCAATCCATGTGGGTTCGACACTCGATACTTATCACTTTATTGTGCATACTATATTTTACGCACCAATTTTTTGGCGTTGTTTTTGGGGATTAACAATTGGTGATTATAGCTTAGTAGTTGCACTTAATTTTAGTTTAATTCTAACTTTTTTCTTTTTCTGTTTTAGGTGTGTTACAATTGAAAAAACATCAACATGCGGGGACACATGTTGCTACAAGGAGTTCATGCCATGGCAAATTCTTATGATTATTGTAGGGGACTAAATTTGTTTGAAAATTGCTCAACCGATCCTATGCATACTGCTACAAGGAGGACCGTAAAATGAGTGTCAAAGACCACCTCGAAGCCTACAACCAACGGTGTAACCAACATCAAAATCTTTTGTAGTGTGATCAAGGAGTTCAAAATTTTTATGACGATAATAGCTTTGTTACCACATCACACATGTCATGGAAAAGTAGTCCTCATCAGCAACCAAGATTCTCATGGAATGGTCAAGAATGTGACATTTTATATGCACCTTGTAACCATTCTGCACCATCAGAGTTTAATTAATTGTTGTAGCAAAATAGTGATTATCAAATGCAATCAAATTCCATGAAGGCTATGAAAGCTTGGATGGATGTTGAACTTTAAAGTTTTGCTGAAACATTGAGAAATATTGAAAATCACACAGCGGAGATTTTGAATGTCATGAATAGCATGTCGCAACAATCAATTCAAGGGGATACTGAAATCCCAAGTTAAGAGGACGAGGGGCAATGCAAAAAGGTCTCCCCAATTTGTGGGGAACAAATAGAAACTATGAGTCGAGAGCATGAGAAAGAATGCCCAGCAATGGATAAGCCTAAACAACAAGTTGCCATAACAAAGCTTGAGGAGCCCAAACAGAGCAATGACGTAACAACACTCGATGAGGTTGAGAAGAGTAATACTGCAACAACATCTGAGGAATCTGATACTCAGACTGCTACAGGAACATTGATGCTGGAGCAACAATATGTATACTACTCTTATCCACAATGGCCAAACCACATGCAAGTTTGATACCATCGATATTAGATTATGCTCATTTAGGAGATAACACTTTATCCATGGTAATTCCCTCTAATTTCAGTGCTGCTCCAAAACCTCTACTGATTGAAATGTTTGAAAAGCTTAAAGAAAGTGGTGGTTAGATACTTGAAAAGTTTGAAAGAATTGGTCCTGGTATAATTTTTTCCATCAAATAATTAATGCCTTATAGAACAATAGCAAGGTGGAGGGTATGCATGGACTACAAAGGAACAAGAAAGAAAGATATCTCCACCAAGGTTTCACAAGGGGAGTAGTTTCAAACACCTTGGCTCAACTCGTTTTGGGAAGAATTGTCACTCGATGGAGGGTGTGAATAGACTATAGGAAGTATCATAAACGACCATAGCTCCAACACATCAGGATGCTTAAGCATCCGCTTCAACCCATCTTTTATTTTTTGCATTGTTTTTATTTTTATTTGTTTTTTATTTTGAACTTTAATTTCATTTTTGATGCTTCAACATTGCTTTTCATTATTTCGTTTTCATATATTTTGCTTCTGCATTGACTTAATTATTTTTTTCTTGTTTTTTCTTTTATTTTGCAGCAATAAAGCAAGCAGGAAAATCGAATTTTTCTAAGATTTGGAGAAAAAGTTGATTTTTTGCAGTATTTGTCCCTAATTATTTTTAGAGTATTTGGGCGGTTAAAAGAAAAAAAAAGGAAGAGAATATGTTGTATTTAATATGGAAAATATTTTCTTTTCTCTTCTCTAATCATTAAAACCCTACAACATCTCTCTTATATTTTAGATGTTCTAATCCACATGCCGCCACATGTCCAAAACCCTCTTCCACAAGCCACATCAAACCCCACTTTCTAATTTCACCATAAACCCCACATTAGTTACTTTACTTCCAAAATCTCCCAATTTTTAATTTTAGGGTTTCACTTTTGGGTCAAATTGGGCCAATAATGTATATGGGTTTTTTTTTATAAAAATGGACCCTATTTATTATTTTTTGAGGGTTTTATTATTTAATGTACATGGACCCTCCTTTATTATCTTTTTTGGGTTTTATATATATACAAAAATAAATAAACAAAATAAATAAACAAAATTGGTGAAAATTTAGTGACAACACATGGACTATTGTTAACGTTCATCTGTGTTTTGGATCCACATAATGGATTTGAATTTGGATAAAGTACATGATTTAGCTGGTGAATTCTATCCGTAGGTGCCTGGGGAACTAAAGATTTAATTCAGATTGGGAATAAATGTTTGATTGTGTGAGACGAAGTATGACAAACTCTAGTAAGATTTCAAGTTGAACTTGGTTTAGTTTTGGAAGTCATAAAGAACAAAGTAGTTTGATTAAGCCCGAACAAGGTGATTTTCCCTTTGGTTTGCATTGATGCTTAGAATCAAAGAAATTTTGGAATAACTCTCGTTCTAATTTTAATAAATTTGGAATCTGATAAGTGTCAAGCCTCGGGCCCTAGTGATAAGATTGATATGAGATTATTTGTGAGGCTATTTGACTAACATCAAGCTATATATATAAGACATCATGAAGGAATGATTTCTCAAGTAATAATGTTTTTGTTTAGGAATTTCTGGCGGGAATCGGAAAGAATTATGGAATTGAAAGGAATGTGTGCATATGTGTTGCAAGACCATAATTCTGAAGTGATTCTATTATATTTGAAAGATGTAGTTACGTTTGAATGTTGCGCTGTGGGTAAGCAATCTATATCTACCATTCGCTTATGTTGGATGCATAATTCTTGACTTAGACGATGAAATTCTAAAGTTTATGTTGATACTCAGGATTAACCGCTTTGCATTGTAACTTATATGTATAAGATATGGTCTTCAAAGGTAAATATATGTATGAATGGATGAGTAAGCTTTTCCTTACTACCCAATTGGTTAAAATTTATTTGTGATTGGTTCGGTGAGGTTCTGACAAACAAGAGTCTTATGTTAATTTAAAAGATTGTGGCATCGAAGTCAGTGTTGAAGTATAGGTAATATTCAAGTATCTTCATATGAGACTAGTAGAGCTCCAGTTTAACAGGCTTTTAGAGAGTTGGGAAAAATGTTTATCAGCTTATGTTGCCTCCCCATCTTAATCGTATCTATGATATTTTCTATGTATCTACGCTACAGTTATATTGCCCGGATTTGAGATATATTATTCAGAATGAGGTTGTGAGATTGAGGTCAGACTTACCTTATAATGAGGAGCTTTGTACATATTTTGAATCTTAACAAGAGAAATTCAAAGAGCATACATATCCCGATGATTAAGGTTTAGTGGAGTAATCGTAGCCCTGCAGAAGCTACTTAAGAAGCTGAGGAATCAATGAGTAGTTTCTACATCTGTTGACTTAGGTAAATTTTGAGGACAAAACTTCTTTTAGGGAGGGAGAGTTGTAACACCCCTAATAAAATAAAATAAAATAAATAATTGAAGCTAAAGAGGTGAACAAAGGAAATGTGATAAAAAGGGGGATTAACAGGGGCGGTGACTTGAACCCGTGAACCCATGTGTTAGCCATTTGAGCTAAGGCCATTTGTGAGTATGAGTTATCTAAGCTTATTTTTAAGCCAAACTCGTGGTCTATACCGAATAAAAGAGAAATAATAAAAGCTTGATTTTAACCAACCAACCTCAATTGCTTTTCCCCCATCTTTTAGAAAAAAAGACACCAGAAGGTTCTAAACTTCTCCCCTCAACCTCTTCATCGTCCTCTCTAATATAGGCCATCGTTGGCCTGTGGCGTGCACCGCCAGCACGAAAGAGAGTGTCGTCTTCCCCTAAGCTCATCCTTGTCCTCCACTCACGGCGAGCAGCCGTCGCTCACCATGGAGGAAGCTTTGAAGGTTCGTCAAAACCCATCACCTCCCTCATCCCTCCATTTGAGCTTCGGGCACCTATCTCCGTCATTTCGTGGCTTGCACCTCCACCACCCACGTGTTCCTCGTTGTCCTACGAGTTAAACTTGGTGAACCACTCGTCGAGCTACTCTGCCATTTACCGTTAAATCATGTTGGAAGGTCCAACGAAAACCAAGGTTTCCTTTGTCTTTTTGTGGTTGCGACTCTGTGAGCTGCCAGTTCGTAACGTCGACGTTATCATCATGACTGTATCATCCTCGCAAGCAAAGCCTAGTCCTCCGATCATCTGACCACCATCGGAATCATTCCTCTGTCGCATATCTGGAAAACCCCAGTTTTGGGGTAAGGTTTTTGGTTACTTTCCATGTTGCCACTTGTGTTCTTGTGGATTGGTGATAATCAAGTTGCCATTCATTTTTGGGTTGAAAAAGATTGCTCGTGTCACCGTTAGTGTCATCGGTTTTGTCGCTGGAGATGTTTATCGTCGTCGTCGAGAGGTCCAGAACCCTAATGTTTGGTAGATTAAGGGGGATTATGGAAATGGATTTGAGGGTGTGGGTCAAGCCCACATGTATGGCCTAGTTCGCTACCCAAATCTGTGACCTATTTGGCCTGCATCCAGGATCCCAAGCTCGTGAGCTAAATCAACCTGACGCCCAAACTATGTGTGTGACCTAAACTTAGAACCCAAACCAGTCTGCACCCATGAACCGAACCAGCCCAATGTCTGACCCAGCTTGACCCATCTGACCTGACCCAGTTTTGACTTTTACCTGGTTGACTATGTTGACTTTGACCTGAATCGAGTTGACTTTAACCAAAAGTTAACTTTTTTTAAAGTCTTATTTTGGGTTTTTCGACGTCCTGAGTTTGTTTTCAATGTCTGTTTGGCCAAATTCAAGCTCAGTAAGTAGATTTCTAGTGTTTTACTTTTCAGATAAATTCAATTATCGTGTTTAAGTGTCATTTCTGATGTATTTCGCATTTCCATGTATCCAAGTTAACGGTGGACGTCGAGTACAAGACCAAGAGCGATTAAAGAGAGTTTTAAAGGTCGACTGATATAGCTCGGAGTTGAGGTAATACTTTACAATCTCTTGCATGCTTTACGCTACTCTTTGGTAAATTGGTTAATGCATGAATAAATGTGATTGTTCATGTGTTTTTCGTTGAATGTTTTAAAGTTGTATTTGATTTCGATGAAGCAAAGTAAACTGGATAAAATCTTAATGACTCGAATAAGAATTTGATGATCGGTAAGAAATTCAAGTTTAGTGAATAATTGATGAAGCAATTAAACTCGAAACCTTCAATTCGAATTATTCTTGTTAAAAGATTTAATTTCTAAGACTCTTGGTTGAGAAATGAAAAAATTACCCTTGAAATGTAAAAAGGACATGGATATCTCTAATAGTAGAAATGATTTGGGAACTCGTGTTTGACCTGATAAAACTCTGGATTCACCTGTTAATTTCATAATCTAGTTGGAAAATCTTGGTAACAAGCTTCTAACCTTCGAGATTGCGAAATGCTTAGATTTCCCAATTTCTTAATAAACGCATGAAAACCATTTTCCTATAAATGTTCTAAATGATTGATTTGCCTAATGAAAAATATATCTCTGAGCTCTAGTATAAGTAAAATACTCTTATGACTAGAATAAGTGGGTTGCCTTTAATAAATCCTAGAAATACCAATAAAGCTTAAATGATTGAAATGTCCATAAGGGTTATGAAGCATGACTCATGTGCATTAATCGCTCCTGATATTAATGCAATATTGGAAGAATTCTACACGGAATTTATGTTCGACTAGTAGGTGGTAAGTCTTGTGGTGAATTATGAAGGTGGTCGTTCAGCTATACAATGCAGTTGGTTCTAAGAAATTAATACACATGAGGTGTCACAGTTTGAATACATGGCGAGTATCGTATTGTTGGGATATGTTAGAGGAATGGACTTGAAAGCCTGACACGTCGTTAGTAATCTTGAATATTGAAAATTACCATTTTATCGCTATTGGGTTGAATTACAAAATTACCCCTGACTGTCAAATGACCAAAATACCCTTGTTGACCAAAATGATTGAAACATTCTTGATATATCAAATATCATGAAGGATCTTGATGTATCAATTCTCGAATCCCTAGTTGGAGCCGTTAGTTCTGAACCCCTTTTTTATTAGGGATCTCACTTTTAAAATCAGTTCAAAATTGTTAGAAGATCATTGTCCTCTTTCTTGTGATTACTCAGTTCCTTCGGAAAATAAATTGATCCATTTAGTGTGTTCCATGTGAACATGAATATTCTCTCTAGTTTGAAATCAAGATTGTCTCTCTTATTTGAAACATGACTCTTATCCGTTTGGAAATATACTTCTGTGTCTGATGTGAAAGCATGCTATCTGTTTACTGATACATTAAAAATACATGTCTTATTCCTGTTTTTGCACCACTGCTACTAACTGCCAAAACTAATTTTCTAGGATACTATCTGGGACATATAAGAAGTCTGTGCAGGTTCAGCCCTAATCAAGCTGGTAATTCCTTATGGGCTCATGGTATCCCCCTCGGTAGGTTCATACGCTTCGGCTAGGGTAACTCCTTGTGGACCTAAGATAACCCCTTAGGTTGGCTCCTACGCCCTATAGGCCTAGGGTAAGTCCTTATGGATGCAGTTCTGTGGAATTGCATATCGGTGTACGGTTGGAGGGTAGTTAGGTGCTTCAAATAAAACTTCCTTCCTCATTTAAATCTATCCCATTGAATAAATTATCAACATCTGAAACTCTCTGTATGGTTTCTATCTGCACTCAATGGGACACACTAAACTCTCTAGTTCAACTTTCGTAATCTATCTCTCTTCTGATTCTTTGGACTATAGGCTTCTCACCTAATACCCAGTGATTGAATAAAGAACAACTATGTTATCTTCAAATATAAAGCTTTACTGAAATATCGAATCGTAATTGGAGTCTGTTGTTGCCCGGAACATCATGACAGTGTTATGCTTGCCATATACCTGCTTGTGCCTTTAGCATCTCTTAGTAGTTCTATATTACTGAGCTTTTCCAAGCTCAAGTAGTTCATTACCATCGCACGTTAAAAGACTGATCATGGTGTAGTTATTGACATCAGCTTAGGAATTCCTTTGGCATTGCTTGCAAAGTTCGGTACTTGTGTAATTAGGGGGCATATATGTCACGTCTTGTTTTATATTTAAGTCTGAAACTTGTATTTGTAGCTTGTATCATGATTTATGTTTCATTGTTTGAATGATTTCCGAACTTATATTTTAATTCAGAACTTGTTTTATGGTTTTAAATGGTTTGACAATTTGTTTTATCTAAAATTTTTAATGTGGGTCGCTCCAATGACCTGAATGTGACACCTAGGATTTGATCGGGCAATCCCAATCAATTTGGGTGTTACAGTTATACTATAAATAAATTTTAGGGTGTTAATTTGATAAATAATTAAAAAGTACATTATTTTAGTAAAAAGGCCAAAATATTCAAAGAAAAAATTATAGCTTAAACATTCTTGGATTCATCAAGAATGCATCTGCGGATTGATTTGAAGCCCCAAAACCATTAGAAAAGGAACATTAGCCGATTACATTTAATTTACAACTTTTCCAATTTACAAGATATCCCAAGCTAGTTATACCTGTTTTCGTAGCTTTCTAACTCCCTCCATGTATCATAAGACTATGGTACCTAAAAAAGTTCAAATACATAAACAAACTTTAAAATTTTGAATATATAATCATATCATGTTGAGTATATATTCATATCCGAGACTTTTGTGCTAAGGGACGGACGCAAAATTTTATGTCAGGGGTGTGAACTGTTAGGAAGTTGTATTAAAAATTTAGGGGTGCGAAATTACAAAATTTTAAGGGTTGCGAACTTAGATTATGCATAAAAATACAAAGAAAATATAAAAAAATACAAAAATAATATGAGGGTTTGAAATTTTCCGGGGTGCGATTGACCCTCCCGCACCTCTCGGTCCATCCCTTCTGTACTCAAATACTTGTAATACAAGATTATAGCTATAAATTCTACACTTGTTCTTGCTGCTGTTTGTGGCAGATAACAAAATGAAAGAGGGCCGTCTATCCTGCAATTCCATCATAAAACAGCCTAGAAAGCTCATAATCACCAGTGCCTGGCCTGCTAATTATTTGTTCTTGGGTTCATCATCATCTTCATTGGTTCTATCCCTTTCAGCTCATCCACGTTTGCAATATTCTTTTCAACCAGTTCTCGAAATATCGAAGATTGAAGGAGCAAGCCCAGCGCAGTCGATGAACACTTGTTATTTGAGTTCATTACATGGATTTTGCTGTTTTCAAGATATTCTTTATTAGATGAAGTGGTCAAGTAATCTTCAGCAAACGAGTGGTTGAATGAGGGCTTATATTCCTCCATTGGGGTAATGCATTGGCTTGTTAATGTTACTTTCTCAGCTTCTGCTGCCATTGGCAGTGATTCAGTAGGCCTTAACCATCTGATGTAATTACTTAAATCAAAGTTGGTCACTGCATTCATCCCTCTATGTTCAATTGCTGCAATGTCGTAAGCTCGAGCAGCCTCTTCTTGGGTACCTATAAATGACACAAACTCTTTTAATTATTCGGACTCAAGGTGTGCGTGTCACATATCCGTTACAGGTTTTTGGAGTCATACACCCATGTTCGATCCGAATATGTCGGATATTGGACATGAGTGTGTCAAGAAAAATGAAAAGTCAGGGAAAGTATGAAACATACCGTAAGTGCCAAGGTAGAGGTATTTGTTTCCAAAGACTCTCCCTATTCTTGCTTCCCATCTTCCATTGTTGTGGTGCCTGCATGTTGTTATTCAAAGAAATCTTCAGTTGGCATTAAAAACAAAATATTGAAATTTGAAAACCAGATTGCCAAGAAAATTACCCTGCTACTCCCCTATACCTGGACACACCTCTTGAAAACCCACTGCTCTTTCTGTAACAAAACAAATTCCAATTGATTGTATTCAGTTAAAGCCAAGATTTTAGATTCCATCGTTTCTTAATCCTCTTTGTGATTGATGGCTAAAGTCTCACCTTCTTAATGAGGCCAAGGACTCCTCTTTAGTCAGGGTCTGCATTATTTCGATCTCTTTTTCATAATCTGATATCTGCAGAAATCATCAAGTGAGCTAGATTAGTTGTTTATCTAATATTAAGCAAAACCAGTCGAATTTGGATGTGAATATTAAATAAATACGGCTGAGTTTACATGTTTTTAATTTTTCATATACGGTTGATACTTTGGTACTCGTATTTGTTAAATGAGTGAATGAGATACATACAGGAAAATTAGTGGAAGTCCCCCAATACTTAAGTGCAGCTAAATCATAAGCTCTTGCAGCAGCTTCTTCATCATCATAAGCTCCTAAAGAAACAATGGAGACAACATTTCATTTTTGTTTAGTATCAAAATGATAATTCAAACTTGAAAATTAGTAGTTAAGCCATATGTATGTACTCACCAAGATAAACTGCAGGGATCAAAGAGTCGATTCCGCCACGGGAATGAAAGGAACAGCATATATAAAACCATCAAACATGTAAGCATCCTGAATCAAATGGTGTTCAATCTAATATATCTGAAAATTTCTCCTTTAAATCTACAAAGATTGAATCAAATGGTGCGAGGATGTTCAATTTTTTACTAGAAAACACAGTTCAATTACCTTGTTTCCCTTTCTTCTTCTGTGTAACATTCCAAGAATGTTTATCCCACAAATGGGCTTCATATCGACCAGTCCATCGATGCCTGCTCTTTTTCACATGAATAAAATTACTTCGACCAGTCCGTAATTACTGGAAAGTAATCATCTTACCAAGTACCAACCTGCTGACTCCACGAAACCTTGAACTTCTTTTCACAGTGGTAGCACTAGCAGTAGCAGCGGCGTAAGTCGGATCATTTTGTCGCTGATGACCTTCTTCATTGTCGATATCGACCAATGCTACCGGATCTCTCCGCCTTCTTTTGACACACCTTACTGCTTGGACTTTGACATTCTCATCCTCAATCGAACACCTTTGGCGTCTTCCTATCCCTAGGTATTGTTCATCGTTAACCACCATCATCTCTCTTAACCTAGATTATTCGATTTTTTTTTCTTTTTCCTTCTCTATCTTTCTATGGCTGCTTCACCTATAGGGAATCAGTAACAAGTCTGCCCATATATATATAATGTGGTAATCAATTTTGAGTTGGTGTATGTTTTGTCATGGAGTTGTATAGCTAGCAATATATTGTTTTTGTGATTTAGAACAAGTGTGTCGATGATCCCTATGAACAATTAATAAGACAAATCAGAAATATGTCGGCACAAATTTTAGGTGGTTCATATTCTGTTCCTAACCTATATAAAACTGGCTTATTCATTTCAAATTTGCTTCACCATGTCACTTTGGCTGCTATCTTTAAATTATTGTATATGAAAATGACTGAATCCATAAAAAAAGGTGGAAAGAAGCCTATAGCCATAAATGAACTCTTGAAATTGTTAAACTGAAAAATAATTTAAAGTATAAGAACTGCACTAAGAAAAGGAGTAATTGCCAATGGAATTTTAGCTCAATGATAAAAGGGTTAAGGTCTTTATATTCTTGATGTCTTAAGTTCAAGTTTCTCTATGTATAAGTAATATATAAGTTTCCGCATCTTATCTCATTTTATATGAGTGCAAACCCTAACACGAGAATATAATATCTCTCTACTTAATTAAATATATAAATTTTCAGTTAAAATTTTATTCTAATATAAATCTTAATATATGCTATTCTTGTTCTAATAACTTTTACTTAATTAAAAACATTTGTAATTGTAATTACAACGGTACTTATAACTAAATGTTAATCGAAGTATTTATACAATTCCGTTCATCCTTTTGTAATATTCTGTGAAAGAGATTAAAACCAACTTGTGGTAAGGAAACATGATAACTCGTGTGAGACCCACAGGTTTTGATTCAGCTTCATCGGATTTTCCATCCAGTTGTTTTTCTTTTTCTCCTTTCATTCTCTTCATATTTCGTTTAACTCTCAAAATTCCTTCCAATTCCATTTTGGGAAATTTTGAGAATTCATTAATGATAATCTACGTATATAAACGTTATTAAATAAACAAAATCATCTCTTCTTTTATGGTGTCATATATGTCTCAACATTAAAAAAATTAAACCCTACACTTTAACATTAAATTTTAAATTTTAAATCATAAATTCTAAACTATAAAACTAAATTTACATCCTAAATCCTAAACTATTACCCCTATATTCTAACCTAAACCCTAAATCCAACCTTTTGTGTTGGGACACACATAAAGACACTGAAAAGAGAAATAATTTATATTCGTTACTAAATCAAATAATATTTTAACATGCAATTTGTAAATAAAATTACATGATATTTAAATTAAAGCAGATCATATTTTACAAATGTAGATCTCTAGATTCGTATCAAACAAATTGAGTGATTATAAGAAAACCGCTCCATTAGAAAAGATCGAATTAAAATCCATTGATGGATTCAAATTTTAGCATCCCTTCGTAGCTTTATTTGATTTGTGGTGGATAGGCTGTGGGCAGAATGGGAGTTTGTTTCCCTACGAAGCTCTAATTGACTGAGTTTCCTATGGAATTAATCAGCAAAATATTCTTGTGGGCAAATGTTAACTGTATTATTTAATTTAAAGTTGGAGAGTAAAACAAGAAAATTCCCTATGGATTCTATTTAAGGAAAATAATTAAATAAAAGCACAAATACTTGTTTGTTTTATCTGCTCAATTCTGTGGAAATTCAGTCTTAAAAACATGTCTGTAAGTCTATTAATAACATGACATTGACTCCAACAACAATTAGTTGGCGGATCTTTTAAGGTCATAAATTTAAATTGTGGTGTTTTGAATAGAGTAATTAGAAGTTTAAATTTTGGGTCGGGTTCGGGTGGACTAAAAATCAGACCCTATCCGACCCGTGCCGATTTCTAAATTAGATGGATAGAGTCTCTCTTATAATTAACTTCTATAGCACTCAATTCGAATTAATGAACTGATGATTATATCAAAAAATTACATTGATGGTTAATTTACCTTCTACAATATTATTTAATTTTTTAGAATCAATAGCTCTGTTCGACAATTAGCAGATAATTGATAGCGGATTATATTAGTTGATAACTAATAGCATTAGCTGATTTGACTAGCGTATTACATTAGCTTATTGTATAAAAGTATTTCGTAAATTTAACTGATAGTGGATAGTTGTTTGATTATTTGAACAAGCAAAATGACATATAAGGACATAATTATATTCAATACTTGTTTGAATAATTTATTAGTTATTAATATTTTGAATCTATATAAAAATTATTTTTAATATTATTATTGAACATATATAAAAGATGTATATATTAAACTTTTATTTGTGAAATTATTTTTTAATATAATTTTAATAATTATTAAATTAAGATGTATATATTAATTTTTTATTTACGAAATTATATTTTGAATATTTTCACTAAAAAATTATATTTTGAATATAATTTTATTAATTATTAAATTTATATGTATGTATTAATATTTTATTTATAAAATTATTTTTTTAATTTTATTAGTTATTCAAATTTATATTATTTATAGAATTTTTTATAATTATCAAGGACAAAAAGAGTCTTTATAAGTCTTTTATCCAAATATCTAACTCAAAAAAATTCCTAAAATGAACTTTTTCAAAATGAGAGGGTTGACTCCAATCCGTTATTACAATCTTCTATTTACCAAACATCTAAACAGCGGATTTGACTGGTAAAATCTCTAAAAATGCTTCAAACCTCTAATTTTAACTCAAAAAGTTATTTACCAAACGTGACCAATACCAAATGAAAATGAGTAAATATTTACCAAATTAATTTTTGGTTTGAGTTCATATCATATCGACAAGTTCAATTTGGGTTTGGGTCCAAAATATTCGAGCTCAGATCAACATCTAATCGAACTCAAGTTGAGTTTAAAGCATCACCACCTCGTGTCACAACCAATTCAAATTCAAGTCGGTTTTAGACGAATTTTCAAGTCTAGTCAATTTGTACACTCCTACTAAGAAGTCAATTTCAATCAATGATTCCATAATGATTATAGATGATAATGTTTTGTACGATGATATGGCATTAAGAGATCCCATACAAGTGGCTACCAAAGGATGTCCTCCTTCACTGAGGAAGAAAGGTAGTATAGAGGAAAGTAGTAAATATCATAAGATACGTTCATTTAGTAATCATAAAGGTCATAAACAAAACGGTCATGTAAAAGGCATCAACTGCTAAAGTAATCAGATTTTGTGTATTTTTTTTCATTTTCTTGCACATTTATCTATTTTATGTTCAAGTATACTAATTTGCGCAAGGATAGAGCTTCATATTTTTTTCTAATAGTACTAAAGATAACACCGTTGTATGCTGCAGTTTAATTCAAGGGAAGAGAAGTCAGAACAAAAATCAAGTTCTCATGCATTGCTATAACTATGGCTCAACTTATGTATAATAAATTATTTTGTAGTTACACAATCTAGTTCAACAACTCTGACTAATGAAACTAATTGAACCGGCAATCACAGACCTGACCGGGTTGTCCTCCTAGCCGATTTTTTAAACATAAAACAACATTTTTAAAGGTACAAGCTAGAATTACAACAGCCATTGGACTTGTCAACTGAAGCTACATTGTTACAAATAGAAGAAAAATGAGAAATTTCCAGCCAAGAACTGGGTTTGCGAATGAACTTGAGGAACTGTAACAATAATTTGATCAAAAGAATGTTCAAGTTTCAAGCCAAGTCAAGGTTCCCATAATCAGATATTTGCTTGGCAATTCCCCAGCTAATGGTGCAAGGTATGTAATTTTCTTCCTGCAATCACCAATTGTGGCTAAGAAATGTAAAAAGAAATTTTAGTTACAGTGATTATCCAAGTTCAGCATTCCAACCTCTGAATATCAATGTCAGTGATGTAAATAAAGCCGGCCACATTACTGCAACAAAAAGCAACATGGTTGTTAGTAGGTTGCTCGACGGGTAAATTTGTAGTCGTGTAAACTAGCAGTGTGTTCAATTTTTCCCCAAGATTTCCAAGTATTTGGAATCTCCTTGGAGGATCATAAACCAATATTCATTTGCAATTATGGGTCAGATATAGGTACCAGACATGGCTATATCAAGAGAAATGAAGAGCCGGAATAATATAGAATTGTACGAGGTTAGGTTTATAATAACAGGTTGAAAGTAGTGATTGTGGCAGCAGTCAAATTGAACACTCAAAAACAAAATAAACCTCGAGTATTTATACCATGACTGATTGAAGACTAGAATTTTATAAAATTGCTAAGGAGATTACTTTCTGTACTTGCCTTCTGAAAATTTCTACATTCTCGGACATTGGAAATAATAGTAAAAACGATCTGGGCCTTATCGAGTTACATAGGATAGATCATAGATCTAAAATATCACTAGTCCTGCCTACTGAGATATTCAAGAAGAAACAACTAACCTTGACAAAATTTGATCAGGCTCCTTGGCATATGAAACAGAAAGAATCATATGAAGCAAATCCCGGTCAATATTCACTGGTGTTACTCTTAGAGGATTAGCAACAGGGTCTGCACCAATAGGTAAAGCCGATCTCGGTGCCTGTGGACCACCGCCAATTTGATAGACAAGCAGATCACTGAAGTTTGCAATATTAGAATGTGGGGAAAGATCATTTGAGAGGCCATAGAAGTACTCCTGGTAGAATTGACAACATGTACTTGCTTTATCAGGAGGATGAAAATAGAATGCCAAGTATACAAAATCAAAAGAGATGCCTTCTAAATGAAGAAAATAATTATAGAAAATAGAAGGAAACTAGCTTTTTAAGGCATCAATGAACTGCACTATCATGATGCATCAAAACGCAGTCACAAAGAGATCCTTAAAGCAAAACTATAATTCATTACATTATGATGTAAACAAAAATCAACATTTTCCATTTTATCATTCTTCATGCTTAATATTCATTTTTCACTTGCCAAGGTATGTCAACTCACGCAAGAAACAATGAATTTCAGGTGAAACAAATACGGAAGGAAACTGTGATAAAAATATGAAAGAATCTATCCACAGATCATAAATGTAGCATTCACCCTTATCCTGTAACCCCTAGCCTTTTGACGAAATTTTGCATTCCTTGATACAACACCCCCTGACTTCTGAAGCTTCACAACATCCACATTAGGCTTGCTTTTTGCAACAGCCTTGAGCATGCTGAAAAGTTTTTCCTGAAAAGAGATTACTTCATAAACAAACACCACTAGGAAAGAAGGAAGACCAATATATTCTTAATTTAGAAATTATTCCGGGAGCAATGATAACGTTTGGATAAAAATCTATGAGTTGGAAGTCTATAGCAAAACATAACCATAAAAGAAAAGATAACATCAAGGCTTCATGAACTTGTCAGTTTGAATGATCAGAAAGGATAATGTTGTTCATTACCTGACCCAAAACCAAGACGACATTGGCCTTGAATTTATCAATTGCATGAAGAAGCAACTGCAGTAATTTGGAAACACCAAAAGGGGAAGGAGAGAGACGAGAATAATACTTTTTATATCAATGCAAGCAAACATCACTTTATTGACATTTACATCTTAAGAAGGTTCAGATTTCATTACCTCATAGCCGGTACCTTCTATCCAACCCATAGTATTGATAACCATACCGGCAGCTCGAGATTCAGCATTACGAGAAAATTGAGTCTCCAGCATTTGAGCAAGCTCATTCACGAGTGTTTTATACAAATCTACATTATTACTGCAGAACAGCAAGATACATGAATGTAATTAGTAATGACTAATGACAATTGAATCTAACAAAAAGCATCTGGCCGGACAATTTCTCATATGTATCAATCAGTCTGTCTTTTATCTAAAGAAAGTACATGACCAAAAGAAGCAAATAAAAATTACTTACCTAGGAGTTGTATGGCCGTAGAAATAAACAAGAGGCATCTCAAGAGGAATCCCTTCCACTGGATCAATGGGCAGTTCAATAGGTGCAGCAGCAATACATCCAGGAACTGTTATAGATCCTTGGCCTATATCTAAATCCACAAAGGTAGGTTTCCAACCTTGTTTAGCTGCCCAACTAAGAAGCATCCTCGATAAGGTGCTCTTCCCAGAATCTGTAGGCCCCACAACAATCACTCTGGGTCCCTGGACCATCAAAAAGATCACATAGATACAAAATAAACAAAGTTGTTGCATGAGTGTTCATATGGAGCTGTAAACAAATGATATTAGCGGGTTTTTAATGAACCCGGAGTACTTGTCGTAACTTAAAATGATCTTTCCCCACATTCTAATATTGCAAACCAAATTTTCGAGGCCATATGAACCACATTCTAATATTGCAAACCTGGTAGAGTACTTGTTTTAATGAACCCTCTATAAATCCCTTCCAAAGCATTCGTCTTAACTTAAAACCAAATTTCATACTTGTCGTAAAAGCTACATGTGAAAATGCATGCTACCCAGACTCTTCATTTTCTCTAAAACACCCGTCTATTACAGCTATTTCACTGGACCTGGATGCTAGGTAAGGTTCCTCCATATAGATAAAAAAAAAACTAGGGGAAAAGGTTAAGCATACTCGTGTCGTGAATATATCCATAGCTGACACTCACACTCACACTCAACACTAGACTATTCATTTCAAGTACTCTGTTATAAGAAAGAAATGATAAAATACCTGGGATGCCTCAGAATCATTCGGTGACGAAGCTTTTGCACGGTTTCTTCGTCCTTCTAGTACAGCATGTACATTCACGTAACTAACCATAGGTGTCTGCAAATCAGCCATTGCAACAGCATCAGCAATCACTATGTACAAATTGAAAACTGCAATTCGCTTTGCATTACAATAAAGCATCTATCTTTCCAGATATATATGTGTGTGTATTACAAACCCAAACCCAGGATTCTAACTTTCAAGGAATTCGTACCTCATCAGCCGTATAATCAGTTTCCGTACCACCATCCATCTCAATTGTAGCACCATACCAAGTGAAAACCTATTAATGAACAAATTCTCTTTAATACCATTACCACAGGGTATAAACATATCAACAATGCAAGAAAAGGAGCAACATGTATTATAACTCCCTCTATTTGGATAAAGCAATAAAAAAAACAAAAACGCATCAAAATAAAGATTAAGTAACAAAGAATTTACTTTAATTCCTTCTAGATGAAATTATTTTCAGAATAATCATCCTTTCTAGAACCCCATTATCACTAACTTACAAAATTTGGCAAATTTTGAACTTTGATACTAAGCAAAAACAAGATCGCATACTAGAAGTCTAAAATAAATATATTGCAGCTAAAGGTTCGTTCTTTCTTTTCATGGAAAAAGAATGTTTGAAACTTACGGCGAATTTGACGCGAGGGGGGAAAGTGAGCCACGTCTCAGGGGCCAATTCGGAGCCGAAAATCTCCGCCGAGCCGTTAAGTAATCGAAGTTTCAGCGGCGTTTCATTACCCACCTCGATTCTGAGCTCGCTTTCTCTCTCCAACTTCACTTGCTTTATCGACGACGTCGAGGCGGAGCCACCAATCGCTGCCGATGCCGTAATGGTCGCAGCACCTCCGTAAGACATGGTTTGTTGGCAGATTAAAATATCGGATTGCCGGACCTTCCTTTATTTGGGGATTTATAGAGGGTTTTTAATGAACCGACCCGTTTGAGGTAGCTTGAAGAGCTCGGAAGTTTAAACTTTAAAACGGCTTTTCGGCACCTTACTTGCGTTGGGAGAAAGAGGAAAAGGACTTTCTTTTTCTTTTAGCTTAATAGTAATCTATTTCCATTTTTCGTGCTTTTTTTTTTTGGGTCATTTTGATATTTAATATTTTATTATGTAATTTAAATTAAAGTTTTTCGTCAACAATCGTTAAAATTTTTTTATTAGCTAATTATAACATAACATGTGACCTATTTTATATATTTATTTAATTTCTAAATTACCTAAAAATTATATACTTTTTAAAAAACCTCAAAGTTTAGTTTCTTTCAAAAAACACCTTCACGGTTCGGCATCTCTCACACGTTGGCGGTTCACCGTTCACCACCCAAGCGTCGGTTATCTCACCGTTCAACATCTCCACCCGCTAGCCGTCAGTTAGAAGCCCAATCGATCTCTTTTTTCTTTATTTTTAGATGTTCGTCGACGGAACAATTGGCGGTTCATTCTTCGTTTTCGACGACGAAATTATAAGGCTTTCAATCGTGAGAGGCTGATGAAGGCAAGGGTGGTCGGTGGTGGTTGAATTAGTGGTGGGAGGGGAGGAATTTAGGGATCTAGGATTTGGATTTGGAGGTTTTAGAGAAATTAAAGATTTGGTGTTTTTTTATAAAATCAAAGATTTTTTGATTTTTAGAAAAATAAAAATTAAATAAAATACCATAATATGCCACGTGTCATTTTTTATTGGATAACGGAAAATTTTTAACGTCCTTCATGAAAAAATCTAATTTGAATTATGGAATGAAACGTTAGGCACCAAAATGACCCAAAAAAACGTTAGACACCAAACTGAAGAAAAAGATATAAGTTGAGCACATTTTTAACTATTAAGCCTTTTCTTTTGGACATTAGGAGAAAAGGACTTCCTATTCTTTTCTTTATTTGGAATTATTATTACCGGGAGTAGTAGCAACTTACAAGCATGGATGAGTATTTCACCCGAACCCGATGGGTTTCGACCTGGCACGATTTGATTAGATCATGTTTTTGTAAAAAAAAAAAAGTTTGGATCATGTCGGGTCGGGTCGGGTTAGGTTCAGATTTAGAGTAAAAAATTTAACTTGATTCGTGATTAATAGTGTTATTTCTCCTATATTTTTTTAGAGAAATTTTGCAATGATACCCTGCTTTTATATACTTTTTATAACCAGTTGTTAAAATTGATTTTTTGTACAATTATGTTTTAAAATTAATTATTTTTTGTATAATTAGGTCCTAAAATTAATTTTTTTTACAATTAAGTCTCTAAAACTAAATTTTTTTTATATAAATCGGGTCGGGTTGAGGTATATACTTTTTGGGTCGATCGAGTTTTTAAAGAATATAATCTGGTCAGATCGGATTTAGGGTAATTATTTTCGGGCCGGGTCGGCCAAAAACCCGACCCGTGCTTATCCCTACTTACAAGTTTCCTGTTGAATAGGTGCCATGAAAGAATTACTTTTAGGTTAAAATACACTAATGTTCATTGAATTTTTAGAGTACTTATATTTTTGTCATTCAAATAAAAAAAAATCATCCATGGTTAATAAACATTTAGTTCGCTTACACTTTAGTCACCCAAGTCAAAAAAACTTTCATTTGAGTCATTATCGTTAATGAATATTTTTATTTCAGCCACTCAATCGCTAAACTATTAATGGTATCTGAGTCAACACGACCACTTTTCATTCTTTTAAATAAATAACGTCTTTCGATAAGGTGTTGACATGTTTCACCACCTTATTAGTGAGGTCACAAAATTAAGGAAAAATTGTTCAACTTGTTTTCTATTGACCTTGATTTTGTTAGGTGAAGAATAAACCAGTATTTTCTTAAATAAGAGTTGTAACACCCAAATTGCTGAAAATTTAAAGAAATCGTAAATCGATGTTTGTTGAAAATTTTAAACCTAATTGTAAGCCATAAATAGATTATAGTGTCCAAATAGTATGAATTTTGAGGATGAATCGAGGTTTGATTTCACTAAATCGATGTATTAAGGACCAAATCAAATACGTGGCTAATTGGAAGAATTGAGCAATGAGTATGTCACAAAAAATGTGATCAGAAATAGGTTCTGGTGATCAGAATTTTGTACCGATTCAACCCAAAAATGTGAATGTTCAAATCTTTGTACCTATTTTGTAAGTAATGAAAACTAGCTGGGCTTAACCTAAACTGTGAGGATATTTTTTGTAAGAAATTCAAAGCTGATAAAGTTGAAAATGAGTCAGGCGTATCAATACGGTGAAACCAGTATCAATTCGGCCTAACTGCCCATAACTAACTTACCTGTTTTAGCTTAGCCGTATCAATACGGTCATAAAGTGTATCGATACGGGTCCCTACAGAAATTTGCTTTGGCGGCTAAATTGAAAGGATGCGGAGATAAGGCGCTGAGTCACCTACTTGCTAGCCTCCCCCATGTGAAATAACCCAGAAAGGATGACTAATAGTCATCAATTTGACAAATTGAAAGAAAGGTAGGGGAGTAATTAATTGGGCTAAGCAAACCCCATGTGAAATTAACTTTTGCTTTGAACTCCTAGTAAGGTGGCATAAGGCTCAAACATGTCGTGTTTGCATATTTTGATATGTGTGTAATTGCCTAATAGTGCTTAGGTGTGGCATGTGAAAGTTGGTATGTTTTGGAATAGTGAAACTAGTTAGAATGAACTTAGAAGTGCTAAATGGTGAAACCTTAGTAAAAGGATTCGAAATGCTCTAAGATTTTGTATGCTATTAGAATTATAGATTAATAACTTGCTGGTAAAATTTCATGGTATTTGGACATCGTTCATCAGGTTAAATTTGCTAAACACGAGATAAAATATGTCATTACAAGGCAGACGTATCGATACGGGTCAAGTTGTATCGATATGGCCTTGCATATTTGGACTTGGTAAGACAGGGCGTATCGATACACTAGGGATTATACCGATACGAACCTCGACAGTAAGGTCTGGAAAATTAATTGCATCGGTACGACCTTTAGTGTACCGAAACAAGTCAACGCGTACCGATACGAGCTTAGATGTATCGGTACAGACTCGTTATCCTTGAATCTAGAATTTGTGAAATTTGTCTTAGCGTACCGATACGGTCTTAAGTGTATAGGTATGGTGTTAGTTAATTCCGTTAAAAGACTGAAACTACAGTTTTAAATAGTTTACAGATTGGTCACTATCTTTTAAATGGTCTAATTAGATAGGTAAACAACCTCCATTAATAACGAAATTTCACAGGTTAATAATTCTTAAGTTTAATTGAATATTTGTAAAAGGAAATTCTGATAAGGTCCCTTAACTTGTAAAATTTGCAATTTAGTCCCTAAGTTTGAAAAAGGTTAAAATTGACACTAAACTGAATAAGTTATTAATAAATTAGTCTGATAAGTCTTAAAAGAGATTAATAAGACATTCCGAACAAGATTTTGAACCCAGTAAAACTTTCAATTTCTGAATAAGTTTCCGATAACACTTTCCGACCCGGTTCTCTTCCAGGCCATGAAGGGGGTGTTACAATTATGGTATTAGAGCCTAGGCTTAGTCGGTTCTAGGACTAAACTAAAGTCTGTTATGAGTCTGCATCTGCATATTCCACCTAAGAGTTTATTTGTATATGTTATATGTGACTTGTAACTTACACGATTAAATTCTTTCGGTATGATTAGATTTGAGAATGTCGACACCTTCTAATAGGCTGCCGTAAATGAACCGCACCCTGGTTTCTCTTCGACACAAGGAGACAATCTAAGGGCTGAAGTAAGGCCTGAACAAGTGGGGCAGAATGACCCACCTCATCCTCCTCCGATGCCTCTCGCTCAACAAGAGTACCTAATGTCGATGGTCGACATGATTAAGTAAGTGGTCGTGTCTCTTAGGCAAGAACCACCCATTCAGCCTGCTGAAGCACCATCATTTATTTTGAGAGCCCCTATTGACAAGCTCCGTCAGTATCCATTCTACACTTTCACTGGCTAGGACTTGGATAACCCCGAGGTGGCAGAGTACTGGCTAGAAAATACTCTCAAAGTTCTGAACAATCAGATAAAGTGTCCTGATGAACACAAGTTGGAGTGCGCTTCGGCACTGATTTTTGAGGAGGCTTAGAGTTGGTGGGACACCGTGACACTCACCGTACCCGAGCATAAAGTTACGTGGGACTTCTTCCTTCAGGAGTTTCGCAAGAAATACATCAATGAGCATTAAATTACTGAAAGGCGTAAGAAGTTCCTCCACCTGAGACAAGGAGGATGACCCGTGGAGCAGTATATCCACGACTTTTGCAAGTACTCGAGGTATGGTGCTGAAATCATACATACTGAAAATGACAAGTGCATAATGTTCATCGATGGTCTTTGCTATGAGTTGCATCCTCTCTTTACCGTTTTGGAGTTGAAGGACTTTTAGAGCTTGGTCAACTAAGCGATTGCTATTGAAACCTCATAGAAGGCTTACGAGAGGAGGAAGGGGAACCAAGCCAGATCTGACAAGAGGTTTCAAGACGACTCTAGACCTCCTATGCCTCAGAAGAAAGGTGGACAATGGGACCAGAAGTCTACCACCTTTCAACAGCTACCAAGATTGGGATATGTGCCACAGTCCCAATCTTTAGGGATGTTTGTTGCTCGTACAACTTCTGTTGATAGTACAGTCAATTCTGAGAGTGGTTCACAAATTCCCTTATGTAATTTTTGTCAAAAGAGGCACCCCAGATAGTGCCGTAGACAGTCAAGATCATGTTACCTCTGTGGTGAATCTGGTCACTTCATCATGCATTGTCTACAGAATCCAAACGCTTCTACCTCTATGGCTTCTCAAAATAATCTGAACAAGGGAAGGGAAGCAAAACAAGTGTCGTTTGGATCAGCAGGGAGACTTCGCAACACCAATGCTCCTTCAGTTGGACACGATCCTCAGACCTCAGCCCAGATGTATCATGTATGAGGCTGAGAGCAAATGGATGATCCAGATGTGATTGCAGGTATGATGGAATTATGTTCTGATCTTGTTTATGCTTTGGTAGATCCAGGCTCTATGTATTCCTTCATTAGTGAACCATTGATTGCAAATGATGCCTTAAAATCTGAATCGGTCACTTCCGAGATTGTTGTCTCTAACCCACTAGGAGAAAGTGAGGTTATTCGATCGGTCTATAAAGCTTGTCCTTTAAGGATCCAAGGGATCCTGTTTCTGGCTAACTTGATGGCCTTGTCCTTTCGTGAGTTCGATCTTATCCTAGGTCTTGATTGGTTAGCAGAACATCAAGCTTGGGTATATTGCTCAAAGAAAAAGCTATACCTCAGTGGACTTGGCAAAGAAAGTATAACCTTGATGAAAACTAAACTCGAGCCTAGTGAAGTTATCATGTGTGCTATTGAGTCTAAAGGAGATTTAAAGCTCAAAGATGTACCAGTAGTGAAGGAATTCCCTGATGTATTTCCTAATAAACTTCTGGGACTCTCTCCGATTCGAGAAGTAGAATTCGAAATTAAAGTGCAACCGGGGACTACATTAGTCTCTATTACTCTGTATAGGATGGCTCTAATCAAATTAAAAGAAATGAAGGCCCAAATCCAAGATCTTTTGGACAAGGGATTCATTCGACCAAGTTCCTTATCTTGGGGAGCACCAGTTTTGTTTGTCAAGAAAATGACAGATTGATGTGACTATACATTGATTACTGTCAGCTGAATAGAGTAACAATCAAGAATAAGTATTCGTTAGCAAGGATTGATGACCTCTTCGATCAGTTGAAAGGTGCTTCTGTCTTCTCTAAGATAGACTTGGGATCCGAATACTATCAAATGCTAGTGAAGGAGTCTGATGTTCCAAAGACCGCTTTCCAAACTAGGTACAACCACTATGAGTTCTTGGTAATGCCTTTTGGGCTTACCAATGCACCTGCAGCCTTTATGAACCTGATGATCCGTGTGTCCTGGCCCTATCTAGATAGATTCATGGTTGTGTTCATAGACGACATCTTGATCTATTCCAAGGACTCTGCCACGCATGAAGAACATTTCTGGATTGTGCTTTAAACTCTCCGAGAGAAATAACTGTATGGTAAATTCAGCAAATGTGAATTTTGGCTATCTAAAGTATTCTTTCTGGGTCACGCGATTTCTTCTGCGGGAATTCAGGTAGACCTAAAGAAGATTCAAGTAGTTATTGACTGGATTCCTCTGAAGAATGTTGGAGAAGTTCGTAGTTTTCTGGGCCTTGCAGGCTACTAGCGTAGATTCATTAAAGGGTTCTCGATGATTGTTGTACCCTTGACGAAGCTTCTCCGTAAAGAAACCCCCTTTGTATGGGCAGACGAGCAACAAAGGAGTTTTGATCAGCTTAAGCAAGTCCTAACACATGCCCCTATTTTGGTGCAAGCTGAGTCAGGCAAAGACTTCAACATATACAGTGATGCATCGCACTTGTGATTAGGTTGTGTGCTTATGCAAGAAGGAAAAGTCATTGCTTATGCGTTACGTCAGCTTAAACCACGCGAGCTGAACTATCCAACTAATGATTTGGAGCTAGCTGCCGTTGTGTTTGCCTTAAAGATTTGGAGGCACTATCTATACGGTGAGAAGTGTTACTTGTACACTGATCATAAGAGCATGAAGTATCTTCTGACCTAGACAGAGTTGAATCTTCGTCAATGATGATGGATGGAACTTTTGAAAGACTATGACTTGTTCATTGATTACCATCTTGGTAAGGCCAATGTTGTGGCTGATGCTCTAAGTTGGAAGCCCACTCCCTCCCCGAGATGTTTGAATGCTCACTTCTGGCTCAAGAAGCATGGCAAGTTATTGGGTAAATTAAGAGTTCAGTCGACCATCATGTCTCGAATCAATGCACTCCAAGAATCTGATGAGGAGTTGTGAACTCTTATTGAAAATATCAAGGCTAAGCCAGATCCTGACTTTGCTGTGAATTCCGAGGGTCTGTTGTGTTTTTAGAATAGTATCTGTGTCCCCGATAATGATGATCTTCGGGATCAAATCCTAAATGAAGCTCATTCGAGCCACTTTTCTATCCGTCACGGAGCTATCAAGATGTATAAGGATCTAAAAGAGTTGTATTGGTGGTCTGGCATAAAAAGTGAGATCACGAACTTTGTGGCTAGGTGCTTGACTTACCAACGGGTTAAAGCCGAGCACAAGGTGCCTACTGGTCTTTTGCAACCTATCGAGCTTCTATAGTGGAAATAGGAGCGTATTACGATAGACTTCGTAAGTGGCTTGCCAGTGAAACCGAAGAAGAATGATGCTATTTGGGTCATAGTGGATCGATTCACCAAATCTGCTTATTTCATCCCGGTGAGAATGGACTTCGGTTTGCCTAAGCTTGCTGAGTTGTACATCCGGGAAGTTATATGTTTGCACAGAATCCCTATGTCCATTATTTCCGATCGTGATCCACGCTTAGCATCCTGATTTTAGAGGACCCTACAAGAGGCTTTGGAAACCCGAGTGTACCTAAGCACTACTTTCCATCCTCATACTGATGGTCAATCTGAAAGGGTTATTCAGGTAACCTTATTTATCTTCTATCCACATGTATAAGCGTCATGTATCAATCCCAATTCTTCCTTGTAGATTTTGGAAGATATGCTCCGAGCTTGTGTTATCGACTTCAGGAATACGTGGGAGAAATCTCTTTGCTTACAACAATAGCTACCGATTCAAATGGCACCCTATGAAGCCCTTTACGGGAGAAGATGTAGAACCCCTCTCCGTTGGACCGAGCTTGGTGAAGGCAAGGTATTAGGCCCTGACTTACTTTGGGAGACCGAAGAAAGGGTGACCATTATCTGTGATCAGCTCAAAGCTGTGTTCGATTGGCTAAAAGCTTATGCTGATTTAAAAAGGAGGGGAATTCAGTATGATGTTGGTGAGAAAGCTTTTCTTAAAGTATCTCTGTGGAAGAAGATCCTTCGTTTTGGCAAAAAGGGGAAGTTGAGTCCCCGTTTCATTGGCCCATTCGAGGTGATCGAAAGAGTTAGACCTGTTGCCTACCAACTAGCCCTCCCCGTGGAATTAAGTCGGATCCATAATATGTTCCATGTCTCTATGTTGCGGAAGTACCTATCCGATCCCTCCCATGTGATCGAGCCAGAGTCTGTGGAGATCCAGTTTAATCTGACGTAGGAGGAGAAACCAATAGAGGTCATTGCACGAGAGATCAAGAGGCTTCGTAATAAGTTTGTACCCTTAGTGAAAGTCCTTTAAATGAGTCATTCAATTGAATAAGCAATGTGGAAACCGGAGGAGACAATGTGGAAGCAGTACCCCTATCTTTTCGGGTGAAAATGATACTGCCACTCATGAAGAGCATCTCCAGGTTGTGCTTCAGACTCTCTAAGAGAAACAATTGTATGCTAAGTTCAGTAAATGTGAGTTTTGGATATCTGAAGTATCCTTTCTAGGACACGTGATCTCTTCTGACAGAATTCAAGTTGATCTAAAGAAGATACAAGCAGTTCTCGATTGGATTCCTCCTAAGAATGTTGGAGAAGTAAGTAGCTTTCAGGGCCTTGCAGGCTACTATGGTAGATTCGTAAAAAGATTCTCGATGATTGTTGCACCCTCAGTGAAGCTTCTCCATAAAGAAACTCCCTTTTTGTGGACAGTGGAACAACAAAGGAGTTTTAATCAACTTAAGCAAATCTTAACCCACGCCTCTGTCTTGGTGCAACCCGAGTTAAGCAAGGACTTCACTGTGTACAGTGATGCATCCCACTTGGGATTAGGCTGTGTACTTATGCAAGAAGGAAAGGTCATTGCCTATGCTTCACTTCAGCTTAAACCACATGAGTTAAACTACCCTACACATGATCTGGAGTTAGCTACTGTTGTGTTTACCTTAAAAATCTAGAGGCACCATCTTTACGATGAGAAGTGTTACTTATACACCGATCATAAGAGCCTGAAGTATGTTTTGACTTAGAAAGAGTTGAATCTCCGTCAACGTTGGTGGATGGAACTTTTGAAGGACTATGACCTGGCCATTTATTACCATCCCGGTAAGGCCAATATTGTAGCTGACGCTCTTAGTCGGAAGCCCACTCCCTCCAGAGATGTTTGAATGCCCATTTTTGGCTCAAGAAGCATGGTAAGTTGTTGGCTGAACTGAGAGTTCAGTCAACCATCGTGTCCTGAATCAAAGCAGTCCTGGAATCTGATGAGGAATTGTAGCTTCTTATTGCTAAGATCAAGGATAATCTAGATCCCGAATTTGCCATGAATTCCGAAGGCTTGTTGTGCTTTTGAAACCGTATCTGTGTCCCCAATGATGATGATTTTTGAGACCAAATTATGAGTGAAGCTCATTCGAGTCATTTTTCCATTCATCCGGGAGCTATCAAGATGTATAGAGACCTGAAGGAGCTGTATTGGTGGTCTGGTATGAAATGAGAAGTTACAGACTTTGTGGCTAGGTGTCTGACCTGCCAACAGGTTAAAACTGAGCACAAGGTGCCTATTGGTCTCTTGCAACCTATTGAGCTTCCATAGTGGAAATATGAGCGTATTATGATGGATTTCATAAGTGGTCTACCAATGACACCGAAGAAGAACGATGCTATTTGGGTTATTGTAGATTGATTCACCAAGTCTGCTCATTTTATCCCGGTGAGAATGGATTTCAGCTTGCCTAAACTTGCCGAATTATACATTCATGAGATCTTCTGTTTGCACGGAGTTTCTATGTCCATCATATCCGACCGTGATCCATGTTTTGCATCCCGGTTTTAGAGAACCCTACATAAAGCTTTGGGAACTTGAGTGCACCTAAGTACCGCTTTCCGTCCTCAAACCAATGGCCAATCTGAAAGGGTCATACATGTAACCTTATGTTTCTTCTATCCATGTGTATAAGTATTTTGTATCAATCTCGAATCTTCCTTGTAGATTCTAGAAGATATGCTTCGAGCCTATGTTATCGATTTCGGGAATACGTGGGAGAAATCCTTACCGTTGGTGGAGTTTGCCTACAACAACAGTTATCAAGCTTTGATTCAGATGGCTTCTTATGAAGCTCTTTACGGGAGAAGATGTAGAACCCCTCTTTGTTGGACCGAGCTAGGTGAAGGCAAGGTGTTAGGCCCAGACTTAAAGATAAGGGATATTCAGTATGACGTTGGTGAGAAGGTTTTCCTCAAGGTATCTCTGTGGAAGAAGATCCTTCGTTTTGACAAGAAGGAGAAGCTAAGTCCTCGTTTTATCAGCCCATTCGAGGTGATAGAGCGAGTTGACCTGTTGCCTACTGACTAGCTCTCCATAAGAAGTTAAGCAGAATCCATAATGTCTTTCATGTATCTATGCTACAGAAGTACCAGTCCGATCCTTCCTATCTGATCGAGCCGAAATCTGTGGAGATTCAGTCCAACTTGACGTACGAGGAAGAACCAGTGTAGATCCTCGCATGAGAAGTCAAGAGACTTTGAAACAAGTCCGTACCATTAGTGAAAGTCCTTTGGAGAAGTCACTCAGTGGAAGAAGCAACGTGGGAGCTAGAGGAAACGATGTAGAAGTAGTATCCTCATCTCTTCGGTTAGAGTGAAAATTTGAGGATGAATTTTCTTAAGGAGGGGAGAGTTTTCACACCCCGAAAATCGGTCGGAATCAGGTTCCGATGATTGGAAATTTTGTACCGATTAAGCCTAAATGATGTAATTGTTGAATCTTGTACCCAATTTTGAAGTAATGAAAGTTATTTGGGCTTAATTGAAATGGTTGGACGTTTTTGTAAGGAATGGAAGTTAGGAGTTCCATTGAAAATGCTGGAAATGCCGAATCTGGGCAAGGCGTATCGATACGGTAGGACCTATACCGATAAGGACTAACTACTTTTAACTAACTTACCCAACTTTGCTTTTCCATATCGATACGTCCATAAGGTGTATCGATATGGGTCCCTGTCTATATCGAATTAGTGACCATTTTGTAAAGTTCGAGAAATTGGGGATGACTCACCTCCTTGTTTATCACCCCTTCACGTGAGAATAACCAGAAAAGATGACCATTAGTCATCAATTGCCTAAAGATTGTAAAAAGGCATGAATTGATGGAAATTCATTGTTTAAGCTTTCCCTTTGTCAAGGGAAAGCTCCTCATTGGCCCTTGATGGGGTGGACTATGATTAAGGCCATTGTCTTCTTAAAATGAATAGGGGAAAGCTCTCGTCTTTGTTTTGCTTCCTCGAAACCAAAACTAAACATTTGGTTGAAGAAACCAAGTACACACCTCCATTGTCATCTTCCTCCCTAAGCTCAAGCAAGCACCTTGATCCAATCCTTGGCCTTTGTTTGATTTTGATACATCAATTGAAAGCTTGCAATTGGGTGAGTAAAACCCCTATGTCAATTTGATGATTCCGCCAATCCTTAGAGTTTAATTTCAACATTTAAGTCTTGAATGTTCAAGCTAAGTCCATGTGTTAGATTGTTAATCTCCTTATGTTGATGTTGTCTACAAGCTTTGGTAATGTAACACCCCCTACCCTGGGTTAGTAGCAAACCAGCTCGGGAGCGTTACCAAGCAAGAACAAGGCATTACAACACAAGCAAGAACAAGAACAAGGCAAGAATAGATGAAGTCATCCTTATTAGATGAGTTACTTAACTAACAAGCAACCAAGCATACTTACTTATCAAGCAAGCTATCTTATATTTTGATTTCAAGTCATTATAGGTTACTACTTTAACAATTCAAATAACTTCATCTTACACCACTATTAATTCGATTGGCTTAAGTGTGCAACATACTTCCATTTCATTTCAATGTTCCTTAGATTGATACATGTACTAATTTCATACCTAAATTTACTAAACATGATCATGTTAACATACAATTGCATGTAACTAGTTTTCAAACATCTAGACCATTCAACAATCATTATACAAACACACAAAACACTTACAACAAGGTATGTTCGCACACAAGTGACCATATAATTCCAAGACATTCGAATGTTTCAATGTAAACTAGATCAAACACTTGATAATACCATTTGCATATTCATATATGCGCAACAAAACACCATTCCATTACATGTAATTTAAGTTCAATACATGTTTCACATTATCAACCAAGTTTGTAACATAGTAGGCCCATTCAAGAACACACATATATACAAGTTCAAGATTTCAAAATGTATGCATAGTTCACTATATACAACCTAAGTGCCACCAACTAGAGGAGTACAAAACAAGTATGAACCATACTTATGCTATGCTTGTGTCTTGCTTCAAGCTCAAGAAATCAGGCTTCAAGATCAAGCAACACTCGAATCCTTTCCATGTAGTTGGGAAGAATGAAAACAAGAGTGATAAGTACAATAATGTACTCAGTGAGGTAGTAACTACTTCTAACCATTTGTTTTATCAAGTTAAGAGTCAATTAGACAAGAATGATCCTAGCTAAGGATTTCAAGTATTCGGCTAGCATAAGGAACAAGAGGCAATGAATCATAATTCATGCTTTCATATCAAGAATTAAGTAAATCATGCTTACATGACAAGTAACATACAATTCATGGCTTTCATGTCAAGTAACATACAATTCATGGCTTTCATGTCAAGTAACATTCATCATATAACTTTCAAAACAAGTAACATGTAATATAGGATTGTTATTTCATTTGTTATCATTTAAACAACCCCCTTGGTACTTAGTTTGTATAGGTAATCGAGTCTCCAACCAACTGTCACAACAAGATGCATCGTAGTGCTGGTCAACCCCCTGCTATCGCCAAAGACCATATACGTACCCTTCGTCTGTCGCCAAATAGGGGGCCTTAGCCCTGGACCGTAGTCCACCCTGACACAATGAGCTCTAGACTCTAAGGCATGCCCTTCTACCTAGTCCAACTAGCTACCAAGGTTGTTCGATTTTAGCCATTATACAAGTATTTCAAGTTCAAGATCATGTCAAGTAGCAAGTTCATTATGCACTAGGCCCTTAGGCTAATTGAGCCATAGCTCACATATCATGTAATTCTCATGTGTTTATTTCAACAATTTGGGATAACAATTCAAGCAATTTCTTTAAACATTTGATCATGTAACACCCTAAAATTGGCCTAGAAATGTTACTACAATCTACACTATAGGCTAATTGAATTCATGAGCTAATCAATTTAAAGAAGAATGAACATTAGCCATCCTTAAGATCAAATAAGTGAAATTAGAACCAAATTGAATTGAAATTAAAACTAGAAGGCATAAATGAAAGGATGGAAATGTGAACATGCAAAACTCTATAGATTGCATGTAAAATTGAAATTAGATCAAGGCCTTGACACATGTTCTCGTTGGAAGAGAACATGTGCCAATTTGGATGATGACTCATGGCCAAGGAGGAAAGATGAACAAACATATTGTCATCTTCCTCCCATTATCATCTGCCTTGGCTGAAAATTTGAGAGAGAAAAAAGGGGAAAGAAAATCTTCATGCAACACCTTCAAATTCAAGCTCTTTGATTGAGCCTTTATCAAATTTAGCTTGGAGAAGGCATAATGCTTGATTCCAACTTGTTATAGATTGTTTGAACCTTGAGATTATGATGTCTTTGTTGTATGAATTGAATTGGGTGATTGTTATGTGTGTTAGGAGCATGCTAGCTTCAATTTGAACTTGAAATTGTGATTTTTAGTAACCAATTTGATAAAGGAAATATGTATAGTTGCTGGAAATTTTAGAAATGTGTTCATGGTTGAAAACAGTCTTGATTAGGGACTGTTTTGATAGAGAAAATGTTTAGACATGTCAATTTGATATAGAAACCTGTTTTGATCATGTATCTAGATGAAATGAAGATTGAATTGAGTAAATATGTTGCTGGAAAATGACTACACCTAATTGGATTAGTTAAACTAGGTAATGGACTGCCTAATTGATGAATTGGATGTGCAATATTGATCAAATAGATCAAATTAGGTTCAACATGATAATGCCCTATTTTAAGCACATGGCTAAGTGTATTAGATTGATCTAGACATGTAGGACATTAAAATGAATTGAATTGCCATGTTAGAACCTTGTTAAAATGAGTTAAGAAGCTAGAAACTCGACCTAGTGTAATCAGCCCTGAATGTTCTATTCTGGGAAGTAACTTTGAAAAATCACTATAAATTGTATATAATGAATTTAAGACTGAAATTTTTATGAACAACATCTTGATATGTCTAAATTAATTAGGAGAAAATAGAACTGAATTCTGGGTTGTATAATGAAATGTAGAGAAGAAACACTAGGGACAGTGCAAACTGTTCAGTGTGGCAAATTACCCTATCTTTAAATTAAAAACTGTATTAATTGGCAAAGAAATAAAATGCAAGCCTTATATGGTTATAAATACAATTTTGTTATCTTTCCAACGGTGTAAACCAATTGAAATTCCGACGTAAGGAATGAAAGTTACGCATGATTAAGTGACTAGAGTGCAAGCTGACTGGCAAGAGCAGTATAGGTAATTGCACACTGTTTTGTGGCAATTTGTAAACTGTTTTGTAAAGAGTTTTAGGACATTGATTCTACCTTGTTTTACATGAACTAGAATATAGATAAGTGTAGTCAAGTGTAATGGAGAATGTATATGAGCATACTGCCATATTTGTGTATGTTATATGCTTGTAACATTGCTTGATTGAATGATCTTGTCTTGACATGTTTGTACTTGCAATGTGATAGAACCATCAGTAAACTTGGTGGAAGAGGATAGAGTGGATCATCCTAAAGCCAAGAAAAAAGGAGTGTGGATCCAAGACTAGCTATGCTTGGAGTATTATGAGTGTAGTTATCTCTAGGGTTAGGACTAGGTCCTAACCAATGCATACTTGTTTACATTCTTGGAATGTTAAATGAACCTAATTGTGGACTTGACTTAATAAGGGAAGAATGACTAGTAATGCATGAAGTTTGATCACATCTTGAATACATGTTTTATTTGAATGCTAAGCATGTTTAAATGGTACATTGATGCATGTGATCGAATGCTAAAGACTTGCTTGAGATATCATCTCATCTTGATGAAACGAAACATGAAAATTACATTAAATGTGAGCTATGGCTCAAATGGACTAAGGGCCTAATATGAAATGAACTTGCTTGACATGATCTTGATCTTGAAACACTTGAATAAATGGTAAATCGAACAATCTTGGTAGCTAGTTGGACTAGGTAGAAGGGCATGCCTTAGAGTCTAGAGCTCATTGTGTAAGGGTGGACTACGGTCCAGGGCTAAGGCCCCTATTTGGCGAAAGAAGGAGGGTACGTATATGGTATTTGGTGACAGTAGGAGGGTTTGACTAGCACTATGGTGCATCTTGTGGCGACAGTTGGTTGAAGACTCAATTACCTATACAAACTAAGTACCAAGGGGGTTGTTTAAGTGATAACAATTTTAATAACAATCCTAAAACACATGTGACTTGTCTTGAAAGCTATGAATAGTATGTTACTTGTCATGTAAGCATGACTTTCTTGAGTGCTTGTTTTGTAAGCATGATGTGCTTGATTCATGATATGAAAACATGAAGCATGAATTCTTGATTTTTGTTCTTGATGGCCGAATGCTATGATCCTTAGCTAGGATTATTCTAATGCTTGATATCCTTGATTCCAAAATAAAACCGTTGTTGCTTACTAGTTCTACTAGAGTTCAATACTCACCCAACTATCTTCGAAGCTTCATATATTTTTCTCTAACCCAAACACTTAATTCCATCGAACATATGTTGCATATCCACCAAGTTCCCAAGAACTCAAGCAGTTCTTCTATCAAGGTCTAATGCAACACCAGAATCTTAGTTCTAATCGTAGTCGGTAAGCCACCCTTTCACTATGCTACTCTGATAAACTCCACACTGGTTTTACCATACATAAAGACAAACTATTCCGAATCTTGGGTAGAATAACCATTCCATTAATAATGTCCATGATTATGTCGACACATTCATGAGTCCAAACTATCTCGTGACTTATCCTTAGAGTCCAATCATCACATCGAACACAATCTTTATCATGACTTCTCTGTACCCTTCATCACACGATACTCGAACTTTAGACCATCACGCTAAAACCTCGAAACTCATTGACTAAAGGTAGAGTTATCTACCACAAAGGATGGGTAACGGTCCTTTCTCGCTACTCATCGGCCCATAACATTCAACGCCAGCACTCTTTGCCAAACCACTACGAAAATGACACATGTTCGTCCCAAATGAACCACTTGGCGACGACACTCGCATTCACTCACTTGTACCAATGAGCCCCTACTCAAGAAGTTCAGTTGGTGCCATACTACAAGGTGATGGACACAAACACCGAACTCGACATTACCTCTATTTAGGGTTCTAACCCATGACCAAGAGGTAAGCCCGCTCATTCCTCGAATAACATTCCCACCATCTCTTAATCTTCTACAAGCTCTAAAGCCTTAGACCCCCAACCCATGTATCCATTGTACGGGGTTAGGAATGTCTTACCACTTACCGAACTACTCTTGAATTAGCATCCCTAAAACATAGCGATCGCGCTAGGGAGGGAAATTTTTCCTCGCACCCATTACCAACAAATGGGTTCACCCAGAATAACGAAGCTTCAAGACTTTGTTCGAAAACCAAGGTGTGCGCTAACCCAAGCAAAAGGTAACATCCACAAGGAAGAGAGCAATCCTAACAAGTCCACAAGGACCGTTACTCTCAATCCTTTCCCTCCATCCACGATTGAAACCTTACCTACTAGCACTTACAAATCTAACAAATTAATAAACCTGACACCCACTTCTAGATCTTACCACAACATTTATTCGGTGAGAATCATCACCCTTGAATGAACGAGGAATTAGATCTCCGCCAATACAACAACTGAAACCAAAACGAAACATAGATACTTGACATATCATTGGTGGCAAGTTATCATCTCTGACCTAAACGGTAGGCTATCTAACAATGGCCCGAGCATCAACTATGATGATGGATCTCATAGTACCTCCACCCTAATCCAAACAGCACCCTAGCACCACCTCTAGCAAAACTCTAACTAAGCCAAGAATGTGCCATCCTCTGAAACTGAACTAGAGTAGCATCATCCGTGGTCGATAATTTCTCGCCATCTGACCTGGTGCTCGACACTTGAAGCAAACCTTTCGTAACAAAACGCATATTCCAAGATGATGTCAGCCACAACGGTCACAAACTAGTGGCAACGACGCTCCGACTAAACCATCAATACTCCCCTTTGGACCAGAAATCAAGGAACTCTTATGAACCCTCAGCCTAGATCCTTTGACTGACTTTCGGTAGCTCATCTGAAACAACTTACTTTACACCTCTCAATGCATAAAACCTCCTAGACGGAGCCTGAGAATGACCTACAATGTTCTGAATTCCCAAAGTTCAATTCCTTGAGTCTCTAATCCAACTCGGTGTTGAACTCTAAAGTCACTTGAGTGTCTTTGCATTGTAAGCCAACTCCGAGAATGTTCCAAATAGAACCGTTGTCACATATATTCAAAGGTCAATATTTAATCCAGGCCAAAACCTCTTATACCTCAACTCCTCGATGGCATCCAATTCCAAGGCATATTAGCTCGACCGCAGAAAATCTTGCTCATGCCCAAACACTAATGTAATTATTCTTGAATTCTTCTAAGAAGAAGATCCCATACTAGAAGTATGGATTGAAGTCCCAACATCAATGATCTTCTTCCGCTTATAGGCATTGCCCTAAAGAATGGTAACAATGCAATCAACATCATCTTTAGGACTACCTTTCATCCACCTCAGAAATATTTGAGTTTCATCTAACCATTGATCAACTTTGATCAGGTCATCATCTCCTGAGCCTTCAATATCCTTTGGCCCGTAACGACGAAGCCTCTCACGTTTGAGAAACACAGCTCTCTTCACGACTTTGTCAGTTGTGTCCAACGCCATCTGCCAAATCTAATCTGAATCCCATTAAGAGGGTGGTGGTTTATCATTCTCATTACCAAAGGTTTGGTTCCCTCAGACCCCCAAAGCTTCAAGCACTACACTTGACATCACAAGTTGGCTTGTGTTCGAACAGTCAACCAATGTCTAAAATCATATCAATTTTCAAAAGGAAAACTCTACCGAGTCTGTCACAACCCCCAAGCCTCAATCGAGCATCTCCAATAACCTCGCCCACAGTCACATTAAATTCTAAGGGTTTTCCACTTACACTCCAACTCTAAGACTTCAACTAGAATACTCCATTCTCGGGTGATTTTACTATGGACGTATGAATATGTGGGTCCTCAGAATCCACCAATCTCGAGTATTGTTTTTCACACATTCAACGATGTCCCTCTATCCACCGTTATAATCAATTCGCAGCAAGCGTACGTTGCTTGAAATCTCAAAGCGTTCAGCTTACTAAGAGTGTACTTGGAATCCCACATATATCAAGTACCTCATAACATTAATGGAATCACACATCTTTCAGCAATACTATATCACCATCACCTGGTACCGTATCTTCGAGGATCCCTCACTACGGATAAAGAGACTCTTGGTTGACTCTCAACCACTAGCCGATCAAAAAGTTGGTCCTCCTTAACCATACCATAAAGGTCGTCCATCGAACGCGTGGAGTCTAACCACTGTAAACTCCCAAGATTTAACCGAAGGCTTCAAGGTATCTCATGTCACAAAACCACGAGTATTAATCAAGTGATGACAGGAGGGCACACCCTCAACTCTTGCATCCTTTCATGATAAATTGCTTAACGTTTAGGACAACCTCGATCTAAGAATCATCATCTAAGAAATGCAGCCATCATCTCAGCCCTCGTGACCACGATTGTAACTATCTCAACGTTGCAATCAGCGACACACAAGAATACAGGGCACACCATCCAGATTATGGTCTTGAAAGAGTACAAACTTAGACTCAAAGGCTCGTATTCACTAGACACCTATCCACGACTCCTAACCACCTCGGGGATTTCCTAGAATCGGCTAAACCTAGGCTCTAATACCACTAAATGTAATACCCTTGACCTGGATGTCATATTTGGGCTTCAAGCCCAAACCACTACCATAAAATTTTGACCTAGTTTAGCCCAGTCCATAAATCAATTTCCATGAAAACCATTGAAGTCCAATAACTTAACCATATATATTAGTTTTAAAAATGTTTACAATGGAGCTCCATTTAAAATTACATTATAAAGGCTTTCGACTCACATTTAAAATCCAAAACACAAGTTACAAATATACAATAGGGTCCTATAAATACATAGCCTAAAGACCTAAGTATTATACTCTGGTGAGACGTGGCACTGGAATCCTTCACTAATGGTGCTCCTCCAAGCAATGTGCCGAACCTACTAACCTGCAAACAGAAACAACGATTTCGAACGTTGAGCTAACAAAGCTTAGTGGATACACTTTCACTCAATCATGCTTCATGCAAATCATAAATATGAGCATTTAACTAAGATGACAACATGGCAATTAAACATCATGCAAACGTGGCGCTACCTCTAGCCGCCTAACCACATAGCAAGCACAAGAGAACATAGCTTCTCAAGCATAGGCCCTTAACCATAATATACATACATATATATATATATATATATATATATATATATTCATGAGGGAACACATGCTCTCATCACAACAATCATCATACATGGCACACATGGCCCAACCATAATCATAAATGGCAATATAACATCATATAAATATGGCGCTGCCTTTAGCCACCAAATCATATAGCGTACAAGCATTGTACCACGTCCACTAAGCATTGGGATAGTACACTCATTCTCGGAATCTCTCATCGAGCATATAAGTATATACCATAATATAGGAGTGCGGCCCGCGACCACTAAGCATTGTGATACATACACTCTAAGTGAAGCCCGGTTCCACTAAGCATCGGGATACATACACTCTTTGGGGTGAGGCCCAGTACCACTAAGCGTCAGAATATATACACTCATGCTCAGAATCTCTCATCAAGCATCTTCGAAAGAGTCTCGGTCCCATTAAGCATCAGGTTCATACTTTCAAAAATATTTAACCATGGTGTTGCAACAAAATTTATTTCTCACTAGGTATCCAGATCCCACCAAACAAGGTAACTCCAACACACAAGTGCCCTTACTCGGCACGTAACAACACATGACCCACCAAGGATCCCCATGGTTGTTATTCAAACAAGTCACCCAAAACCCAAAGGCATGATCCCAAATCAAACCTACGATTTATAAAAGGTAGTTTAAGTAGTTTCCTACTATTTTAAACCTTACTAACACCAAATTTAAGATTTTCCATAGATAAAGGCTGATAGGTTATAATTATACACTTTGTTATGATTAAACCCTCCATATTCTAGTTATAATAACTACTTAATTGTGGAAATTATGTTTGTTTTGTTTTAGGATGTGAAATATGGATGAAATGGTGAGAAACAACTCAAAAGCATGGTTTTAACTCCCCATGTGAAAATCAAGTCGTTGGGAAGAAAGTAGAACTAGGTAGAAGCTTGTCTTCGATAAGGCGTGACCACGCCTTATGATTGATGCAGGTCTGGTTTTGACATGAAGAATCTGCCTTATTGAATCACATCTGAGATAAAGCTCACTTTTATGTATATTTCCCTTATTTTGGAAGTATTGGACCAAGAATCAATATCTTTCATTAATTAGGATTTTATTATTTAAATTTCCCATTATCATATCTTACCTAATTGGATTAAAACTCAAAAACTCAAGTATTCAAACAACCAATTTATCAATCCAACTACAAGGCAATCACATTGATGATTTCCAAGAATACAAGGGAGTTAGTAGTGTACTAACCTTAAGCAAAGATTCCCGAACCCAAGTTTCCCACAACTTTTCTCAAGCTTCGTTCCTGCTCCATGCTTGGAAATGTTCATTAACCACTCTCACATTCCCATAAACATGAAAATCAAACCAAAACTTAGAATAATTATATATATAGGCTTAACCACAAAATTACAACCTTTAACTCAAGGAAAAACTCCAAAAGCTTAACTTCCTCAAAAACCCATAAATTGGTATCTTACCTTTCCAAGAGATGTTAAGCTTTTCTTGAAGCTCTTGAAGAGGAGATTAATTTCTTCTTCTATCATGAATCTCGAAATGCAACTTGAGAGGTAAAGATTTGATCTTTAAACCTTGGTGGACATGGTTTTCCATGGAGAAAAAGTGACGGAGAAAATGGAGCAGAAAAGATGAGGAAAGAGAGTGATATCACAAGCCCACACCTTGTCCCCCCTTTAATCACTTGAAGACAAGGGGAATGAAAGTGATCAGCCATTTCATTTAAAAAAATGGTGCAATCGCAACACCCAAGTCCCATGTTTTCCCTTTTTACAAAACGGTCACCTTTGTTGAGATGATCACACAAAGGAAAATGGCAAAGAGGGGGTGAATTGGCTTTTTAAATTGAAAGGGTGCAAATTTGAAGATGAAAAATTGAGACACATGGATTTTAGCGTGGTTCAAGATTAGAACAAGCTCTACATCAACTACCTCAGCACCCTACTGAGGATTTCAATAATTCACTCACTGAATTCGTCCCCTTTTCTCAGCTTAGTAGGAAACCGTTACAAACAATTAAACTTTCAACCCCAAAGCTTAATCAAAAATCATTTTTTTTACAAAAAGAAATTTGCAAACTGAAAAAGACCTCTCAAATAGGTTGATTTGTTGCCCAATTACAAATAACCATTCCCCAAACTTGAAATAAATGGATACAATAAAAATTACACAAGTGGGGGTACAAGATTTGACTCTAAGAGCTCAAAGGGATTGGATTTGTGCTTGATTGCTTTTCAATTGATCATTGGTTGTTGATGTAGCTTTTTAGGCTTGCTTTTATACCCCCTTCATTGATTTCTATCCATTTGGGTAGTTGGCATCATCGATAGAGCCATTGCAATCTCTTTTTTCCACCATTACTGCACTTCTATAACCTACCATATCGGTACATGAACAGTCGTATCGATACATGTCTCAAAATAGAAAGAGTTGTTATGTACAAAATACAAGGGTGTATCGATATGCGGGGTAGAGTATCGGTACTGTCTCAGTGTAAAACAAGGGGCGTATCGATACGGAAAGACCGTATCGGTACGGTATTTGCTCACTAGAATCCAAGTTGAAAGTTTAGGAAAATGGCACCGGAACACTTCTAGGGTGTATCGATACGGTTCAATGGTCATTTGAAAATACTAATTCCAATAACTGACAAACAACAGCTATAAAATTAAGTGCCAAGATTTGCAAAACTAACCAAACCGTATCGATACGGTATGAGCCGTATCGGTACTCTGAAGTAAAATCTTAAACCCAGATGAAAAATTGTATTGATACGGGGACAACTGTATCGGTACACTAAAGCCTATTTACAAGCCCAAATTAAAAGTAGTATCGACATGGGGATAACCGTATCGGTACACTTTTTTCGATTAAAATTCCAGTGTTGGAAAATTGTATCGGTACGTTTAAGGCATATTAATACGCCTGGGCGTAAATGCCTAATTTGGTTTTGAAACACTTAGAAAATTTTATTGGGTTTAAGGTTTTTGACTTAGAAAACAATTTTGGTTTAAATGCTTGCATTTTTGTGATACTTTTGGTAGTTAAAAATTTATTTACTTTTGCAATTTGGTCCTTAAACAATTTGTTATATCAAAATCAAATATGGGTTTTACAATCTCCTCCTTTTTGATATAACAAAACCAAAGTAAATTTTTAAGTGTTTTGAAAACTTTGAAAACTACTCCCCCTTACTTTAAGATAGGTTTTCAAAAAAGTTTGAAATAAAATTTAAGCTCTTTACTTCTCCCTCTTTTTGTTAGATCAAAATCAATGATAGTAAAGGATAGAAACAAGAAATACAAAAATGAAGCATAATTCAAAGCATAATCAAAGAAACATAATTATCTTTGAGAGTTCAAAGCAATAACCAAATCATAATTCAAATCCAACTTAAAACTTAAAGCAAACATAAATAAAAAAACATAGGGTTCTTGAAACAAATAACAAAGGTGCATAAAATAAAATAAAAATCCTAAGATGATATGAATATGCCATGAGATGCACAATAACTAAGACTCGTCCCCATCGTTGTCATCATCTTCATCATATTCATCTTCATTGGCTTGAGTTGAAGCCAAGCACCATGGAAGGCGGTGAAGGAGACGTCCATGGAAGCTTGTTGTTGCTCAATGGAGGTGACTCGGTTCCCGATGGTAACCATTCTTTCTTCCAAGGAAGTGAAGCGTGTATTAATAGCGGCAAAGCCCGAATTCATGGTGGTATCTAAAGAAGCAATATTGGTACCCAAGGATGTGAGTTGCTCATTTAGATACGCCATGAGGGCATCCATGGAAAGTTGGGCAATAAGAGCGGGAGGAGCCACTAGAGGAGGTTGAACTTGTGGAGGAGGTGCTTCGATACGAACCCACTCGTTGTCAATGAATTGGAATTTTGATCTAACAAGAGATCATTCATCAATTGGTTTACCAAGAGGCTCAGAAGCATCATGAGAACAATCAATCTCCAAGGCACTAAATATGTGGCTCAAAGTCGTGCCATAGGTGAAGGAGGAGACTTGGTCGGTATGACAATGTTGGACAAGGAACACCAACTCCGCAAACATAATTTGACAAAGGTTTGGGCGCTTACCCTCACAAAAACATCGAAGACAAAAATCATCAACTTGCCAGATAGTTGAGAATTTCCCACCGGATGGACGGATCCACCAAGAGATGATGAGATGGAGGATGTGATCATGGGCCATCAAGGACGGTAACGGAGCCAAGTTGAGTATGGCCCAATGAGTGTTCATCATCAATTCCCACATTCTCAAACCCAAAAACATTACATAAAACCGTTTGATCAATCCTAAATTTCTTTCCCAGGAGATAAGACTCAATAGCAATAGCCTCAATTTTTTTAGAGTTGGGGATACACCGGGCATTAGCAAAAAAGATTAAAATAAGGTTACGGTATAAAAATCCGAGTATACTCAAAAAGACTTAAAATTCCATTGTCGCAATAAACCAAAGTATTTGAATTTAAAACACTCAGAGTTCAAAAAACAAATTGAAACAACACACTCACAACGTATAATGAATGCTTGATATTGTTTAAAGTGAGCCATGGCCGAGGGAGTTAGAAAACTCTTTTGAAAAATGTAGGGAAGATTTTGTTTTATAATACCCGCATGGTTTGTGTTTGAGGATTGACCGGTTTCAGTAGTTCTTGGTCTTTTTCTAGGTGTCATAGTAAAACCTGAAATCAAAGATAAGGCAAAAACAACATGTATGTACAAACATCACATTCGATCCAATGAGTAATCCAATAACCAAGGTATTGATAAAATACTATATTTTATAGTTTAAAAATCATATAAAAGTATAAAAAGATTTTTGGGAAAAAGAATTTAGAAAAATAGTTTAGAAAAATATACGGTATAATTTATTGGACAAAATATGGTTAAATTTGAAATAAATGTGAAAATAAATAAAGTAACAAGATTACATTAATTAGAAAATTAAAATAAAGGACAAAAAACAGATTCGAAATAACCAAATTCGGTTGTTGAGGCCTACTAGGAACGTAGTTTCCTTAAGACTGATTCAACCGCTCTTTGGCGCTAGAGGTCGTCGGTCTCCCAGGATACAATAGCGGATGATTATCTTCAGCAGCACCACTCAGAAATCACGAACGTACTCGAGCCTTCGACTATCACCAAAAAACTATGCAAGTTTGGGAGAGAAAACATTTTTAATTGTGTAAAACCTAGAAGGTTTACATGCTATTTATAGGGTTAGGAGTTTCATCGGAAATAAAACTTGTGAATTATTTGAATTTTATTTAAAATAAAATTCATTTATAAAATAGCATTATCACAATAATATTTGAATTAAAAGATAATATCTTATCAAATACTTATCCTTTTAATTCCAAAATATTCAAAAAATAATATTCAAATTTAAGGATAACCTCAGTAATTTATCCTTTTATTTGAGATATTAAAATGCTATATTTAAGGAAAATTATCTCGTAATGGGTTAAAATATCCGCAAGCCCACGTAGGGCCCGACTGGTCCAGACATTCACGTTACCCATATCATTTAAGCTTAACGTATTCAATAACCACCAAGTTGTATATAAACATCTCCCACACTTGGTAACCCATCAATATGGGATATAAGTTTTTCTCTTTTCCTTAACTCAATTCACAAGCCCACTTTGAGCATCAATTTCTCGTTCATTACTCAACCACTTTGAGAATATGAGATACCATTGTAAAGGTCTCATGGAGTAGAATAAGACCCAACCGAATCCTTATTCAAAACTCCACCTTTACCATTCAAAATATGGCTCAAAAGTAACCAATTTCTTCACATTTTCCAACAATCCCCCACATGAATGAAATTGATGCATTTTATCAAAACCATTTTGACTCGATGTGATGATAGTTTCTACGATTGATAGTTGCATAGGATAGGTAGGTGTCCACCCTTGAACCTTCCCTTGTGAAAGTATATTTACTTTGCTGGCTGCCCAGTAAACGTGATGTCCTTGAACTATTCTATCGTTTGTATAAACGATGATATACTCCACACAACTACCTTTATGACATGAGTTTAGTTCTCATGGTTATGTCTATATGGCCATGGACATCGCTTGGTTCTGTGAGAGTTTAAGAGAACTATGCCCAATAGTCTCTTTGAAGAGGCCCCACTTCACTCTTACATAGGTGACTTATGTTGCTCAGCTTCACCGACGCACACAATGGTCATTAAAAGCATTGCTTAGCTTGTTCCGTTTTTAGTCATTGTTTACATCATAGGAATGGACTTGGGAGAGTAACCCCCACAATGATCGCACAAGGTCTATGTGATTAGGTTGTCCATTTGAACCTAGATCTTGGGATCTCCAGTCAACTAGGTAGGGTTTTCCTTCTCATAGTGCCTTAAATTTTCAGGGGCTTTAGTCTCATTCCTTTCAAAGTTTTCTCAACTTGATCTTGGTTTAACCCTTTGGTTAGCAGATTCGCAACGTTATCCTTGATTTTACATAATCAACAGAGATAACTCCATTTGAGATCACTTGTCTAATTGAGTTCTGGCTATGCCAGAATCATCCTTGTCAAATTATTCAAGAATTTGTCCACATAGTGTGACTGAGTCAATATGAAACCTTCAGATAACCGTTTGATTTGGATGCCCAAAATCAATTGTTTCATTCTCATATTTTTCATGTCAAATCTTGAATTTAACATGTCATTTGTACGTTTACCATTTCATTGTCACATATAACAATGAGCGTGTCATATGATCATATATCCTAATGCACACATTTGTCACACTATGTCATCATGACAATGTTTTCGTTTCAACCTTTTGTTGAACGTATGGACTATTTTCCATTTATATTCTTCAAGCTTCGTTCCATTGAACTTGGACTAACTTCCCTAAATATTTAGGAAATATATTTCAAAAAATGAGACATTCTTTGTTTTCATTATCACATTCTTGTGAATCTATTTTTACACAAGAAATTGATATTCGTTACATAATCAATGAAAATATAGTCCTTTTATTTTCATTTACTTCGGTAATAGGAATATTACCTTTGCAAGACACCCCTCATATTTTTTATGTAGTTTTAGGAAGCTTTTATTTCCTTCCATAACTCATATGGTGTCTTATTAGTTGATAGAACAACTCCCCCCACATGTTAGGCACATTTTGAAGTTTCAATTCTTATTTTCAAAATCATTGTACCTTTTTGATGTTGCAACATTACTCACACAGAGTTTCTCAAAATTAATTGATATATTAATTTTTGGATTTCAACATCCTACTTATAGAGAATAATTTCTCTATAGCATTTTTACTTTTAAGCAAATCACTAGTTTGCTCTATCATGAAGGTAATTTCCTCTGAACAACAATTTTCCATGTCAATTGTTACCCAATAACATTGACCTTGAAGAATTGTTCCTCATCTTATGGCAAATGAAGCATTTCCAAGAAAATTTGCTTCTTAACCACACCGCTTAGTCCACGGTTTGAAGTCATTTTTAACTTCCACTACGTTTATCATGGTAATATTTGTCTTAGCAATATTTATCTTAACAACATTGGAAGAAGGTAACAAAATTTACCTTATCCTCTCTAAATAATAGAAAGATCATCTTTCAGATCTTTGACCGAGTTTATTATGGTCAATTATGCAACAGCTTTTGTTGCCACGTTTGAAATTCTTTCCAATGAATTTCAGTGGTTGTTTCCATTTTGTATTTATGGTCCAACGACCCTCACAATTCTTTAGCCATTTTTAAACATTGTGCACTTCATAGCATGCATCAGAATAGGCTTTAAGAATTTAATTCTCGACATAGAGAATAAAGTTCTTTTATGCTTTGATTCGAGAACTCAGTCGGAATCAGCGCTATGAATTTGGTAACCAATGTTACTTCTCGAAATAAATTCACCGATTTATTTCCAAAATAGAATCATACTTGATTCTTTAAGAAATAATAACTTTAAGATATTTCTCTTTCCAAAATAAATTTACCAATTTATTTTAAGATTGAATCATTCTAGATTCCCATGAAATTAAATCCAACGATTTATTTCCCTTAACAAATTAAAATCAATGCATGATTCGAGCATAGAAATAAATTTAATGATTTATTTCCTTTTACAAAATTGAATCATACTTGATTCACTTGAAAATAAATTCAATAATTTATCATCTTTTCCAAAAATTAGAATCAACGCAAGATTCTAATGAAAAAATAAATTTTATTCCCATCACATCTTCTGTTAAACGTTGGGATTAGTAGCACTAAAACACAAAACAGAGATACCAAAGCAACTCAATCAAAAGGAAATAATCCTTTGATTTTAATTTCGCTGATTCTTGTTTGGAATATCACATAAACCCATTAAAACGGCGAGAATTAAATCCCGAAATGAATTATTTATGATATCATTGTTTCCAAACAAATCACAAAATTTCTCATGGTTATCCTACACTTTTTCATGGAAAATTATTGGTTGAAATAATAATCCAAAGGGTTTCCAAACACAAATAATAATTATCTCAATAATTATTATTTCCCAAGGAAAGTACGTTCATTTTCCATGCCATATTGGCTCGTTAGTTTCCACCAATAGATAACCTTGCCTTAAACCTTTTACTCACATGATAAAGGTTCTACAATACATGCAAACATGTATTTACATATGATTTTAATCCTTGCTAAAAGCGAAGGTATTAAATCAAACGTGTACCTCATGATACATACCAATAAATCGAAATTTAATTTCGTTTATTTCTGATTTTGATTTTGCACAAAATTCGTAACCTCAGTTACTCTTAACGACAATTTCTGTAACACAGATTTGTCCCGTTTATTTCTGAGATCTAAGCAAACCCATTAAAATGGCAGGATAATTCCTAAAACAAATTTATTTTCTTGACTCACACACTTATCTCGAATCGCCTTTTGAAAATATAATCTGTCTTAAGACTGTTGGACAAAAGACGGTTAAATTCGAAATAAATGTGAAAATAAATAAAGTAACAAGATTATAGTAATTAGAAATTAAAATAAAGGAAAAAGCACATTTTCAAATAACCAAAATCGGTTGTTGAGACCTACTAGGAATGTAGTTTCTTAAGACAGATTCAACCGCTCTTCGGTGCTTGAGGTCATCGGGCGTCGGTCTCCCAAGATACAACAACGGATGATTATCTTTAGCAGTAGCACTCATAAATCACGAACGTATTTGAGCCTTCGACTATCACCGAAAAACTATGCAAGTTTGGGAGAGAAAACATTTTTAATTTTGTAAAACATAGAAGGTTTACAAGCTATTTATAGGGGTAGGAGTTTCATCGAAAATAAACTTGTGAATTATTTGAATTTTATTTAAAATAAAATTCATTTATCAAATAGCATTATCACAATAATATTTGAATTAAAAGATAATATCATATCAAATATTTATCCTTTTAATTCCAAAATATTCAAAAAATAATATTCAAATTTAAGGATAACGTCAGACATTTATCCTTTTATTTGAGATATTAAAATGCTATATTTAAGGAAAGTTATCTCGTAATGGGTTAAAAATATCTGCATGCCCACGTAGGGCCCCACCGGTCTGGACATTCACGTTACCCATATCATTTAAGCTTAAGTTATTCAATAACTACCAAGTAGAGTCTTGTATATAAACATTTCCCACGCTCGGTAACCCATCAATATGGGATATAAGCTTTTCTCTTTTCCTTAACTCAATTTACAAGCCCACTTTGAGCATCAATTTCTCATTCATTACTTAACCATTTTGAGCATATAAGATACCGTTGTGAAGGTCTCATAGAGTAGAATAAGACCCAACTGAATCCTTATTCAAAACTCCACCTTTACCCATTCGAAATATGGATCAAAGTAACCAATTTCCTTACATTTTCCAACATAATTTTATATTTGAATAAATAATTTTTAGTTCTGAAAAAAAATTATAAAAACTTTGAAACCCATATTATATATAAACTAAAAACACAAAAATTGTTTAAAAACAATATAGAAATTAAAACAAAAATGAAAAGAGAGAAAAAAAATTATACCTTGAGTATGGAATATGGATGAATGAAGGATGAGGATGCACCAAAATTGATGATAAAGTCTTAGCCTTGACTTGAAAATCAAAAAACCTCAAGAAATTTTAAGATTGTGTGAGAAATCAAAGGATTTTGATGGGGTTTTATAGGGAAAATTCGAACTAGGGTTTTGGGAAAAAATATTTGTTTTAATTAAATTTAAAAAACCCTTTTAATGGGCATTTAAAGGCTCTAGCGGCTAACCGTATCGATACGTCACGTGGCTATATCGATCCACCATACCGATACGCTTTTCAAGCCGTATCAATACGCGTGACCATATCGATACATTATTGACTGTATCGAAGCGCACTCACGAACTCGTATCGATACTCTATAACCCGTATCGATACGCCTTTGCCAGAAATGACATTTTGGGCACAAAAGAGTCCAAAAATTCAATTTTAATTGAATCGAAATGCATGTGAATGATGAATGAGTAAAATGTATGGACTAAAATAGATGCATACTCCCCCTAGCAACAAGCATAGAAACATAAATAGGCAAAATCACAAGAGCATGACAATCAATCAAAATTCAAGCAAATTTTGCACTAAAGGGCTCTAAAAGGTCAAGATAGGCTGGTTAAACCTAACTCTCTCCTAAGAGACCAAAAGCGCTCTTTATCTAATGGTTTGGTAAAGATATCTACTAATTGGTTCAAGATGTCTACATACTCTAGAACAACATCATTTTTCGAGACATGACCTCTAATGAAATGATGTCTTATCTCTATGTGCTTGGTTATAGAATGTTGGATGGGATTCTTAGCGAGACAAATGACACTAGTGTTTTCACACTTAAGAGGTATGGTACCTACATTAATTCCATAGTCTAGAAGTTGTTTCTTTTTCCAAAGGACTTGAGCACAACAACTTCTGGCTGATATATATTCCACTTCAGTGGTAGATAAGGCTACACTATTTTGTTTCTTAGAGAACCAAGATATGAGCATACTACCTAGGAATTGACAAGTACCAGAGGTACTTTTTCTATCTATCTTACAACCCTTATTTAGGTAACTTGTTTTCACAAAGCATGGTTCTAGCCATTTCCTCTAAAGTACGATTTGTAACACCCTCTACCCGGCCTAGGAGAACGACCAGCATAGAACGTGTTACTGAACAAGTTAACAAGATTCTTGCTTAAAAGTCTCAGCAATTATCATGCAAAGGTAGGTCATTCTTGGAAAAATCAGAACAATTTAAAACTTTTGAATTTAGGGAAGCTTGTTTGACTTCTATCATAGCTTAAGAAAGGTCTGATATTCCCATATTTACTACTAAAAGCTAAAACTTAGCATGTTCTCTTTTTCCTAACTCAGAAGAAGATTTATCTTTCAAAACTTTAATATGAAATCTAAATTTCGATATATACTTATATAGTAACATTAAATCATGTCTTAAACAGATAACAAACGCATGAGGTGATTTTAACTATGCACATGTTAACTCTTCCTTTCAAGCCAAGCAACCCTCCCTAAAAGAAAACACTGCCATTCGAATAAGTATATTAGGGTTCCAGCTACTTGACTCTCATGTATTTAAATCTAGAATTACAACATATATAAATATCAACAAAGACGTCCTTATCGATATACTTCATTTTTACATTGCGTATCATAAAACATCATTATAAGAAACAATAATCAATATATTATCCTTTAGACATCGCTATGCATAACGATTTGCAACTATCCTTCAAGCTTTGAGATTAACAACCAGATTTTTGAGTTACCAACTAACTAAAGACTAAATTCTATCATTAGTTATGTATAAGCATGCATATTGACACTCTCAAAACATTGTCCATTTTTAAACATACTTTTAATCTACCATACCATTACCATGACATCTAAAGGAAAATCATAATTAAGCAACCAAATAAAATTAAAGGCTCATTACAAAACTTATACATATATATTAATGACATTAAAGAAACTCTAAACTCGATGCATTCACGTCTACATTGTGCCACCAACTAGGAGACTCTAAAAAACGAACATGAATCTTGTCACCAGAGTTCATGTCCGAGCTCGAGGGAATACTCAAGTGATATCTACCTGAAATGTAATTGGAAGACCCAAATAAGCATATGACTAGTGATGTAGTTCAAAGAACTTAATATTAAGAAGAAAAACTATTTTATTCTTTGCATAAGCATCTCGGGTTATACATGACAGCAAGCTTGTACTTTAAGGATGATTATATATATGCATTTGAAACAATCTAATACTTAATTGCACAAAATTGAATACATCATCATTAAGTATGTTACCCGAACTCTTCACAAAAAAGGGAATTATTCCATTATCACATGAGCGTGTAACTTCTTCTAATATGGCCAATTTATTTATTAAGTTACCTCTTATTTCATAATAAAATCATTATTTTCTTATTACCATTGCTCAACTACATAACAATGATTTAAATCAATCTTAACTTACCTATGACTACAATTAACCTTTAAACGTATGAAGCGTTTCTGGATAATTATTTAGTTACAAAAATTCTTGACACATAATTTACCAACATGGATCGTTTCAAATTATAAACTTCCTTGGATTATTAACAGCTCAACTTGATAGTTCTTACATACTTGTCTATGGCTTAACGACCCTCACATTATAGTTAACCTTGATCCCTCCAATGTCAAGATTATCTTATAATCTAATAGGTTTTCATCATGGCTTATGGAGCCTAATAGCTTACTCGAATACACACTCCTATTCCAAGCATAGGATTCATTTCAGCTTTAAATCTAAGATCAATTAGGTTCTTATCTTATAACCAGATTTACCTAATAACAACTATAATAGTCCGAAAGTTCTAATGAGTTTCCAATTCTCATTCCTTCCATACCAAACAATCTTATAATTATAGGTTACTTATCTCCCAAGTTTCATGAATTTAGAACATTTGCTTATGAAATTATTATTATTTATCTTAAACAATCAATTCAGGACCTCATATCACATAAATTTCTTAACTCCTAAGAGACACAATCTACTATAAATATTAATTTTCATAGATGAAAATCCTTCTAATTTACATGTTTTTTGTGATCAACCATCATTATACGCATACTATCCATTCTAACCACTTTTATAAATAGGTTGATCAATCTCCAAATATGGATAAAATTAATTTCTGCCACATGCCCCTCCAATTCAATTCATACATATAAGTTCATTAGAGATTCAAAGACTCCTTTAATACTATACTATTTATTAAATTTTCTAACATGCCTTGAACCAGTTCAAAGAGTTCAAGTTTGTGATATAGTAGTGGCTTGTATCACTTACTTGAAACCCAAGTAAGTGTTCGATCATTCACAACCATTCTACTAAGGACACCAATTTTCATTCAACACTTAAGCATATTGAACATATGTTTATTCTAAGCTTAAATATTACCATACAATTTTACACTTCTCAACCTATCATGTTTGGCTTAATCTTCAAGTTAAGCAAAGATACAATTAATTAGAGAATTGATTTAGATTACTTGAACCCTCCAATTTGTTCAGTTCTAGTATTAAAACATATTTAAAGTTCCTTATCTTTGTTTTAACAATTACTTTAAACAATCAAAGACATTCTCTAACTTCAATAATGACTCGGCAGCCCAAACAATTTAACATAGCAACAATCATCCCTTCACTATATGGGATTCACTAATCATCTCAACATCAAAGATCATTGTTCATACATGTCAATCATTAATTCCATGGCAAGTCATACATTATCAACCAAGAAATTCGAAACTTGTATAATCCAAAATCATAAATGATTCCTTCTTCTTTATTTACTCGAATAAGCACATATCATTCTCTAGGCAAGGTTCGAATGAAACCATTTAAACATTGCTTATTAACATACCATATCGTATCATTCGATTCTATGTTATACCATACTTATCAGAAAGTAAGCATATCAAATTTATTTAGAATGGGGTCGGATCCATTACGCAATAACAAGATTTCTCAAACATGTCATAACTTATCACAAGGGTACTAACCATTTGTACCATTATAAACATCCATTTATACATTACTTGTCAATTAAGTTACCGTACTTCTTTCTTGAGTAAACATTTTCTTTCTTAATCATTTAATATTATAGCCTTGCGAATCGAATACTCAGTCTAGATACACGAGTACCCAACCAACTGTCGCCAATGAAACATATGGTACTCACAGTACCGGTCAATCCCTCCTACTGTCGCCAAATGACCACAAACACATCCCTCATACTATCGCCCATTAGGGACCACTGTCCCGGACTGTAGTCCACCCCGACTCTGAGCTCTATAGACTCTATGGCATGCCAACTATATCTACGACTGACTCGAGACCAAGGCTTACATTAATCATTCTTTATCATATCAAGTGGGCATTGCTCCATTTCATTTGACATAGCATCGTATCATTCTCCCTTTTCTCGATTAGGGAGTATATACATGTTCACCACTTGTGAACCACTATTCTCATATCATTACATGATGGCATCATAGCCAACATTTTGATCACATAGGATCCATTCATATTCTTTCATTCATATGGCCCCTTTTAGCCAACTTTCATTTGCAAATTCATTTTATAACTTTCCTTAAATACTTTATGTCAAACCGTAAATAAAGCTAGCATGAACATGAATGTTTCCATTTACAATAATCCACCAGACTATATTTATATACATGTAGAATATTCGAACCAACCTTGCATCTTTATTACTCCAAATTATTTTTTTATATTACAACTAATCATGTTCATTCACGGACAACATTCAACTATACACATCTCACTATTTAACAACCCATTTATAACCAAGATTTCAACCACAATAACATAACATAAGGTACTCTTTTATTGAAGCACATACCTTAAATCCAAGCTTGCATATTCACAAAGTTCATCAAATAGATTAAAGCAAACGAAACAAGAAGGAATTGCTCGGGAAGGTTGTTAGCCCATCCTGAGGCTTAAACTACACCCATCTCTTATCTCGATGTTACGGGATACATGAATCCTTAATCCTATCTTGTTATTGATCCAAACCCTTTCGACCTTCTATCAAGTTGATCAGCCTCAATTTTATCTAATTTTATCAACATTATAACTATGCATTAGGACTACATCTAGTATTCAATAATTCATTTAACCAAACAAATCAGTCCATAACACATGCACATCCATTTAACAATCACAACAATCCAGCTCACACTTGTATTTATACCGAACAATTCACTAGATCATTATATATATTCAAAGCAACCCCTAATGTACAGAAATAGCCCTCATGCTTCCTCTATAGGCATCAAACAGATTCGGTTGTTTAAGCTCATATGTAACACATATCAAACAATCCACAAACACTTGTAAGCCATGAAAAACAAGCCCAAAATTACATATGCATCAATGAACCAGTCTTTATTCTTTTAATCATTTATAAACTTCTTGAATTACTACTTCAATTCTTTATCACCAAATTTTTGTTAACAATTCTGTGTCACTCATTGATGACAATCAAAATAGCCTCCAACTATTGTTATATCCACTGGGATATTTTATCAAACTATCATTCTACTTTTAGAGCATAAAAACAGCCCCAGAAATGTTAATTTGCATGCCAAACTAATTACCACACTTGCACATTTATTTTATTACTTCAAAATAGTTTCCTATTTTACATTAAAACAGTTTCTTACATCAACAAAGCAGCCCATGTTTTCAAATTTACACAGCAGTCCCATTTCACATGCATATATGCATCAGAATAGCCCTTTCTAACTTCTTATCCAGTCATATCAGATTCATTTATTTATTCCTACATAGAAACATCGAAACAGGGCAGTGTACTAACTCTCATATGTAATCAAGCAGTCCAGTTATTCATTCAAATCATACATGAGTCGAAACAGGACAGATTTTAGGAACATATATATAAGCAGTCCAATTATTTGTTTCAATCATAACTATGTTATCCAGCATATATACTAACTCAATTAAGCCTCTAGCTTCTCATTTCGCCATGATATCACAATCTGAAACATGAATTTATCAAGATTTTTTTAATTTAAAGTCACATTAGTAGTATTCAAGCTTTCAATTATCATCACCAAATTCTAATTATACCGAAAACAATAGGGTTTACTAAACACATCATACAAGCATGTTTAATTCCATTATCATGATAAATATTCAAACAAATCTAACAATTTATGATTCAAGGGGGGAAAACTTTTATATTCCAAAGAGTAACAAAAGAAAGGAAGAACATTTCACCTATTCTTTAAAGCATACGAATCAAAATCCCCCAAGCAAGTAGTGTATGAAGAAATTCCTTAGTATCTTTCTAATCCTTTTCAACAATGGGGGGTTAGGTTCTTCTTGTGAAAGAAAGAAGATGAAGATTGTTTTCCCCCCTTCAAAACCGTACCCCTCAATCACACATGTCCTTTCTTCAAGGCAACATGTGTTTAAACCATTTAAATTTTCTTCATTTAGCATGCATTCCTCCGTTAATCAATATGTGCGGTTTGGTCCTTTTTAATCAAGCTATACGTTTTAACCCTTGTTTCAAAATGGTCCCCTAATTACTTAATTTGTAGGTGACAATTTCCATAACAACAAATTATGGTTAAACTTATAGTATAGTTTTAGGATAAAATTAGAGACATTAAAAATTCAATTCAAATTACATTTGAATTGGTAACAAACTTCTAGGCTGAAATTTTGGGGATATTACACGATTTTTCCTCTCAACAACCCTATTTTGTTGAGGAGTGCGAGGAGTAAAAAATTATAGCTTATACCATTTTCATTACAAAAATCCTTAAAACCAATATTTTCAAATTCAGTTCCATGGTCACTTCTAATATGTGAAATCTATTGACCAAGGTCATTTGGAGTAATTTTTGAAAATGTGATGAACTTTTCTAAAGCCTCATCCTTAGTACTTAAGAATAGAACCCAAGTGTATCTAGAGTAGTCACTACTAAAACATAAGCATAAGATTTACCACCCAAGCTCATAGTCCTAATTAGGCCAAAAAGATCCATATGGATCAATTGTAATACTCTACAAGTTGAAACATCATTTATAGGTTTAAAAGAAACTCTTTTATGTTTACCCTTAGCACAAGCATCACAAATTTTATCTTGAGAAAATTTTAGCTTAGGTAAACCTCTTACTAGATCTTGGGAAACCAATTTCTCTAAAACATTCATGCTAGCATGTCCTAGTTTCCTATACCATAACCATGAATTATGTTCATTTTGTGCAACAAAACATACATTGGAAATGTGAATGTCATCTAAATGCACCATATAAATATTACCTATGCGATGGCCTATGAGCATTATTTTTGTTAGTTTCAATGTTCAAGATTGTACAACCATTTATATCAAATAGAACATTAAAACCTTTATCACATAATTGACTAATGCTCAATAAGTTATGTTTTAGATCGTTGACATAAAGCTCATTATCAATGAGAATAGAAGAGTGATTACCAATAGAGTCAATCCCTTCAATGTGGCCTTTGGAGTTGTCACCAAATGTCACCACTCCTCCACTTTTTGGTTTTAGCTCTAAGAATCTACTCTTGTCACCGGTCATATGTCTTGAGCATCCACTGTCAAGGTACCATGTATTTGACTTGTAGCTTTGGCCTTGTAACAATGCTCCCCCTACAAACAAAGAATTAATTATTGATTTTTGGTACCCAAATCATTTTGGGTCCATGAGTATTAGCTCCCAAAAACTTGGTTCCCTTGGGAATCCAAGAAGCAATAGCATTAATATTATTAGAAGCAACTAGTTCATTAGGAACTCAAACACTCTTAATCATTTTGCTTTTAGAATGCTTTTGGAAACCTCTTTGTTTGTGGTTTACAAAATTCCTTTTAGCATAGTTGGTTTTGGAAGATTGTCCTTTTTCATAAGTAGAAGTTCCAACTTTGCTTAAGAAAAGTTTTAGATTATCCACCTCCTTGGTGTGATAATCTTGGAAATCGGAAAGAAGTTTTCCTAAATCAAGATTTTTCTTCTTAAGATCATTTGAAAGATTTATTAAAAGCAAAACTTTCTTTTCAAGTTCTGAATTGGTTTTTGAAAGAAAACCATTTTGAATCTTCAAATCGGAAATTGTTTTCTTATTTTTCAAAATAGATTCTTTATATTTTTCAACCGATTCATCATAAACCTCTTGTAACTCATCATATGCATCTTGAAGTTCATCAAATGTAAAATCGAAAGATGAGTTAGAGATTACCTTAAGATCATCCTCCAAATCTATGAGGCAAAGGTTGGCAACTTCTTGCTCACCTTCATTGGATGACTCGTCATCATTCCAAGTAGAAATGTTTGCCTTGAGCTTCTTCTTTTTTCCAAAGTTCTTCCTTTTGATTTGGGGGCAATCGGTTTGAATGTGCCCCGGCTTCTTGCACTCAAAGCAAATGAGTTCATCTTTCTCCTCCTCCGTGCTTTTGTTCTTGGAGTCTCCTCTTCTATTGAACTTTCTTCCCCGTTTGGACTTCATGAACCGAGTGAATCTTTTGGCTAACATAGCCATCTCCTCATCTTCCTCCTCACTCGAATCGTTTTCTTCTTGTGAAGCTTTGAGGGCGATTCTGAGTTTTTTCTTCTCTACCTCCTTCTTGTCAATCTTCTTCTCTTCTCTTTTCTTTTCTTCATATCTTCCTTGCTTCATTATCTCATGAGTGAGAAGAGATCCTATGAGAGCATCGAGCTTTAATGTCTTCAAATTCTTTGCTTCGATGATCACGGTTCTCTTCCCATCCCATGACTCGGGAAGAGAATAGAGAAGTTTACGGACAAGCCCGAAGCCTTTGAGACCATTTACAATAACTGAGAAGCAGTCAAACATCTTTGTAACGCTTTCATCGGGCTCCATCTTGAAGTTCTCGTAACTCATGTTGAAGAGTCTAATCTTGGTCTCCTTAACGTCATTGGTACCCTCATACGTGGTCTCGAGCGTGTCCCATACTTCTTTTGCACTTGTGCATGAGGACATCTTCGAGTACATGTCCGGTCCAAGTGCACAAAAGAGTATGTGCAAGGCCTTGTCATTTACTTGAAGCTTCCTTCTTTCTTCATCCGTCATTTCGTGCTTGGCCTTGGGAACTTGTCTATCACCCTCTTGTTTCATTGGAATGGATGGCCCGTCTTCGATTACATCCCAAAGAACATAATCGTTGGATTTGATGAATAGCCTCATCCAGTTCTTCCAATATGGGTAGTTGTCCCCATTGAAGAAAGGTGGTTTAGTGATAGATTGTGACTCATAGAAGCTTTGCCCTAAGGTAGATTCCATGACAGTGATTGTAGCTTGATCAATCTCTTCTAGAATGGACTCAAGGAGATTTTAATTTTTCTAATGAGTTAGGCTCTGATACCAATTGTTGAGATGATCACACAATGGCAAAATGGCCAAGAGGGGGTGAGTTGGCTTTTTAAATTGAAATGGTGCAAATTTGAAGATGAAAAATTAAGACACAAGGATTTTAGAGTGGTTCAAGCTTAGAACAAGCTCTACATCCACTACCTCAGCACCCTACTAAGGATTTCAACAATTCACTCACTGAATTCGTACCATTTTCTCGGCTTAGGAGAAAACCGTTACAAACGATTAAGCTTTCTACCCCAAAGCTTAATCAAAGATCACCTTTTTTACAAAAAGAAATTTGCAAACTGAAAAACACCTCTCAAATGGATACAATAAAAATTACACAAGTGGGGATATAATATTTAACTCTAAGAGCTCAAAGGGATTGGATTTATACTTGATTGCTTTTCAATTGATCATTGGATGTTGTAGCTTTTTTTGCTTACTTTTATAGCCCTTCATTGATTTCTATCCGTTTGGGTGGTTGGCATCATTAATAGAGTCGTTGGGCTCTCTTTTTCCCACCATTAATGCACATCTGCAATCTACCGTATCGGTACACGAACAGCTGTATCGATACCTATCTCAAAATAGAAAGAGCCGTTGTGTACAAAATACAGGGGCGTATCAATATGAAAAGATCGTATCTGATACATGTATGGGGGCTAAAATGATACATTGTAGCCAAAGAGTTGAAGCTGTTTTATAAGTCTGGAATTTCAGCCGACTTGCATCGAATTTTTGGATGGGATCCGAGCACTTCTGAGTCTACATGTCTTCTTTAAACATATTCGTATGTCTCTTAGCTTTCCAACGCATCAATCCGACATCGGGAGCTCAAGTTATGTCCATTTTAGTGAAGACTGTGCGAGCAGAAATCTCTATACGGTTTTATCAGGGGAAATATTATTTATTACGAATTTTCAATAATTTTATTGATTATTTGTACTTAAATTTAATCTAGGATTCTTTATGAAGATATTTAGATGATTTAGGATTAGATTTGTTATTTATTTATTAGTTTTTTAGGTTAGATAAAATATGTTTATTTATTTTATTATTATCTTTACTTTTCCTAATTTAAGTTGAACTCTTCATTGTAGCCTATTTAAAGGCATATTTGCTTCATTAATAAGAACAACATCATGAATTTATGAGTTGCAAAAACCTTTGGCCATGGGCCATTTTATTTTCAAGGTAGATAGATTTGCCTTGTTATTTTTCGTATCAGAAGTATTCTTCAACGTAAGTTCGTCAAGTTCTTGTAATGGAGATCATCTTCACACTCTTGCTTGCCTAGGTAATTGCATGTAGGAGGGTGGGTTAAAGCCGCTTGAGGTTGCTTGCTTAGATAATCGCATCTAAGAGGGTGCCGAGGACAAAATATCCTACAACATCTATCTCGTCATCATCCATTCATTGGAGAGATTCGTTCCGTTTGCAGGTGTTTGCCTATTCAATTGCGATTAGGAGGGTGCCAAGGACAAATCTATCCAACACGCCACCGTCAAATTCATCCTATCTCGTTTTCTACATCAAGATCATGCTTTATTATCGGTTTGCTGAACATGGAGTTTGGGGTTTTCTCGGATCATATTAGTGAGTTTGCTAGATTAGTTGTGATCTAGAGGGTTCCTAGATTTTAAGGTAATTCTTGGATCCTGGCTTCCGTATCAGTATCGGTAAGGTATTTGCTCACTAGAATCCAAGTTGAAAGTTTAGCAAAAATGGAATCAGAACACTTCTAGGGCGTATCGATACGGTTCAACGGTCATTTGAAAATACTGACTCCAATAACTGACAAGCAACGACTATAAAATAAAGTGCCAAGATTTGCAAATCTGACCAAATACTGATACGGTATGAGCCGTATCGATACTCTAAAGTAAAATCTTAAACCCAAATGAAAAACCGTATCGATACAGAGACAACCGTATCGGTACACTAAAGCCTATTGACAAGCCCATATTAAAAGCAATATCGATACAGGGATAACCGTATCGGTACACTTTTGTCGATTAAAATTCCAGTGTTAGAAAATTGTATCGATACGTTTAAGGCGTATTGATACACCTCAGGCTTTGAAATACTTAGAAAATTTTATTGGGTTTATGGTTTTTGACTTAGGAAACAATTTTGGTTCAAATGCTTTTCATTTTTTTGAGACTTTTGCGTACTTAAAAATTTATTTACTTTTGCCATTTGGTCCTTAAACAATTTGTTATATCAAAATCAAATATATGTTTTACAACCTCCGAAGCTTTCAAGATCCAAAAAATCACCCAATTAAGCCCAAACTTGGCTCAATGGATCCAATGGCCCAAACTATCACGTATGTCCATAACTCAGGTCAACACCCTGCCGTTGACTAAGAAATTCGAGTTGTTACATTATAGGCTAGCCTCCTTGAATCTAACGATCTAGGATGGATTGATCCAAGGGCTAAGGATCAATCCATGATTCTTGTTCTCTAACTATGGAGACACGATCACTCAAATACAATGTTGCCTAAAGTAAATGGCCAAGAATCACTCAACAAATCATACTTAGGTTGGCAAAGGTTACTTTCCCAAGTGTTGGTCCATGGATGATCTTTTTCCATGTGTTTTGGTCAAAGATGATATATTTCCCCAAGGTCTTGGTCTCTTGGGCGGATTGGGCATTGGTAGGCTCGGTTCTCTTGGCCAAAACCTCCTTGGCAGTATGCTTGGTGTTGTTTTAGGCCCTAGGGTCGTGGGAAAGTCGGATGGAGCTCGTCTGGGGCCCCAAGTGTGCACAATGGATGCAGACTATGGCTCCATGGTCTGGGCAGCATAAAGGGTGCTCGCTTGGGCCCCCTTGGGTGCGTAAAGGGTTCTAGCTTGACTCTTCTGGTTGCAGGCAGCACATGGGGTGCTTTTCTCGGCCCCATGGTAAGCAATGTTAGTGGAGACTCGGAGTCCCTCGGTCAAGTGAAGCATGCAATGTGCTTGGATAGGCCCCTTGGTGTGCGATCATCACGGTCATGGGCTGGCAGCCTGGGATATAAGGTTATACCATCGGATATTCAGCTTAAACAAGTATGACTTAGACATATGGGCAACGTATTCTCTATACACCTACACAACATTCTCTAGATAACCTCGAGGCTTTTTAAAACCGACTAAACCTAGGCTCTGATACCACTAAATGTAACACCCTTGACCCGGATGTCACATTTGGGCCTCAAGCCCGAATCAATACCATAAAATTTGCAACTAGATTTATCCCAGATCACATTCATTCATAAAACCCATCAAGTTTAAATATGTTAGAGTAGATAAACTGATTTAAAACGTTACATGGGAGCTCTATTTAAAATACATAATTAAAAGCATTTAACTCACAAGTTAAAATTCCAAGTATTTTACTCGAACAAGTCGATGTTGAAGTCCTACTTCGATGATACCCCAACGATGTACATCAACCTACTAACCTGTGAACGGAAACAACAATTTCGAACACTAAGCTAACGAAGCTCAGTGGATACAATTCCACTCAACCATTCTTCATGCAAATCATAAATAAGAGCATTCAACTAAAGATGATGCCATGGAAAATATAGTAACATTGGCGCTACCTTTAGTCGCCGAAACACATATAAATCAATAGGGATGCATAAAGTCTGACACAGAAATCATAAGCATCATAGCAACAAACCTGGAGTAAGGCCCGATTCCACTAAGCATAATGTAAACACACTTTGAGTGAGACTCGGTTCCACTAAGTATCTAGTTTATACACTCTTACTCAGAATCTCTCGTCGAGCATCTTCAAATAAGTCTCAGTCCCACTAAGCCTCGAGATTCTATATTCAAGAATCTTTAACCATGATGTTGCAATATACTCTACTCACATTGGGTATTTGGAATCCCATAAAACAAGGTGACTCAACCATACCAATGCCCTTACGTGGCATACAACCATAATTCGATCCACAAAGGATCCTCATTAAAATAACACAACAAGTCAGCCAAGGTTTTAATAATTTATTACTCATTATGCTCATATATGTGGTTAAATTCTCGTGTTCTCGGTTTTACTATTCATTTTACCACATTAGAAGCCTATTGAGCTTTATTCTTCGAATTATAGGCCCCTTAAACTCAAACTATATTTTTTGGGTAGATTTCCTAGAGGGTATCGATACTCATATATGTGTATCAATACACCCTTTAGGGTATCAATACCCATCAATACGTATCGATACCATGTTTCACACACACAAAGCTTTAACTAGCAGCCCCGTACCAATACACGGGGTCATGTACTGATACCCTAACTTTACCGATACACTCCCAAGTATACGGATACCTATTTTTGCTACTGGAATTCTTTTAGAGCAAGGGGTATTGATACTCCCCTTTGGCGTACCGATACGCCCATCAAGAACTGTTTGATTTCGATCAAAAGACACGGGGTAGCGATACACGTTTAACCCGTATCGGTACTCAAACCAGAATTCATTTTCTAGAGTTCACATTTTACCTCTCCAGCTCCCAAAACCCAAAGTTAAGACTCCAAAACAAACCTACAAGTTATGGGAAATGATTTAAGTGGTTTCCTACCATTTTAAGCTATTTTAGCATCAATATTAGGATTAGCCATTAAAGAGGTCTCAAGCACTCATACAACCAAAACATCATCCAAGAAACAAAGCAACCAAATTGATGATTTCCAGGAACACAAGGGAGTTATTAGTGTACTAACCTTGATGATAAGCTGCAAACAAAGATCGAAGCCAACACCTCAAGCCCTTCTCTTCTCTTGAGCCTTGAAAGCTTCCCCAACCTCTTTCACTTGATAGATAGATCCTTGAATGTAGATTCCAACACCCTTGACTCAAAATTCAAAAATCGAACTCAAAACTACAAAGTTTCAACCTTTGTTTGAGCGTGGGTGTTGGGAAATGAAAGAAGGCTAGGGAAGATGACAAAGGGGAACAATGGTGATATGACCATCCCCTTTTCTACAGAAGGAAATTAAAAGCCTCTTCCCCAAATCTTCAAAAGTAGGCAAATTACCACGCTTCGAGTTAAACTGACCCTCGAATTTTGAAATTTGGGTCATTAATGTAAGTGTTATAAAAAATCTAATAAAATTATACGCGGATCAAAATGTCTTCATAAAAAGAGCAAACTAGTACACAATTTCCCGAAAATCCATCTCCCAGGAGAAATAAAGGCTTAACACATATAACACACATTTGTTTTCATGTCTCTGTATAACATTTCATCAACCATATGGACAAGTGTTATACCCTCTGCCTTTGGGACACTTTTAAAATAGAAAATTGTCAGAACTAGCTATACCGTCAAACATGGGCAGAACTTGGATTAAATGTTTGAAGGGGCCAACTTAAATTTTTTTAAAAAATAGAGCCTTAATAACTTTGGCTACTTACCAGGTTTGGAACGAATTGATAATGAATGCTAAATTGGATTCTTTCTTAGCTTTAGATATTTCGAATTGGATTGCAACAAATTTGAATGGGACGTCTAGTTTTGCTAAGGATCATGCAAATTGGGAGCTTATGTTTGCTATAACACTTTGGAATCTAGGGCTTGCTCGAAAAGCTAAGGTGTTTGATGTGTATATTGATGAGGATGGTTTGGTGATTGATCGTAGTCGTCGCCTTGTTCAGTTTACTATCCAAGCTCGAGAGGAGTGTAAGTCAGTGATGGCTGGTGTTTCTGCGGTGCCTCGTGGTCCATCCCATTAGATGCCGCCACCAGACCAATGGATAAAACTAAATATCGTTGCTGCTTGGCGTGAAGCGGATGGTTATGCGCGTTGTGGTGGTGTTGCTAGGGATATTTCCGGTAATGTGGAGGTTCGATTTCACCAAGTTCATAGGAGTTTGCTCGGCAATTGATGCGGAACTCTAGGGTGCTTATATTGGACTTATTTTTGCATGGGATGCAGGCTTTCGACAAGTGATTTTAGAAGTTGATAGTATGGATGCGTTGCGGATTCTGCGAATGGATTACAATAGGGGTGCATTTGTTATGTTGGCATCTGACTAAGTTGAGGAAACGTGATTGGTGTGTGCAGATCAAACATGTCCTTCGTAGTGGAAATATAGTGGCGAATGCATTGGCTAAATGTGCATCGTCTGGTACTCTAAAACCTCAGTTTTTACCTGCACCACCGGCGTTGATTGCTAGCATTTTGCATGAAGATATTCTTGTAGTTGTTACTATTACTACTTAAGTCTAGTTTATTGGCTTTGTTCTGTTTGCTTATTGTTTTAGTAGTGGATTGTCTTGAACACTTTATATAATCACATGTACTCTTTTCCTCCATTTAGGTTTAGGGAGGTTTTTAACGAGGTATGTAATAATATTTCTCATGTATGATTCTTTTGCTAATGAAATCATGCTTTCACTAAAAAAATAAAAAAAAAATTGAGAGAGAATTTAATTAAAAATATTCAAAATTTTGAAGCTTAATATGATTTTTTTAATTTTTTAAGAGACCAAATTAAAATTTCCAAAAATTTTAAAGGTAAAATTTAAATTTTTCAAAATTTTAAGGGGTCGTGACCCCTACCGGTCCTTTAAAATATACACCCCTACCGTCACATTTATCCATTAACATGACAACTGACAAATAAGACAACTCATAGGAAATAATAATCCACCCATGAAATGACTACTATATTAACAAATTGAGTCCATAAAAACTAAACAATAATCGTTTTTCTTTTGTTAAAAAGGACTTCTTTTATCATTCTCCTAGAACTCACTTCAGTTCCAAGAACACATTTAAACCCTAAATTATTAACTAGTAACCTTCACCCACATCAGAAAGTATAAATCTCCAAATCATCAACCAACTATCTTCATCACCTTAAAAACTGCCATAAACCACCCTTTCATAGATTGTACCTCATATTGTTCTAGGACATGAAGAAGTACATGGTAAATCATGTCTCTTTACTTTTCTCCCATTTTCTGGTTCTTTGGGTTGCTGGTTGATCAGGGCTCTTTATTTTTCCATCGATGAAGGATTGATGGCTAGGCACTCAAACTCTGTTTCCCTCCTTTTTTGGGTAGGGCGGCACAACGAATAAAGAATGGTTTATAAGCACGATGGTTGAGAGCTCCTAATTGGGCTGCTATCTGATGCTTAAATGGATAGAAAGGCATCCTAAGCAGGGCAGGCGAGACCATCTTTCATCGACGATTTCTTGATCTGAACGCGATGATGATAATGATTTTCTCTGTCTTTCTACAGAAGTCTCCATCTTTTTGTCACCCCGAACGTGTCTTCTGAGTGAAGATATAAATTTGCTGGTTTTATTTCTGGTCTTGGCTTCTTCGTCAGGCTTGATGTATTGTCGAGCTTTTCTTGTTTTGTTTATGTGTGTTTCTATGTGTTTTGCAACGCGTGCTTCATGTTTTTCTTTTTCTGTTGTTTGCTTTGGATTTTCTTGTTCTGTTTTCTCATGTGGTTTTGTTTTCAACCCATCCCTTGTTTGTTCTTGGTTTTATTGTGTTTTCTTGATGGTTTTGTTTCTCTTGTGTTTTTTTTATGTATCTTGTTTTCTTTTAATGAACATTGACTCGTCATTTGTTAAAAAATACCCTTATCTCCCATAAAATGTGTCTATTTTGTATTTTAAAATTTTTGCACTTAAATTGTCTTATTGAAAAACCCAACCACTTTTATTTGATATATTTCTTTTTATACCCTCTTTTTAGTTTTTCAACAAAACAAACTCTAACTTTTCAAGGATGAAATAGTTATTTTAATTATTTTACAACGCATCTTTTATACAAACTTTTTCTTTCTAAAACTACATGAAAAGTCAACAAGAGACAATATTTATGGGACGGAGGGAATAATAATTTACTCTTAAAATATTTTATTATTTTTAACATCAAATGTTAGGAAAACACTCTATTTTTAAATTAAATTTTTAAGTGTTAAATTTTTAAAAACTTTGAGGAATTTAATGAAATTTTTCTAAAGAAAATAAGAAGACCTACATTTAAATGTTAAAAAAATTAGTTTAACCACTGATATCCGACTTATTGGTCGACTATTTTAGATCAAATTTTGCAGACACTTAATGTGGAGCGATCCTCCTAACCCAGTTTTCTCCATTCACAACGTTAAAATTTAAACCTTGACCTTGCTTAAAGTACCTACGACTTCATCTCATTAGACCAACTAGTTGTTGGCTAAATATGTTAAAAAATTGAAGTACCTATTTATCTTTTTAAAAAATGGACTTAAATATATAATTTATTTTGAATTTGGGAACCAAGTAGGGGTGGAACTATGTAAGGACTAGTGGGGCCATGGCCACACAAAAAATTTAAAAATTAGAAAAATATAGTAAAAGTGCTCTTTAACCTCTAAAAAATATAAAATTCAGTGTTAGCTCTCCAAGTTTATTTTTGTAACCCCCTAGACCCGCCTATGCGTTACACTTATATCTAGGAGGTCACATTAGGGTTACAAGAGCGACCCACAATAAAAATTCACATAAAATGCTTTTCTTTAAATACATTAAAAATTGTAAAACAAACTTCTATTCAAAATACAATTTTAGAAAATCATCTAAACATATAACAGTAGTTCAAAAAATATATAGCAGACACTAATATAAAACAATACACGACATACATGCCTACTAACTGTACCAATACTGTAGTCCGAAGTAATGCCGAGAGATCTGCAACACTGATGTTGATCACCATACCATGATGGATTTCATCTAACCTGCGATGATAAGAACAACATGAGCTTGGGAAAGCTCAGTAATACAGAACTACCAAATGATGTTGTAAGCACATGCAGGTATATGGCAAGCATAACACTGTCAGGATGTTCCGGGCAACAATAGACTCCAATTATGATTCGATATTTCAGTGAAGCGATATACTTGAAGATAACAAAATTGTTCTTTATTCAATCATTGTGTATCATACGAGAAACTTATAGAGCAGAGAATCTGAAGAGAGATGGATTACGGAAGTTGAACCAAAGAGTTTAGTGTGTGTTCCAACAGTGCAAAGTTAACACATACAATGTAACGGTGCAATGAACATTTTATTTCACAGACACCTAATAATAGCAAAAAAGTTCATTTTAAATTCCCTATCTACCCTCCAACCAAACTCCAGTATACATTTCCCCATTATAGCATCTATAGAGGGTATTAACCCAGGCCCATTGGGCGTAGGTGCTTGCCTAAGGGGATACCTTAGGTACGGTAGGAATCACCCTGGCTGAAGCTTAGGAACTTGAAACCGTAAGGAATTACCAGCCAGATCAGGGCTGAACCTATGGTAACTTCACACTCTATCCCAAGTACCCTAGTAACAGTCTAGGCAGTGATAATAGTAATAACAGTAATAATCAGTAATCAATATTAATCGATAATAATAGTAGATATAAAGCAGACTTTAGTTTTTAGTGAAACAGTAACTAGAGAGCATATTTTTTATTTAGTTCGGATACAAAGATATATTTTGGATAAATAAAAGTCATGATTCAGATTAGGAGACAGTCTTGGGTTCAAAACGGAGAGAATATTCATGTGCACTTGGAACACACTAGATGGAACAACTTATTACACATAGATACTTGATATTTACAAAAAGGGAAACACACTGAACTTTTGACAAATTTTGAACGGATTTTAGAAACGAGGCCCCTATTAAAAGGGGCTTGGTAACCGTCTCTAACCCAGCATTCGAGAATTGATATATTTGTATCATTCAGGATATTAGATATATCAAGAATGCTCCGATCATTTTGGCCAACAAGGGCATTTTGATTATTTGACTTATAGGGGCGTTTTCATAATTTAACCTCGATGAGGTAAGTTGGTGTTTTGTTGTGCCAAAGATTATTGACGGCTTGCCAAGCTTTCAAGTCCATTTCATTAAACATATCTCATCAATATGTTACTTCCAAACATTCAAATAGGTACACTTCACACGTGGTCGATATTTAGTTCTAGCTGCGTGGTATAGTTGAACAGGTCACCATCACAAATTATCCTAGAATGACCTTGAATGGTTGAACATGTTTTTGTGCAGTAATCTTCTATTATTATAACATTATTAAGAATGAATGATTTATATAAGTCAGGCTTCAAACCCATAGGGGCATTACAGTCATTTGTAATTTATAAAATTTTTTTAGGATTTTCTCAAGCTTCCATTTATCTCATGTCACATAGGTGATTCAATCATTTAAGTACTCGATGTTGTTTCAGTCATTTAGGTACTTCGGTATTTCCAAACAATTTATCCATTTCAGAACTTAAGGGTTTATCCATTATTCCAGTTAATTTGGAAATTTCGGTGCCCGAAGATACTTCAATCCTTTTGGTTATTACAAACATTCTGATCAATTCAGTCTTTTCAATATTTCCATTCCTTTTTGTCATTTCGATTAATTTAGTACTTTACACCACTTTGATTAATTCAGGCATATGAAAAGTTTTATATAAATTTATCTTCAGAGATTTATTCAGAATTCAAGAAAACCCAAGTATTATAAAATCTCAACTTGTTACCATAACTTTCCAAGTAGTTCAAAGATTTTTAGATGAATCAGTTGTTTTACCGGATCTAGTGTAAATTTCCAGACCACGTTCATTGTCAAGGGGTATTTTAGTTATTCTTATACCTCGATGGCATTTTTGTAATTTCATCTCCAAATATTTGACATTGAATCCTTTAAAACCATTGGTCGGGTTTGGAGATTAACTTCCTTCTTAATTATTTATTGAACTCCAGATCCTTCCGATTTATTAACCTTCTCATTTGATTATTTCAATCTAATCTAAATTATCATACTTATATTTCATATCTGATTTGACTTAAGCAGTTTTAACAGTACACTTCACCATAAGTGTGCATGCATTAACTGAATACCAATATATTCATAAAGCATACAAGAGGTAGTAATGTATTACCTTTAATCTTTGCTATATCGATCAACCGTGATACTCCATTCGATCACACTCGAACCCAAATTTGACGTCCCACAGCCTCCCAGATCCAAAGATATGGGAATGCCTTCATTTAACCACAATCCAAAATTAGTCCTTAATTGCATTGCCTTTAAGTTGAATAATTAAATACATAAGCATGCTTAGATTCAGGGTCAGACTCAGAGGCCTTCGAGTCAGAATTTCGCGAAATAAACTTCAAAAACGGACTCAAGACGTCGAAAAACATAAAATAAGGGTTTTCAAAATAAGTTGACTTTTGGTCAAAGTTAACGCTAACGTCAGCAGTCAACGATGACGTCAGCAGTCAATGCTGACGTCACCGGTCAACTGGTCAAGCTGATGTCAACGGTCAATTGGTCAATGGTCAATGTTGATGTCATCAGTAAATGGTCTAGGTTAACTCACTAAGTTGACTCAGTCGAGTCAGGTTAGACGAGTTCAAACACGGGTCGGGTTGGACGGGTTTGGGTCAAAATTGGGTCGGGTTGGACAGATACAGTTCGAACGGGTTCGGGTCAAACTTGGGTCAGGTCGAACGGATACGGGTCGTGTTATCCAGGTTGGGCTAAAGGCTATTGGGCCTTAAGCAGGCCGACCCAAAATCATTAATCAGGCCTGGTCTGGTATGACCGGTTCAAGGTCAAATCAGACCGATTCAAAGGCAAGACCGGTCTAGGGCTGAACCGTTTCAGCTCATAGGCGGACCGACTCCCGACGGTCGAAAATCGCCGAACACGCACCGCCTCAAACAACCAGAAAATACCAGGAAAAATGGTAGGTGACGCGAAAAACACAAATAGATGTGTTTCAGAAGCTTACCCAAGCAGAAATTGCTACAACACAACGGCCAAAAATGAAAACCGAGAAGTTTCTCGATTTTTCAGCGGCCTACGAAATGGTGATGATTTCATGTTCGGAGGGCAGGGCCTTGCTCCTCACGGCGCAGAAAGCTCAGATCTGGTGGCCGTGTCACACACGGACGACAGAGGTGACCGAAAATGGCGAAGATAGGTGGCGCAACTTTTGGGTTTCACGTCGGACCTTCAACTCAACCTCCATATTGAATGGCGACGTATCCTCCGCTAGTGGTCGACTGGGTTGTGACCGGGGTGATGCGACGAACATTTCAACAGCAGCAATGACGTGCACGGCGCAACGGTGAGGGCGGATCAGAGCTAGAACGACAAAGGGGTTGGTAGGAGCTTTTGGATGGTTCTCAATTCTCTGGAGATGTAAAGGGGGATTAATCTCCTTTTGGTAGGTGAAGGGTTAGACAAATATATTTAATTTAGATGAAACCCCAAAATTTTAATTCAAGACTTATCCAAGTTATTCCTTGACATACTTGAGCACTTAGCTCAATGGTTAAACATAAGTGGCATGAGGCTAGGGTGAGGTTATGGGTTTGAATCTTACCTAAAATATATTATTATTATTATTATTGTTGTTGTTATTATTATTATTTAAGGGTGTTACATTTTTTAAATGCCATCTTCAACAAATAATATTGAGTTCCGCCATTTGAATGAAATCCTTTACCATTACCGTGAGCCTCTAGTGTTATCTTATATATGTTTATATATACACGTGAATCATATAAGTACATGTTTATAAAGTTATACATATTAAAGTTATATTTATGAAAACTATAAAACGTTTCATACAATATTAAATTGAAAATTTATTAATAGATTTAAGAACTGTATAAAAGAAAAAAGAATTGCTTCCAATATTTATTTTCAAATCCATCTTTATGATTCGATTCCTTGAAGAAAAAAAATCACACCTTTTTAATGACTTGATATTAAAGCAGATTCCGATTGCCGTCTCTATCTGCATTCTCTTTGATTAAATCCACAAATTTTGAAGCGGCTACCCTCTAAGAATAATGATTAGATAGAAAGGTTGCAGCTGGATTTGTACTTTGTTTAAAGAATTTATATATAGCTAAGGTTAAGATTATTTATGTGTTGAATTTTTAATATACAAACTGTGTAAAATAAAACTTATATATTTATACTATAAACTTAAATCTTAAATTATTAAATATAAATTTTAAAAAATTAAAACTTAAACTCTAAATTTAAATACTAACATTAAATTTTAAACATTACAATCTAAACTCTTAAACTCTAAACCTTAAACTAAACCTCCTAATCTTTAAAATTAAGTTTACACGGCTCGTGTAAACAAAAGTTTATCCAACTTGTGTATTGAAGTTTTTCCCATTATTTATAGGATATTCTTCTTCCTTTCTGCTGCTAATTTTGATCCTATATCAATCATAAACACACTCTTGTTATATGAACATGTTCTCCTGCAAGTTGCTTGCGAATGATACTTCCTACATTGGTTCCCTTGTGGGAAGGGTTGCTCACAGAATAGCAGGGGGCGCTCAATTGTACAACAGGAAACCATTTTTCTTTTATTGCAAAAACATTTCCATTGTTTTTCTCTCAGGAGTTGTTCGATTTGATCACCTTCATATTCGACAGGGGGGGCTCAATTGTACAACAGGAAACCATTTTTCTTTTATTGCAAAAACATTTCCATTGTTTTTCTCTCAGGAGTTGTTCGATTTGATCACCTTCATATTCGACAACGATGGCCATAAATTACTCTGTTAAGAAAGAACATGTCAGCATGAACTTCCACCAACCCATGCCAACGATTTACTTGTATCCCCAGATCAAAAACATGTAAATGAAATCAAAGAGAGCTAGGGATAAGCATAAACTCAATACCGAGGTTGGCCAGCATTAGGTTTTGGTGACCGGTAAAGATGGTTATTATGATATGGGGAGATTTGCGGACCATTTGGAGTGAGGGGGCTCCTTGCAAGTTGTCCGTTCCTTGTTGACAAGGCGGCCGGCACTCTATTTCCGGTTCTAGATTTTGAAGTTGATGCCATTCGCTCGATTTGTATGGCTTGGAACTGAGAAGAAGAACAAGCCATATCCTTGAAATTTGGCAGAGGCTTTAAGGCTTCAACAACTTCACTCATCAAGGGTCTGGCCTTCGGATCACGGCTAAGGCAATGGGCCGCCAATTGAATGGCTTTTTGAGCGCCTTTTATGGAGAACTGTCCTTCAAGACGGGGATCAAGAAGTCGATAAAATCTTTGTCTCTCTGCGAGGTAGGGACGAGCCCATTCCACCAGGTTATGCTCCCCATTTGGTCGGCTTTTGTCCATGGATCTTCGGCCCGTCAACATCTCAAGGAGAACCACCCCAAAGCTATAGACGTCACTTTTCGAAGTAAGATGCCCTGGAAAAATATGGCCCTCGTTATGTCGAAATGCTTCTTATTTCATTCTTAAAGGGAAAACGGATCTTAGTTGCATATTCAACTCATAGAATCTTATAACCTAGTTAATGCTTACAAGATCAACAAGTTGACATAATGATATCAACATTTGTCAAACCATCTTCAAAAAAGTTAAACCCTATGTACCTGTCATAACATACTCAGGTGCTGCATAGCCATAGGTTCCCATCACACGAGTAGATACATGAGTCTTGTCTCCCTCCGGACCATCCTTCGCAAGTCCAAAGTCGGAAAGTTTGGCATTGTAATCCTGGAGAATATTTCGTAATATTTCAGAAGATGAATGATGCAAGTTAAAGAGCATCGAAATAATTTTATACCATCTTAGTCACACACCGCATCTAACAGTATATTTGATGCTTTAAAGTCCCGATATATTACTGGCCGTTCAGCCTCCTCATGAAGAAAAGCAAGACCCTTCGCAGCACCGAGTGCAATTTTCATTCGGGTGGACCAAGGAAGAGGCATAGACCCTGATAAAATAAGTGCCATTAAACTAAATCTGAACAAACCATGACCATTTCACTAGACAGCTTGCAATCGTGAACCAAATTACTATGTAAAAAAAAATGCTTTTATATCTCCATGTTAGCGATGAGCCGATGACTGAAACCGGTGTTCCTTCCTAGTGTTTGAAAATGAGATCAAAACGTCTTGAACACAGTACCATGCTCAGTTAATTTGAGGGGCAACAAACTAAAGATACGGAAAAAAAATGCCGGTACCAATTGTTTTTGCCCTATTGCCTGATATAAATAAAGCTCGTTTCTTTTGGATGCTCGGGTATTTCCTATGTATGCTTAGACTATACAGTTGGCTATCGGCTTAGTTAGGTAGAACCTTTACCAATTGTGGGCAGACAAGCAAGGAAGGTTGATAAATCTCTAACTCTCAATTAGTGAGTTTAATTACATACTTCGGAAAAGGTGATTCTCCAAGCTTCCTCGAGGCATAAACTCGTAGACAAGTAGCCTTTGATCATCCTCGATGCAATAACCAATCAACTTGACCAAATTAGAATGGAGGAGATCACCGAGATAATTAACTTCAGCCTGCCACATACAAAAGAGACCAAAGCATAATTCAAGCCTACGTGTTAATAAAAGATGCTGATATGATTTTAAGCATTAATAAATACTAAAATACAGAAACAGAATTCTTACAAGCCATTCTCTATGGCCCTGAAGCCCGTCATGGTTAAGGGTTTTGACTGCCACAGGCAACCCTGTGCTTGGTTTTACCGGAGCAGTTCCATTCTCATTGATCCAGCCTTTGAATACACAACCAAACCCACCTTCACCAAGAAGACTCTCAGGTCTAAAACTCCTTGTTGCTAACTTGAGCTCGTTAAAGGAGAATTTTCTAAGCCGAGAAGCAACTTTAAGCTCCTCACTTAAGTTTGGAGTTGATGGTGTACTTTCAGCATTGGTAGTAGTTGAAGATGTCACAACCAGAACAACTGGTTGACCTCTGCTGGTGTCATTAGACTTATTTGTGATGTTATTTGACTCGTTTGTTGATTTACTTTCAGCTGATTTCCACAAAAACAGTGAAAATTAAATCATCTGGGTCATAAACAAGTGAATTTACAGACATCACACAGATTTTCACACCCAAACATGGTTTTCCAAAATGTTTATAAACAGATACGACTAATAGTAATAAGAAAGAAACAGAGAAACCCTTGTCTCTTGTCACATTATACACATCCAAAACTAAGGGCAAAACACAAGAGGCTGACCACGTGGCTGAAACCCCAAGGTTATCATCAATTACACTCGCATTTCATTACGCATTAGACGACAAGTAATAATCTACAAGGCTACAATCTTGGTGATTATAAAGTAGAAGCAAATTAGACAGTTGGTGAATAATCACTGCAATAGTAGTACAGCAAGATATTCAGATCAATATCAATATCGAAATGGACATAATCGCTAATTAAAGCATAGAACCAAATTGATCAACAATATATGATTCATTGAACATTCACGTGGCATAAAAAGCATACGGTAAACATATCAACGGGTAATTACAAGGACAAATGACAGACAAAAACAACATTACACATTAGAATACAAATAAGAAACCACAAGGTGATAATCCTAAAGAATATAAAGTGCAAGCGAAATGCACAACAAGAAAGCAATCATTGCAAAGTAGTACATGAAGAGAAATTAATAGATATCAACACCAAAATGGACATAATATCATCGTTAAAGCTTAAAACCAAATTGATCAACAGTATATCCGCATCCAGAATATGGTGATAAATGCATACAGTTTAGCGTATCAACTTGCATTTAGAAAGCCAAATGATGGACAAAAGAAAAACTAATCAGATAAGCCTAAGCAAAGCCAATTGCTAGTAAGCAGATCAATAGATTTCACTTCAGCATTTGAATACTCCATTGTCAAATAATGAATCAATAACCAACAATGACTATAATCAATCGACAAAAACAAAGAAGCTACAGAAACAGTCATACCAAACCGCAAAATCAATCGACATTTGCTGTATGGAGTGCTGACATTATATAATCAATCAATAGATTTCACTATAGTATTAAGATACCTATTGTCAAATAATCAATCAATACCTAACAAGGAATGTAATCAATCGACATAAACAAAGAAACTACAAAAACAGTGAGGGCAAAAACCAAGAAATGAATTAAATTTATATATACCATATGGAGTGCTGGTTCCACTTATGGAACCCTCCATTTCGGTCCTTGGAGAAAGGCAGTTTCCCATAAACCTAAACTTAAACCAACACCCAGGCTCACCATCTTCACTGTCTTTCTTCTTTTTTCCTTTTGATTTCTCAACATTCAAAGGCCCCACCTGGATATCACCTGGAACTAATCCCATTTTGCAAGTAATCTGTACACTAGATTCCCGTGTCTAAAAAACACTTCATTTCACCATAAAACACCCCAAAACATCAGTTTTTCCCCTCCTTTAAAAAAAAAACATTAATAATTAAAATCTGCCAAATGAAGAAAAACCATAGAATTCCCATGAAAACAGATACCCTTTTGTTTTAAACTGAAAAAATACTTAATTCCAAGAAAAAGAACAGCACAAAATGACATAAACCCAGATTGGAAAATAGGTCATAAAATAAATGACATTCAAAGAGGAGGACATGCAACGCAAGAAATCAACTCAAAAGAGTAAGCCATAGCTAATATAAAGAAGAATGTGAAACTTCAAAACAAAGATAAAATCCTAGAGAAGAAACCCAGAATGTAAACAGTAAAGAACTAGAATTAAATAACCCCAGATTCTTCGGTTTAACTTTAACACCAACTCAAATTTTGTTCAAACTGTTACAAACAACACAAAAAGACACAAACACACAAAACAAAAGGCAAAGCAAAGAGTTTAAAATCTCCATTTTTTTCAAAAAAGGGAAAGTAATGCAGCATTTGAGAAATGGAAAAACTTTGAAAGCTAAAAATGGAAGACAAGAACAGCAAAAAAAAAAGTGGGGAAAAGAGAAAAGAGCGGTATTTTCGCGTGAAAAGGAGTGAGAGTTTGTGTGTGTGTTTGTAATTGTTTGAGAAAACTAAGTTTAAATTAACACTTGGGTTTGAGTTATCCTGTTCGAATGCCTACAGGCTATTAACGTTTGCTTTTTTGTTTTGTTTTGTTTTGTCTTGTAGTTGTAAATACTGGGAGAGAAATAAATATATTATTTATGAACCTTTGTAGTATATACTATTATTTAGGGAAAGGAATTGAATTTAAATCTTGTCTTTCAGGGCCAGAATTAACCATATGGGCACGGGTCAAGTAGAGTCAAATTTTTGGTCAACCCTTGGCTTGAAATCTGACACTTTTTACATGCCACCTGACCTCTTAGCCTGATTTTTAAGATTCAAAATTTGACTCGATTCGAATTAATTTTTTATATTTTTATTATTAAAAATATAATTAAAAAAATAAATAAAAAATAATTTTAACAAAAATAAAAAAGTTCAAACACAAAATAATTATAATTTAAAGTTCTAAAAGGTAAAATACAGTATAACATAAAATAAAAACAATAAAACTATTATTTAAGTACCCGGATCGAGTCTGGTAGGGTGTTTTTTACCCTAAATCCGACTTTGACCCGAACTCGAATTTCTCCCATATTTCATCCGACCTGACTCGACCCTAAAATTTTTTTAAAAAATCCGACCCTATTAAATCGGATCGACTCGGAACCCGTTGGATGCGGGTTCCGTGTCCATCCCTAACCATAGCCCAGGCAAAAAAAGACCCTCATATTTGATTGTTTTAATTAGCGGCAATGAACAAAATTCTTGTGTATTTTTTATGTTTTTTATATCTCAATATTAAAAAATTATATTTTAATTTTTAATTATAAATTTTAAAATTTAAAAAATACACAATACACCTAATACTCCAAACACTAATTTTAAACCTTAACTTTAAACCTAATTATTTTAGTGTTAATATAAACAGGTCACCAAAAAAGTTAAATGATTTTACTCATTAGTCATAGTAGTTCTATGTTAATTTTGTACAAAAATTAATTAATTTGCAGTATTTTGAAAACGTTTTTACATCAAATATTATTATTTTATGTTCTGAGTATTTTTTTAAGAAAATGATGTTCATTAAAATAAAAAAAAATGTACAACAAATTTTCACAAAAAAATGTTTAACAAAAACAACATATCTTAACCATAAAGAGAACCTTAGAACCATTTACACTAAGAAAACTAAGGGCGAAAAGAAAAAAATAAATTATATAAACCGAAAAGGGTGTGAACAAAGAAAAGTAAAATCTTCCCTTAAATAGTAATTTCCATAGAAACTCAACAACAATCATAGAAATTTTTTTATCATTATCCAACTATAAACTTTATAGATGTAGGAATAGAGATTTAAAAAAAATAATCTTGTAGATTACTTTATCAATAATTCTAATTGCATCAAAAAATTATCAAAAAAATATAATAATATTAGATCGTTGACCTTCCTTAATCAGAGGGTGTAATGTGTTGACCGTTACACGAATATCAAAATATCATAAAGATATACGAAAATTGTATTACAAACAAACAAATACAACAAGACGTGAAAAAATATAAAATATAAGAATTCTTATTTAAAACTAAAAATGAAATAAACAAATAAAAGAAAAAAAATACAACAATGTTGAAACCATAGTTAAAGGTGACACTTTTCTAGAAAAAAAAATATAGAGAGAGAAAACGGATTTTTAAGTCTTTGATGTCTTAAGTTTGAGCCTTAGTATGTATAAATACATGTGTAGATTTTCGGTCTATATTTTATTATAGTTTAAATCTCATTAAATGTGACTTTCTTAATATATTTTAGGCAAAATGTTAAAAAAATATTTTCAACGTTTATATGTTTTGTTATTTAGTTCTTTATTCTTTTTTTTTAGAGCAAACAACCCCTAACGTTTGTATATTTTATCATTTGGTCCCCTATTCTTTTTTTTTGGAGTAAACAACCCCCAACGTTTCAATTTAGTCCAATATGCCTCAGGTGGATGGAAACCGTTAGTCAACTAACGGTCAGCGGCTGATGCTAACTGGACTTGCCACGTGTTAAGTTCTGTTGACGTGTCAGCATCATATTCGCCACGTGTCACCATTAGGTTCGGCCACGTTTCAACGGTTGATTCTGACGTCGGCAGCTCTTAACACGTGGCAAGTCCAGTCAACATCAGCCGCTGACTGTTAGTTAACTAACGATTTTCATCCAACTGAGACTATATTTGGACCAAATTAAAACGTTGGGAGTTGTTTGCTCCAAAAAAAAAGAATAGGGGACCAAATGACAAAACATGCAAATGTTGAGAGTTGTTTGCTCCAAAAAAGAATAAGAGGCCAAATGCTAAAACATACAAACGTTGGGGGCATTCTTTGTCATTTTACCTATATTTTAATGTAGGCTTGAGGGTAAGTAAACCCAAACCAACAATTCTGTTATTATTTTTTAATTGCATCAATTTTCCTTTGGAGTTATTTAATTGGATTAAATTTGCCCTTGAAGTCATTTATATTTGATAATTTGAATTTACTTCAATTGTAAAATAAATGCAATTAAATTATTTCGAAGATAAATTAATACAATTAATTGATTTTAAAGATAAAATTAATACAATTAAAAAGTAATAATAACATTGTTGATCTGAGTTCACTTTAGGGCAAACTTACTCATTAGCCTCTAATGTATTATATATATTTGCAATTGGATGAGTCTGTCACGCTCGACGAGCACCGATGAGTATCACTAACGACGAGCACCGATGAGCACCATTAATTCAATTTATAAAGATTAAAAATATAAAGGACTAACTATATAATTATAAATTATTTAAAAATCGAAAAGTAAATTAATTAAAATATATTATTTTATTTTAAATTTTTTTAAACATAGATCAAAATACTTATTTATCTTTAAATTATAAAACTCTAATTCTTGTTAATTTAACATTCAAACAGCCGTCGCCGCCGCGGTCGCATTCTGATTCTTCAACCTGTTTGGAGATATGCTTAGTTCTCCACTAATCCCACAGTAGTTCCCCGTACTTTTCATACTTCCATAGTCTGCAATAAGACCCAGCCATTGCAACAGTTGAGATATTGAAGAAGGAACTAAAAGAAACAGCTTTTTTTTAAGTCAAAACCCAATCTCCCGGGACAATAATAAGAAGTTGACAAGTGACGGAGGAAAATGACCAAATATAGGAAAAATGAAGGCGTTAATTAAAAGGAAGTCGAGCGTAGCAGAATTTACAACGGTAGAGGCGGTAGCGGCGATTTGAATTTTAAATGAACAAAAATTAAGATTTTATAATTTAGGGGTAAATAAGCATTTTAATTTATATTAAAAAGAAAATTAAAATTAAAATAATATATTTTAATTAATTTATCTTTTAATTTTTAAATAATTTATAATTATACGGTGAATATTTTAAATTTTTATTCTTTATAAATTAAATTAATGGTGCTCATCGATTCTCGTCGTTAGTGGTGCTCATCGATGCTCATCTAGCATAACAGAATTTTCCTTTGCAATTACTTATGACTTAAAGAAATCAAATGCCGTAACTAATGGAATTAATCCAAATTGAAATTAGATTGAATCAATTTGATTTATCGACTCTAAATATAGGGAAAAACTTTGATACACAAGTCGTGTAAACTTTAGTTTATACATGTCTTTTAATTTTAGGGGTTAAGGTTTTAGTTTAGGGTTTAAAGTTTAGGGGTTTAGGCTATAGGGTTTAGAATTAAAGGCTAGTGTTTATAATTTAGGGTATAAGGTTTAGGGTTTAGTTTTTAGGGTTAAATTAGAAATTTAAGATTTGAATTTTTATAGTGTAAATACACATGCTTGTGTAAAATTAGTTTTACACAGACTGTGTATCAAAGTTTTACCATTAAATATATACAATTTTAAAAAAGTTTTTTCCCACTATTTTAGGGATACAAATTTATTTTTATCAAATACAATTCGGAAGAAAATAAAATTTGATTTGATATTTTTTTATAAATAAAGAGATATTATATTCTCAAAATAAATAGTGTGACTCAAACTCATATAAAATGAGGCAACATGAGTATCTTTGACCACTCGATCAATTAATGAATTTTTATTTAATATGTGTACTTATTTTTGTATTAGGTGTAATAAAATAAAAAGATAAGATAAACTATTTACATTATTTGTTTAAATTTGTATTCACAACCATTCATACTAATAAATATTACAATTGTGAAATAAATTAATTTTAAAATCCAATATTTATTATCAACTTAATACTTGATTTATCAAAGTATTTTTTATGATGTCGTCAATTTCATTTTCATATATTTGAAACAAAATAAGAATTTTCATATTGAGGCTGTGACGGATTAATTACAATAATATAATATTTTATTTGTAAAAAATGGAAAAAGGTTAAATGATATTGGCATCTTATATCTCTCTTCTGTTTTATTGCTTAAAATATATTCTGATAATTTCAAGAAATTTGCAATTAAAAGAAAACAATTCTGCTATATATTTGGTATATAATTTTGAGTAAGAGTGAGCAAAATTCGACACGACTCAGAAAATTATTTTTTTTTCAAAATCGAGTATCTGAGTTGAGTTATTCGAATCAACTCGAATAACTCATGAAAATTTAGAGTTCGAGTTTTCCCAACTCGAAAAACGAATTTTTTTATAGTTTTACGAGTTAGTCCTTGATTTCCTTTTTCTTCAATTTCTCCTTCATTTCAAGCCCATTTTTGATCAAATTTGAACCTCATGTTCATAAACCACCGTAGAATACATATTTAGCATCAATTCATATTTTTAAATATAAATTTCCTCTTTTTTTCAATTTAGCCCCTCAACTTTATATGATTTTCTCATTTCATCAATTCCTCATTCATTTAAGTCCAATTTTACCAAATTTAAACTACATGCTCCTAAACCACTGTAGGATACTATTTAGCTTAAATTCATATTTTTGAACATAAATTTCTTATTTTTTTCAATTTAGCCCCTTGACTTTGTATGGTTTTCTCATGTATTCAATTTCTCCTCCGTTTTAAGTCCATTTTGACCAAATTTAAACCACATGCTCCACTAACACTATATAATGTCTCTGTAACATCAATTCAAATTTTTAACAAAAAATATTTTTATAATTTAATCCCTTAACTTTGAATTTTATTCAATTTGATCCTTGTACTTTTTGTAAATTCTTTCTTCTCATCAATTCCATGACTCCTTTATAATACGTTCAATATTTTATCCTCAAAAGGTCAATCTTTAAAAATAAAATTATAATTATGTTTTAGAATTTTAGATGATATTTTTTATTAAATAACATTATAAATTTTACTCACACAAGTGAAAAAGAATATTATATTATTTGAGAATGTTGTTTAAATTAGAATTAATTTATACTATAACATTATAAATAATTACAATTAAATTTGTATAGAAACTTGGCAACTCGATTAGAATCGAAAAAAATACAAATAAAATTTGATTCATAAAATATGACTCATCAAATCGAATAACTCGCATATTTTTAACTCAACTCGATCAAATACCCATCCTTAATTTTGAAGGTGCATATTCACGTGAGACTTTGATTTTTTCCACAATTGGTATAAAAGCAAACATCTATAATGTTTTTATTGTAATTAATGAAATTATCGAGTGCTGAATTTAGGTGTAATTATTTTTTATAACCACGTGAATTTAATCTATTGACCGACTAAATTGGATCATATATTGTAGAGGTTTATTATGGGACGACCCTCCCAACTCAATTTACTCCATTAACAATGCCGGAACTTGAACACTTGACCTTGCTTAAGAGATCAAGTGCATCATCACACTAGACCAACTAGTTGTTGGTTAGGTGTAATTATTTCTAATTATATATATATGGAAAAATTGGGGATAATCCAATCCAAAAATAAATTTTGGAATATAGGATACCCTCACCTATATTTTGGATTCTAGGCCATTTTCTACTGTTTTTGTTGGAACAACGCCATATGCAAATGGTGTTATGCATATTCAATGCATATTGGCTCAGCCTTGACTTAAGCCTGAGGCGGTGCAGCACTGCAAACTGCCATGCAGCTTTAATTGGGAACAAAACGCCATGCACAAATGGCATTGTCGTGTAGCTCCATGCATGCAGACCAACTTTCACGTGAAAGCTGGTCAGGTGAGTTTTTTTACCTTAAATGTTGTATATATATAGGATATTGAGGAGAAGGGGAGTGTATAGGATTTGAGAAAAAATTGAGAGAGTTTGAGTTGAAAAATTGAGTGATATTTTTGTTAAAAATATATTCGAAGAAGTTGAAAATTGTTGAAGTATATTTGTTTGTAAATCTTCTCAGTTTATCATAAGTAAGTAAGTAATTTGTTTGTTTAAATCTGTTATTTTTTAAATTAGAGGGGTTTGTAGATTATTTTTGTGTGATTGAAGATATATTCGAATGATAATTACTTTTTATTGTTGAAGGATTTACAGCACATTTACACGGTTTCTTGTCTAATCCAGTAAGTTTTTATATTTTTTGAAGATATATTCGTATAGATGAAATTTTTTGAAGTTAATACATTTTTTGGTTGTATATATATTCGAATGATAATTGTTTTGTAGATTTGTTTAAAAATGGCATCTGAGGAGTTTTGTTGTATTGTGACCATGAGCACATTTCATCTCATATTCATGAAGAACAAGTAAGTAATTTAAAATTTATTATGTCATGTGTAAAACGAAATAGTTTATTATAATAAATTATTATAGGGTGTGGAGCATACCATCCCGTCGAGGAGGAATGAAGATCAAGGAACCTTCCAACCACATAGTTTATTACTTATAGCTCACCGGTTTTTATAATGCTTTATTTCTCCGTGGATTTAAGATTGTCCCCGGGTTAATTACTAGATTGATTGAACGGTGGAGACCAAAGACTCACACATTTTATTTTTCGTTTGGCAAATGCACAATAAATCTAGAAGATGTAGCTATACAGATTGGTGTTCCAATAAATGAGAATTCGTTGGTTGGACAAACAACTATAATGTACTTGAGTTTTGCAGGCAGTACATCGGAAAAATTCCTCTTAAGGCATGTATGAATGGTCTATGTCTGAGATTTATGGTTGCAGAATGAATTCATTGTAACAAAGGGATCTACTCTCCAAGAACTTGTGTATGCAGCTCGAGCATATATACTGAAAATTATTGGTGGGATATTGATGTCAAATACATCTGGTAATCTGGTTCACACATAATATCAGTCGATGTTGGTTAATTTTAACACAACTGGTGAATATAGCTGGGAATCTACAATATTGACATTCTTGTACTATGAAATGTGCAAGGCTACAAATATGATTGGTGAGAAGAAGATGTCATATATGGGTGGATGCCAAATCTTATTGTAGACGTGGACGTGGTATAGGCTGCCTTATCTAACGCCCATTGTGGAAGCACCCATACCTATGCAGTTTCTACTTGCTGGAAGGTAATATTGTGATTACAGTTGTCATATGAATATTATATTGATCTAATATTTATCTGCAATGACTTAGAAATATAAGTTCAATATCTTTGCAGATGGAGAAATAAGTTGAAGAAAGCGGGGGTGGTGCACAACAATGTTAGAGATATAATACTAAAGATCTAAACAATAGGAAAAAATTAGGTATCATAATATTATTTTTAAATTAATTTTCTGACTTTGTGTTTTATAGTTTATTTGGACGTCGTACGCAAATCGAATAATTAAGGATTGCATACCAGAAATTGTGCTTGAATGTAAAACAATATAGGGGTGCAGTTGTGCCTTTGATCTATTTTTCTATTGTTGAATATCATTGTGCTGATAGAGTGTTGCGGCAGTTCAACTTTCATCAACCTATTCCTAGAGCTCCACCTGCTAGTGAACATATCCATACTACTTCTAGAGGTAGATTCGATAAGAATTGAGTTGTAAAGCAAGCCAATTTCATTTCTTTTTGGGCTCAAAGATATACGTAGTGGGCAGATAATTTGAGTCATATTGAAGCCAATGATTTTGAATTTAATTCAGAGTGCTATTCGTGGTATACAAAATGGAAAACCATTCTTAGTACCTCTCGAAGCTGCAAATAAATGGTTTGAAGATTCGCGGTGCTCAAAACACGTATACTTTTCATATGAGTTTGTTCAGAGCTCATAAGAACCAACAGACGAACGAAACTTGGATTGTTCAATGGGTTGACATTCTTCATGGTCTCCGGTGCAATCCCTTAAGACATATAAGCAATGATCCTTGGGAAGAACCAGAACAACATGAGTATCCACCATTTGGTGACAGCTCATCATTTCATCAAACATTTGGATTTGGTAATGTTCCAGAACAATCACCAATCAAATTTTCATTTGGTGGCAGCTCATCTTCTCAGACGACTTACAATGATGATGAAGGATACATACCACAATTTTAGTATCCTCAAACATCCGTATATGGGGAAGGCATGTGTGTTGGTAGTATGGCATCTTTGTTGTCGACTACGACCATTAGCAGCTCATCGTTTTCGTTTCCCGAAGATATATATGGTACACCACTTTCTATGCAAATAGTTGATGATCGTGGTATCAACGATGAGCAGACTCTGGATCTACCACGGAGAATGGTTCAACCCCCTAGACGGTATGATCAAACATCATCCTTACACCGACAGAAATTGCCGAGAAGGAGACGAAAATAAGAAATAAGTAAATCTTATTTGTAATATATTTTTTAATTTTATGCAATATATATAATTTTGTCAATTTCTAATTTATATATTTATTATTTCTAAAGAAAATCAAATATTTCAGAACCTATTTCAATTCCAATTAAAAAAACAGATTCAATTAAAAAATTGGCGCGTGAATTAAAAAAACATATTCCAACTCTGCCACAATGATTGACGTTTTCCTGCATCCATTTTCAAACATGAATTTAAAAAAATTGCACATAGCTCGCAATTCATGGCATGATAGGCAGGTTAAACCATACACTCAATTCCAAGGCTATTGTAGTGCAAGGAATCCATCAACGGTGTGCAGGCAAGGGGTGGGCAGGTGCATTGGGTTCGGGAATGGGGTAATATTTGTAGTAATTGGGGTATTAAAAAATATTTTAAATTGTATAGAGGTATTAATTTTGAATATTAAATTATTATTAAAGAGATAGTAGGGGTAAATAATGGAAAATTTTGTATTTATTGTACCAATTTCGCCATATTAAATCTACATGAACAATTTACATTAAGAGAAAATTTAGGTTGATGGTCCAGCATGATAGATGGCATTATTGGATTTGTTGGAAAATTTCGCCACTTGAACTCCCCTTCTCTTTCATCTGGATCATTCATATTCATATGAATGCAAGTGGAAACCAGTCGACTCTTCAACTTTCTATGAAGCTCTGGATTTGGTAACCATTCTTCGTATATTGGCTCTACCGACCAATAATCTTGGTTTAGGACCATGTTAAACTGAATTTTGTATATATTTGCCATAATCTACATGTTATAACACGGATCCACAAACCTGTACGGGTTCATATGAATATGCATACACGTGGCGTGTGCGTGAGAGAAAGGGTATTTAAATGCTTGAAATTGTCCACAATCACACCATCTCTGATGAAGGTTTAGACCAAACATTCTTTGCTCACCTCGGGCCATAGCTTCGACAGTAAATTCTGCATCACTTAGGTCGAATGTTCTAACTCTCATAGCAGTTGCATCCTCTTGAAGAACGATCATTATATCCTGCAAGGTTTGAGACCAATTTTGTCTGCTATTTATTCGAGCGTTAACTTCCTGCCCTTTGTTGGACTAAACTTTACCTAATCTAAAGTAAGTCTCCCACATAATACTTTCAATTGGGAGATGACGTGTTCCTTTAAGCACCGAGTTTATAGCCTCAGCAAGGTTTGTTGTCATATGGCCATAACGCCGCCCTTCATCATAGGCTTGTTACCATCTTTCCTCGGGGATGCCATTTGAAAACTTAAATACACGTCCATCGTGCCACCTCAACATTCTTATCCTTGCGTCAAATTTGGGTTGAACTAGTTCATACCCTATTTAAAAAAAGGAGTTACTTAAATCAAATAAGAAAACATCATAAATAATTTTTGAAATTAGTCTTTGCATTTGCCGTAATATGTCATACACAATATGCTGGATATGTATGCTGAGGAGCCCATAAACTTTCCAGTCTGTCAATTACTAAAAAGAGCGCAGTCCCTATATTAGAAATCATACAAACCCCATCTTCTTTTACTACATGGTTGCGTAAATGCGTCAAAAAGAATTCTCATCCACCGGCGTCTTCCCTTTCAACTATGGCAAAGGCAATTGGGAATATATTACTATCTCCATCTTGTGCAACAACCACAAGTAATATATGATTGTACTTCCCATACAGTCAGGTACCATTAACTTGAATCATGCGTTTGCATAATGATAACCCTTCAATGCACACCTTGAATGCCCAAAACAACTTACTGAATAACCTTTTACTAGGAATTAGTTCTCCTGGTAAGGTGCATGCCAGTATTGTTTCGTACTCTACAATGGTTCCTGGGATGAATATTTGCATTGCTCATATAAGGGCTGGTAGCTCATTATACGATTTATCCCAATCTCCATACACATACGTCATCACCTTTTGCTTTGTCATCCATGCCTTGTAGTAAGATGGAATATATCCAAGCTGATTTCAGATAGATGCTACTAACACTGTAATCGAAACCCTTGGTCCCTTTTTAACTAATAACCTAGTGTAGACACATATTAGATCGGAGTCTAAATTAATGTGGTCATGTGATAATGATATATTTGAACAAGTGTGCTACTCAATGAACCGTGTCACCTCCCACATTTGACTCATCTACTTGTATGAAATTCTTATCTTCCAAGGACATTTGCTCTTCCAATTAATACACCTTGTGCAATAGGTTTGCGTATTAGACTCAGCAACACATGATCTCGTATGGTGTTTGATGCATTACTGTAACCCCCTAGACCCAACTATGAGACACACCTAAATCTAGGAGACCACATTAGGGTCACAAGAGTGACCCATAGTATAACCCATAAAGTTCATTTCTTTAAATACATTAAAATTATAAAACAAACCTCTGTATAAAATATCATTTTAGAAAATCATGTAAACATATAACAATAGTTTGGAAAACATATCATAGACACTAGTATAAAACAATACATGCCATACATGCCCATTAACTATGCCGGTACCGTAAAGCAACATCGAGAGAACTCCAAACAATGATGTCGATCACTTTACCATATGGATTTCATCTAACCTACGATGGTAAAAACAACATGAGCTTGGGAAAGCTCAGTAATACAGAACTACCAATTGATGCTGTAAGCACATACATGTATATGGCAAGCATAACACTGTTATGATGTTCCAGGCAACAACAGACTCCAATTATGGTTCGATATGTCAGTAAAGTGATATACTTAAAGATAACATAATTGTTCTTTATGCATTCACTGAGTATTAGATGAAGAGCATATAGACCGTAGAATCAGAAGATAGATAGATTACGATAGTTAAACCAAAGAGTTTAGTGTGTGTTCCAACAGTGCATAGTTAACACATACAATATAAAGGTGCAGTGAACATTTATTTCACAGACACATAGTAGTAGCGGTAAAGTTCATTTTAAAATTTCCTAACTACCCTCCAACCAAACTCCGGTATGCAATTCCCTAGAATTGCAACTATAAGGGGTATTAACCCAGGCCCATTGGACATAGGTGCCATCCTAAGGGGATACCTTAGGTACGGTGAGGGATCACCCTAGTCGAAGCATAGGAACCTAAACGGCAAGGAATTACCAGCTAGATTAGGGCTGAACCTGCGATAACTTTACACTCTATCCCAAGTTCCCCAATAACGGTAATAATAGTGATAACGGTAATAACAGTGATCAGTAGTAATCATTAGTCGTTGGTAACAATAGTAGATATAAAGCAAACTTTAGTTTTCAGTGAAACAATAACGAGAAAGCACGATTTTTTCTCCAGTTTAGATACATAGGTATATTTCAGAAAAATAAGGGTCATGTTTTAGATCAAGAGACAGTCTTGGGTTTAGAACAGGTAGAATATTCATGTGCACTTGGAACACACTGGATGGAACAATTAATTTCTCGGGGATACTTGGTTGTAACACCCTCTACTCGGCCTAAGAAAAGACCGGCATAGAATGTGTTTTTATGCAAACTTCCTTAGATCTTGATCAAGTTAAGAACAATTATCAAACAAAACAGAATGTCTTTCAGAAAAACAGAATAATTTAAAACTTTTTAATCTGCTCAACATACTTAGCTTTAATCACCGAACATGTATAATCAAACATACATGCAGAAACAATGTGCCTCAATACTAGTATCATGGCATACTCTTATATCCCATCACAGGAGAAAATTTGTCTTTCGAACTCATAATATGATTCCCATTTAGATACGAACTCATGTACTAATACCTGATTATAACTTTAGTTTAAAACAAATAAGTCTCAGAATCCTTTATAAGTTCAAAATAAACATGTAAAGATGTCTTCAGCTAAGTGTATACCAACAATTCTTTTCAAGTTCGGCAATACAAAGATAGCATGAATTCCCTTCTAACTCAATAAGCATTATGAATCACGTCAAATGATACATTACCATTTACCATGTATAATAAGGATATCAAATCACTTAACTCCCAAGCATATATATAATAAAGATTACCTCATGTATATAAGTACATACAAAGACTCTTTATCTCTTAAACTGTAACACCCCTTCCCGTATCCATCATTGAATATGAGACAGAGATGTCACAAAATATTTGTAAAACCATAAAATATTTATAATTCGGTAAAAAATTGTTTTGTAAGGAAAATATTACAATTTAATCTTTATTAAAAAAAAATAATTTATCGCGTAAAGTTAAAACTTTATATTTTCGCCTTCAAATCAAGTTTAATTTCAAGCAGCAATTTATCAATTTAATTTGACTTATATAATTAGCGAAATTGCCTAAAAACTGCCTGATTTAGAATTTATCCAGATTCTACATAAAATTCAATTTATATCAGAGCAAGCATAACCTTTTTAAATAACATGCCAACTAGTGAATATCAAACAATCTCAACTATTATAATACTGATACTGATGTACCTGTCCTTGATAGATGATGTCCACTAGTACTCCTTTCTCCAAACGCTTCTCTTTTCCTACACGTGAAACAGTCACACGCTAAGTATTTACTTAGTGAGGCAATAGTTCAAATTTAAGTGCAATTTTCATAATATCAATATTAATGATTAATAATGCATATGATCACCTTACCATTACATGCTCATTAACATAATTAAATATGTAATAGCATATATGTATATCAAAGTGATAAGATTAGATCTTACCAATATTGGTGCCATTTCCATCCGTAAGCTTTCAATGCTTACCAATACCTTTTTCCAACTCTGTCTGCAAGCTTTCAAGCTTATCATTCTATTTCTTTGATTTCAATTCAGTTTACTTAGCCCAAGGTATCGAATTAAGAGATTCTATGTACACGAGTCATCCCCCCATACCCAACCTTTCTTGAGTATGTATATTATTTACACCATAGTGCTTAGCACCCTAAGTGCTTCCGTATACCCAAACCTTGCATGAGTATACCCTCATTGAGTATTAATAAAATTGCACCGTAGTGCTTAACACCCTAAGTGTTTCCGTATACTCAAACCTTGCATGAGTATACCCTCAATGAGTATTTATGAATATTGCACCGAAGTGCTTAGAATATTTATACAACTGTTTATGACCCTATGGATATCCAACTTACCATCGAACCTCTATATCATACATTGGGCTTTATTTCATCATTTAAGTTATCAATGGCAACATACATCAATATATATATATATATCAACATGTAACAATTCATAACCGAAATAACATTCATATTATACCATCATCAATAACTAGTGATCTATGCATTTATTTTCAACCTTTGACATATTTAAAATATGTCAAATATATGATCAATGACGTAATTATCATGACAATATATAAACCAGGTAGACTCATCGCAATTCCTATCGGTGATGTATGAAACATCCATGTATAATGTTATGTATGCATTGCACTCACCTGGGCCATTTATTAGTATGCCACACTAAGTCCTCTTTGATCCTTTCCTTCATTGTATCTCGAACCTCCCTTGATTCGAACTTAACTTCATAATTCAAATAAGTAAAATATTTGTTAGATCCCAATCTAACAATATCTTAGACATATTGTCCAAAATAATCATTCGAATACAAAATCTCCAAACGTTTTCCTTTCTTCCTTGTATCGTTCAAAAATTCATTATGGTCCTTAGTGACCAATTTGAATTTCCATTAACCCCTTTCAAGCTTACTATTCAACCTTAGATACAAAGTGTATCAATTCAACCATAAACCAGTTTTTCTACACAGCTTCCATAAACAACTTCAACTTTTATACTAACTTCTCCTTACTTCTCTACTTTTCAATTTAGTCCAATTAATTGCTTTAAACCACCATCTTATGGCCTTCTTCATCAAATAATTATTCACAATAATTCTCCTTAATTTTCCTTCTTTACTGAAATAGTCACTAAAATGCAAAGATGAGGATTCAAGCTTCTTAACTTTGCAAATTAGTCCTCCATTCAACATTACTACCTTAATTCCATCATTACAACCAAAAATCAGATTTAGCCCCCATACAAAACTTCAATTTTGATTTGGTCACTTAACTTTGACAAATTGTCAAAATGGTCACTAATTCAATTCAACATCAATTTAGCATTCTAACTTCATTTTCTTGTCTCTAACATCATTAATAACATAAATACACTCCAAATTCTTAAAATTCAGATTTGGTCCTTCAACTTTTCAATTTGCCAAAATGGTCCCTTCACAATTTAACTTAGGGTTTTGCTTCCAAACAACAATTCAAGCTTACTAGATCATTATTTCAACATCACAAACCCTAAATTAAACTTGAATCCATAAACCCTAATCATCTTCATAAAAATTAAAACATGTAAAACTTAAATCCCGACTCAATATCATGATTTTAACATCACACTAGCTTAATTCCAACTTGAATTCAATCATGGAATCATAAAATCTCAAAAGCCCCAATTTGATCCATAAACCCTAATTTCTTTCTCATGAAAATTCTCATCAACCAAGCATGTATTCCATGAATTATTGATATCAAAAGTTAGAGCTTGAAGAGTAGAACAACTTTGTAGTTGAAGAGATTACCTGAAAATCGAGTTTCGAGGCTTAAATCGAGCTTGGAAAATTTTCTTATTCTTTCCCCTCTTTCTCCACTTTTCAAGGCTGGAAAAGATGAATATCTTTTCACCATTATTTTAAACATATATCTATTAAATGAATATTAAATTTATTTAATAGTGAAATTACAATTTTACCCTTTTTAACTAATGGTTGAGATTGATTTTATCATCAATCAAGGGCCAAGATTTAATCTTCCATTTCCTCTTTCCAAAATTGCCCTTATAACTTTTTAAATATTTCAAAATTGCCATTGGGGCCAAATGACCAATTTGCCCTCCAACTAGTCTTTATTTACTAGTTTGTTTCCAAATTGCCATTCCATTAAAATCTAACTAAATCTAGTTAGAATTCAACCAAACATAATAAAATATTCATAAAATAACATTTTATAACTTTTCCATAGCTTTTGGATCAGTCTCCAAAATTTCCATTCGATCCAATATACAGATAAATAATCATTTACTCAGAAATAAACTGTATGATTCATCTTGAATCAAACTAAAAATATTTACAACACTTGGAAATGACTTTTATAACCTTTCTCTATCATATGAAAAATTTTCAAAATTTTCCAGTTCGATCCGGGTATCCGAATTCCACTTAAACTTTAACTGCAATTTTCCCAATAATCGAAATATCATATCGAACAAAAATCTTCACATTCGATCCACAACCTTAGGTGATCTATTTATTTATGAAATAAAAACCCTTAACTTTTAGGGAATTACAACTTTAGTCCCTAAACTTTTCCAAAGTTTATACTTTAGCCATAAATTTTCAAAATTTATATTTTGGTCACTAACATTTTAAACTTCAATTCCCATTCTAATTTTCCTTGAAATTCAACCAAAATTTAAGAATACCTTATTCAATTCATTATCTATCACATGAGACCTTTAAACCTTAGAAATTTCCTTTTCAAAACCCATAATTAAAGAAATCCTAACTTTTTCATTTTTGTCATTTTAGTCACTAAGTTAGCTTTTAAGCTATTATCTTAGTACTAAATGACCCTTAATCAACTTAGTAAGTTTTAGGGTATTACATAAACTACACAGTTATTCAATTTTGACACTTAAAACTCATTTATTGATTAATCCATTAGTCAGACAAATGTTATTCATTTAGGCATTATCAAGAATGAACTTATATTCGAATCGTCCTTCAAATCTGCAAATCTAACAACCACGTGCTTTAGCTACTTCATTTTTATTTAAGACTAGCATAAATCACATGTTAAGTATAGCATGCATGCTAGCTTACCACAAGATGTTTATCCAGTTTTAGCATTACTTTCCATAATTATAATCTACTATTCCAATAACACAACCACTATAAGGATTCCACAATCAAGCAATCATGAAAGAATAAATGACCCATTACAATTTAATATGCTCCTAAGAGCATCGTATAAATACATATATGATCGATGATGCTTAAGATGCATAATGCCTATATAACAATCATGTGCCACCATTCTAAAAGTTCTAAGAAGGTTGTTTCGAGCCATACAAAATTTCTCGGTGATCGTGTCTAGCTCGGAAGCAACCTGAGACTCCACCACTTGAAATGTGATGAGATAAACATAATAAGCAGCTACTTAGTGAGGTAGTGTGAGGTTCTAATATGATTTAAGAACCTGTTATAATCTATTTAATGATCTAATACCAAGCTTAGTCACGTTCTAGGTGAGTATTAATATGATCAAATAGTCAACATGATACAATCATAAAGTTTCAACCTTGGCATTTCAAGGGTAATATCCAACAATTCAAACAATATAAATTTCTTGTCACACATGCTATTATAATGAAACATTGAGCTTTAAACCACAGTCTTAGAGTTTCTTTGTAAGCACGACATTAGAATTTCATATCTGGGTTTTAAGAATATTTTATGCCAAATTAAAGTATGAGTTTAGCCATTTAAGTACCCTTGCTTAATTAAACATCCTTTCATAGGTCTTCTCTTTTACTAGCTAATTAAATCTGATAAATTCAGTATACATGTCATGTAAGTAACTAACATATTTCTTTGTATTAAACTTATAAACTTTCTTGGATTCTATTTCCTCAAAGGCTATCAATAAACCATTTAGCTGACACTCTAGCAATGGACTTGTTATCTCATAACTTGAGTTACTTAAAGTAGGCAAATGTGATAATAACATTTTAACCAAGTTACCCATTATAACATCCAATATTAATCAATCACAAGCTAATCATAACATATGTATTTCCCAAGTTAAACATTATACACCAAAGGTTAAACAATGATCCACAATTACACCTTATTCGACATATAAGTTACTTCCAAGATTCATAATTATGTAATTTACTAAACTTATAAGCTTTCATAGTTTCTTTCCTTAAATTAACTTATTATTAACTTCCTTTACTAAATATATAGACTAGGTTTGAATCTCATTTTAAGTTCATATTACTATATGAGTTACTTGACTCATAAGGTTTCATTCATTTAGATTATACCAGTAGTACCCAGTTGTGATTTAGTCCAACTAGAATCAAGCTTCAAGGTTTGATTGGATTACACCAAGGTTTATAAAAGAAATCTTTAAATGCTCTTTTAGACTTAGAACATTAAATTAAGTTGGTTTAAACTTAAACCAAAACTATTACATACAAGTATCATAGAACTATCCCATCCATCATAAACTACTTTACAACTTGTAAACCAAGGATTCATAAAGTCCTAAGAAAGGTCTTTTTTTCTCTTTAACACTTATTTACCAAGCATTGTTTGTACTGATTCAATTATGTTTAATTTAACAAATAATTCTCTACTTTCTTAGCATCCGATCATAGCATAGCCCATTCATACACAATTAGCATTTATTCAAACATAGCTCATTCGTATTTGTTTAGCATTTAACCAAACCAAGCATTTCCCAATACTCTTGATATTCAGCCAAAATATAGACCATTCATATTTATTTCTCTACCTTATAATTCATTAAGTAACTTACACAATAACTCATGTTTCAATAGCAAATCAGACAATGTTCCTTTCTCTACCATTGATAGTCTAAAAGTATTAAGTACGAATTGCCTAAGTAAGACAATCTATTCCATTTGTTCATACATGAGAATTATTTAGTTATCAAAAATATCTACTCACCAAGGGATATCAACCATACATATTCAGTTTACATAGAAATTACAACCCATTCTCCAATTCTATATCACATGAATTTCATTGTTGTATGCATATAACACCGTGAGGCCATTCACAAATTTCAAGTAAATACAAGACTTAACCAGTGAGTTACCATATTCCATGTTTAACTTAGCAATTCATTCATTACCAAGCCGATTACCACAATTCATCTTTAACATAGCCATATCAACCAACCACATATATCAAGTAAATACATGGCTTAACAAACAAGTTACCATATTTCATATTTAACTTAGCAATTCATTCATTATCAAGACAATTACCACACTTCACCTTTAACATAGCCATATCAACCAACCACATATATGAAGTAAATACATGGCTTAACAAACAAGTTACCATATTCCATATTTAAATTAGCAATTCATTCATTATTGTTTATCACATAGCCTTGAGTTTCGAATTCCTAGTCTAGGTACACGAGTCCCCAACCAACTGTCGCCTATAAAACACATGGTACTCGCGGTACTGGTCAATCCTTCCTACTTTCGTCAAGTGACCACACACACTTCCCTCCTATAGTCGCCAAATAGGGACCATTATCCCAGAATGTAGTCCACCCCAACACTGATCTCTATGGACTCTATGGCATGCCAACTATACCTAAGACTGACTCGAGACCAAGGCTTTAACATATTCCTTTCATTTCTTAAACATGATGAGCATAGATCCATATCAATATATCCTTTCAAGGATTTCATTATCCCTTCAATAAGGGTATACATTTATGCATGATTACCACATGTGATTTCCCATGCCTCAATCCACTTATTCAAAGGCTTTATAGACAACATTTCATTTAATAAATCATTCATAACTTTCAATATATTCATTCTACTAAGATTACATAGTATTTTGCACATTCAATGTGCACTTTTCATTTCACAAGCAATCATAGTGAGCATTCATACTTTAAGTTCCAATTTATAAATTCCATAACATTATTACATCACCCCAATTTCACAATGAAATAAGGGCATATTTACCACATTTAAATTACATTCACAACTTCTCTTATTGAATGGTTTGAGCCCAATTTCTCTAATCAAAACACATAAACTATTTATGATCAGACTTGTTCACAATTATACCAATAACCACATCTATTCACATGATCATCTTTCGAACTCAAACAAGAAATCATGAAAAGATTGGAATTTTATATTCTAAACATGCTTTCAATCACATTTCATTATAAAAGTACCTTTTTCACCAAGGCACCCACCTTGCTTCCAAGCTTGCACTTTCATATCATGCACAAACAATTTTAAAGTAGTCACAATTAAAAGGCAATGCTCCAGAAGATTGTTAATTCCACCCGAGTCTTTAAACTACTCTTACCTCTTATCCCAATGTTACGGGATACCTGAATCCTCAATCATACTTTGCTACTCATCCAATTCTTTCCTATCTTCATCTTGTTCTAGATATAACAAAAGTATAATCATGAATTAGTAAAATTCCTAACAATCAATTACATACAATCCATTCATTACTCAAGAATACCCATTTTTCTCACACAAATAAGTCCACAACAAATATATATGTATGAAATGTAGTCCTAATTTGCATACATACATCTTATGCATCCAAACAATCTTTCCCTTAATCGTTTTTACTGCCAAAAATAGTCCACCTAAACACATTTTTACACAAGACTGGGCAACTTATTTATCTATACATTTATACACACATTCTGGGTAGCATACTTATTCTTTAATTTGTTCAAACAGTCTAAGAAACATGTATTTATTCTCATATATCTCAAAACAGTCCCGTAAACTTTCGTGCCTATATTTAACAGCTCAAATACTTATATACATCTTTATACACAACAAAATAGTTCCTATTATATTCGTTTTAGCACAAACAACCTTTTAATCGTCAGAGCAGATTTTCCCCTATTTTATGATACTAAATCAGCCCTTAGGTAATTAAAGCAGCCCCAAATCATGGTGAAGCAGCCTTTATAAAAACAATCTCTATTCGTAACAGTTCCCAACACATCCTAATTTCATTTTAAATATAGAAACAATCTCTTATTACCCGAATTAGAGTTTATACATGTACATGTATATAATAGGCACCGAATTTGATTTCAGTAAATTTACCAACTATTATGAAACTAATTCCAGCTTAACAAAATCCTTAATTGTCAAATACAACATTGACTAGTTTCTTTCAAATACTTAACTCACTTTAAGCATGATTTTTCTTTTGCATTTTTACCATCTTTCAATTATCATAGAATCATAGCAAAACAAGTATGTGTACATGAGTCAATTGGATCTAGAATTTCCATAACATGATCTCAATTACTATATCAATTCAACAATAACAATCATGCATGCACCCATTCAAACATGGTACAACTTCCAACCTTCCAATTGATCAAATTCAAGTATTATAACTAGTCCAACCACATCATTGTATTACAAGGCTTAAAAATTCATATATACATCATCAAATAAAACCACAATTTCCAAAAGCATCAACAACTCAAGCTTGAAAGAATAACAAGGAGAAGGAAATCACCATTCTTTTAAGGCTATTCGAATTAGACCCAAAGATTGCACCAAAATTTTCTTAATTCTTCATAGACTCTTGAAGCCTTTGTTCCCAATATCTTTCTCTCATTTTGTTTCGGTCCTTCCTTTCCAAAGGAAGAAGATGAAGGTTGGCTAACCCTTTCTAATCATGGCCCCCAACTACACACATGCCTTTGTTAAGAGGGAACATGTGTGCAAGCCCTTGAATTTTTACTTATTTAGCATGCATTCCTCGATTAGAATATAGTGTACAGTTTGGTCCTTCCTAGGCAAGCTATGTACTTTAATATTTGATTCAAAATGGTTTCCCATCCACTTAATTTTTCTAATAATTGAAAATTTTCATAATAATAAATTATGGTTGAACTTATAATATACTTCTAGGATAAAATTAGAGTTACCCTACAAAATTCAGTTCAAGTCACATTCGATTTGATAACAACTTCTAGGCCGTAATTTTTGGGGATATTACATTGGTATTTACAGAGGAAAGAGGAAACATTGAACTTTGACAATTCTAAATTGATTTTTGGAAATGAGGTCCCTATTAAAAGGAGCTTGATAACTAACGTCTCCAACTAGGCATTCGGGAATTGATACGATACGATCATTTAGGATATCAAATATATCAAAAATGTTCTGATCATTTTGGCCAACAAGGGCATTTTGGTCATTTAACTTCCAAGGCCTTAGGGTAATTTAACCCGAAAGGGTAGAATAATCATTAGCAGTATCCACTACTCCTATCAATTTATCTGTTCTCCAAGGTCCAATTGAATTAATCAAATCTCAACGTCGTGGTACTTACCAAGTACCTAGATAGATACAACTTACGCGTGTTCAAGACATTGTACCGTCTGTGTAGTATAGTTGAACAGATCATTGGCACTACTCAAAGTGGACGATTCCTGAACGGTCGAACATATATTTATCCAATATTCTTTTGTTATGGCAATAGTATCAGGATTGACTGATGTTCACGTGTCAAGCTTCAGACATATATGGGCATTAAAATAATTTGTGATTCATTTGGAATTTAAGGATTTATACATGCTCCAACTCATCTCAACTCATGTAGTTATTTCAATCATTTAAGTCCTCGATGGTGTTTCGGTCATTCAAGCACATTCAATACTTCCAAACCATCCATTCATTTCAAAACTCGAGGGTTTAACCATAATTCTGGTAAATTTGAAAATTTCAGTGCCCAAGGGCACATCGGTCTTTTTAGTTATTGCAATCATTCTGATCAATCCATCCTCATCAATATTTCCAATCCTTTAGGTATTTCAATCAATTCCATATTTTACGCCACTTTGATTAATTCAGGCCTACGTATAGTTTTCCGTAAATCTATCTTCAGAGATTCATTTAGAATTCAAGAACATCAAGTACTTTACATTCTCGAAGGTTTAAATCTTGTTACCATAACTTTCCAAGTATTTTGAGGTATTTAGATAAACCACTTGTTTTACAAGATCTAGTGTAGATTTCTAGACTGTTTTCATTGTTAGGGTATTTTAGTCATTCTTATACCTTGAGGGCATTTTCGTAATTTCATATCCAATTATTTTTTTACGTTTAATCTTTTGACACTTTTAATCGGGCTTGGAGATTAACTGCCTTATTAATTGTTTAATGAACTTCAGATCCTTTCGATTTTTAATCCTTTTTCGAGTATTTCGGTCTTATCTAGATTACCATACTTATTTTTCATATTGGATTTGACTTGAGCAAAGTTAACAGTACACTTCATCAACTATGCATGCATCAACCGAATACCAACATATCCATAAAGCAAATAAGAAGTAGTAATGTATTACCTTGAATCCTTGCTACATCGGTCGATCCTTAATACTCCATTCGATCACTCTCTCGAACCTGAATTCGATGTCCATCGACATCTCAGATACGAAGATACATGGATACCTTCAATAAAAACAATACCCTTAATCAGTCCTCTTTCATATTGCTCTTAAACTGAATACTTAAACTCATGCACTCTCAGGTTCAAGTTTAGATTGGAGGCTATCGGGTTAGAATTTTGCGAAACAGACTTTAAAAACGGACTCGGAACATTAAAAAACATAAAATAGGGGTTTTTTGAGAAAGTTGACTTTTTAGTCAAAATCAATACTGACATCATCAATAGTTAAAGTTAACGCTGATGTCGTGCTGACATCATCGGTCAAAGTCAACATTGATGTCAGTGGTCAAGTTAATGTTGATGTCATGCTAACATCATCGATCAAATGGGTTGGCTCAGCGAGTTGACTCACTAAGTTAACTCGGCGAGTTGACTCACTTTGGGTCGGGTATGGGTCAGACTCGGTCGGTCGGGCTAAAGGCCATTTGGCCTTAAACATGCCGAGCCATTAAAAAATAACAGACTTATTCTATTATTGGACTGGTTAGGGGAGTGGGCTGATTTGATGACTCGGTTCAAGGCCAGACCAGGTCCAAGGTTGGTCCGACCAGCTCGGTTCACAGGCCACCGTTCAAGATGGTCGAAATTTGCCCACGGTGGCGCGTGCTCACCACGCGCGGCCCTATACGGCCAAAAAAAACACACCCAAAATGCATATTTGTCCAAATCCAACTCAAACACAACAGTTAAGCAGTTGGAATTAAACCAAAAACTCACCAAAACTTACCCAAAATGAATGAATCGCGATTGGACTGTCGTAGCTCTGACGACAGCTTAAATGTCAATGGCAGACTAACCGAGGGTTGGGTTTTGATCGGCTCATCCAAGAGACAATGATGGCTGTAATGGCGTCACAAATAAACGACCAAGGTGGTCAAAAAATACGAAGGAGAACTTTGGTTTTCCGTCGGGCCTTCAATTGGATATCCACGACGAACGATGACCTTTCACCACAATTGATGGTTGGGGTTTTGATTCCCACAACCAGCACTTTTCCTTAATTCATTCCTTTACACCCTTTTCTTTTCCTTCCCCCTCTTTTTTGTTATTCTTATTACTATATTATAACTAGGGGTGTTACAAGTACTCATTAACTGCAAGTTGGGTATCTTTTTTTTATTTCGAATTGAGCCTTCAGTACCAATTCCCCATAGTTGGAAGATGATGAAGAACCAAAAACTCGATCTTCATATTCTGCATCTCGCATTGCAATATAGTCCACCTCATACATGCAGACTAGAGGTTCATAAGCTAGATGAATGGGTTCTGGTTACTCGGTCTCTGGTTCAACATAACCGTAAATAGGCTACTCATTTCCCAACCCAAGCTTAGCGATAGTCGTGGTCCAATCATCATCTTCAACATCTAGACCATTACCCTCAGTTGCATCTGTCATAACAACCTCAACATCATCAACATCGAGTATATGAACGTCATCATCTTCTGTAATAGGCACACTATTTTCTTCATCCTCACTAAAATCATCAGGCTATTCGCCTCAACGACCAACTATGTTTTTAGTGTCACAATATGCTGATGAGCTCATTCTATCTACATATTAAAAAAATAGTCATAAGCATAGGTTAAAATTTTCTTATTAAATTTGTAAATACAAAAACTACATCTATGTAACAACATTAACTATTAAAAAATAATAAACTAATTAAACTTTAAAAAATACAAAACTAATCGGATTATACGAGAAACCATGTAAATGTGCTCTAAATCCTTTAACAATAAAAAGTAATTATCATTCGAATATATCTTCAATCATACACAAAAAATCTACAAACCTCTCTAATTTAAAAAACAACGGATTTAAACAAACAAATTACTTGCTTACTTCTGAGAAACCGAGAAGATTTACAAACAAATATACTTCAACAATCTTCACCGTCTTTGAATATATTTTAACAAAAATATCACTCAAATTTTCAACTCAAACTCTCTCAATTTTTTCTCTCAAATCCTATACACTCATCTTCTCCTTAATATCCTATATATACAACATTAAGGAAAAAAACTCACATGACCAGCTTTCACGTGAAAGCTGATCTGCATGCATGGAGCTACAAGACAACACCATTTGCACATGGTGTTCTGTCCCCGATTAAAGCTGCATGGTAGCTTGTAGTGCTGCACCGCCTCATGCATGAGCCAAGTCTAAGCCAATATGCATTGAATATGTATAACGCCATTTGCACATGGCGTTGTTCCAACATGAATTTTAGAAAATGCCTTAGAATCCAAAATATGGGTGAGGGTGCCCTATATTCCAAAAATTTATTTTTGATTGGATTATCCTCCCAATTATATACATATATATTATGGATAATTATTTAATGCACTACCAATGAAAAGATTTTTTCCACAAGCGGGCTTCTAAAGCTGTCACATGTCCCTTTTAAGGGCCTTAACCCCTAACCCCAAAATTTTAAACCATAAACTTTAAACCAGAAAATCTATTCTCAAACCTTAATACCTAACCACAAATACTAAACCCTAAAAATTAGTCGCTTATGAGAAACAAGTTTTCTACTGACACTACATAGAATATACTCTTATATTATATTCTGATAATCATTATATTTATGACTCTTGAGTGTAATTGAAGCGTCCTAATTACACTCTACAATCCTTAGAGAGAGTATTGACAATTAGATTAATTACATGCATAGTGAATCATAATAACTTTTGAATCTTTATTTAATTATTTTTAATTAATGCGTCATATTAATTGTCTAGAATTACATTCTGGCCAATTACACTCTACAATCATTAGAGAGAGTATTGACAATTAGATTAATTGATGCTTGCCAAATAGTGATGCACTTTGGAGCAAGTATACTCGTCGTATCAAGTAATAAAGTGAAAGTAGAGTGTCGAACCCACGAAGATTGGATTAATAAATACAAAGTTATCATACTTAGGAATGTGTTTGCAAGTATAGGTGGATGTTGAATTAAGTAAACTAAATTTAACTAATCTATAGATAACTATGATAAAGACAAATAGCTGCAGCGACTTAACAATAAATTTTAGAGGTTGGGATTATTGCTAAGGATACATGCTCGATTATCTATTTCAATGCTATATCGATGGGCAATACATGTCTGCCTATACCCTTAAGTTAGTCATCTACTCGACAAGATTTTCTAAAGAACTTCTGAATCTCTAGATGCCTAGAAGTTAATAACTTTGTAATTAAGGTGATACATGTCTGCGTTAACCCTAACTAATCTATTATTTTTAAGAACTCCCTTTTAGTCATTAAAACCCTAAACTTATATCTAAGCCAGATTAAGACTAAGTTAACAGTTTAGCCCCACTACTCATGTTTGTTTAAGTTAACTCTCTCGAATATTAAGCCATTGATCAATAGTTAACAAGTCTCTCTCGAATAGCTCTTACAATTAACTACACATTAAGCACATGAATAGAATAGATCAAGATAAAGACAACTAAAGCATTAAAATAAAATAATCAAAACATAAAGTCCCGAGACACAATAATCCTAACTAAAAGAGTTTAGCTCATGTCTGGGTCTAAAGTAACCATAATTAAAAGTATAAAGTATGACAATTTATCAAGCAAGAGAAAAAGAATACTTGAGCATCCTCTCCATCAGCCTCTCTTAATGGCATTATTCGTTGAAGAGAATTGTCTAGCTTCGCCTCGGTGGTTCTCTATGAGCTCGAACTAGGACTATCGTCTGAATCATGCTCTCTATCGATCGTCTCTTTCTTGAGTAGTGTCCAAGTCTTCTTTATATAGGCGGTGAAACTAGGGCTTCATTACCCTAAAGTTGCATGAATTCATTAAAGAAAATCAATTGTTTCCCGCTTCATTAAATGTTGCATATTTGGGAGGAAGTCCACGTGGGCAAAGGTAGATTCATCTCTAACTCTTCATGTCTCATCAGCTCTAGCCATGCGATCTTCTCCTCCCCTACTCCAACAATCCTCTGGCATCCTCCAACATCCTGCACAAACACCACAAAGCACCACCTTCCCGTGAAAAGCACCATTATATATGACATTTTAAGCACAAGTGGTGTAACTCCCTATCTACATGCAAACATATACATACTATCCTAAATGCAACCTAAATGAGGTTAAAAACATGCAAAAGACAAGGATTAAGGGCATATAAAATAGGTTTAATATGCACTCATCAAATACCCCCAAACTTCAACTATTGCTTGTCCTCAAGTGATGCAAAATGGAAGAAAGAAAAATAAAAATAGAAAATAAGAACAGTAATTAGCCCATAACTTCTAAGGTTGCACTAAGCTATGATTACAGTGATTCTAAGTTATGCTGTAGCAGTAATTCATTCCTTAGCTATGTTGATGATAAGCAAGTATGTCAGAGCTTACAGTTTTATTCAAAGGATTAAATTTATTGTAAGTGCAGTGTGTGCTTGGGTACATGTATTCATCACTCAATAATCTTAGAGAAGCTTAAGGATTTCTTTCTTTTTCTACCTCGGCATATGTTTTCCCTTTTCAACACATTCTTACTCCATATTCTTTCAGAGCTTTAGCTCATCACACTAACCCTTCGATACCTGAAGATGGAGTAGAGCAAACAGCCCATCCACGAGCCCTATGATCAGTGTCACCCCGTGAAGACTTTCATTCACTCTATTGCCAGTACTATCATTCCTACCGGGGAAAGATAAATAGAGAAAACACAACTCACCGAGTGTAATAAGATAGCATGATGCAAAGAAGAGTGTCCGTCAACAATTTTGTTTAAATTATCAAGTTTTAATTTCTTGATTTTTCAGGAAGTGTTAAGCATTTGTTTTGCTACATTGAGCATTTAAGTTCATTCCTTTTTAATTCATGCTTAAGCATCATAAAGTTAACCTAGAGCATCCCTAAGATTTCTTAAGTGCCAGATTGCATGCAACTTGTGGTTTTAAGGGCTACAACAGATTTATCATTAAGTTCAAAAACTAGAAAGCTCTTAACACCTTGCAAAGCATCAACATAGAATTATCACAGGAAGTCATAATCAACTCAACAACAATTTTCAAAATCAAAGGAATCATAGAAAAGGGAACCTATTGGGCATATTAGGTTAATTACAGTTCTAAAAGAAAAAAAATTAAATTTTTAAATTTTTCCAAAATTTAACCTAACCTATATGGGTATGTACTCCCCCAAACTTGAGAGGAGCATTGTCCCCAATGCCAAAAGAAATGAAAAATAAGAAAAAAAATCAAGGGAAAACAAATTGAACTAAAAATGTAAAATATGAAAAACTAATGAAAAGAAAAGAAAGAAAATTAACCAGTGAGTTACTGGGGTGGTGGTTCCTAGAAGATGATGCCCTTGCCTTTGTCCTAGGTAGACTCTTGTTTCTTGGAAGAGCGGGGGGATGTGCCGGCTTTAGTATATGGCTGTGTTTTTCCTAGTGGTGGCGACAATAAGTTTAGGCTTGGGGTGCTTAATCTTGCCAACTTCTGATCGCAGCCACCCAAAGGGTACCCTGAGGAGCCTGTCTCCTTTCATTATGGCACTCCTACTTCCTGACAGAATGCTATTATAAGAGGAGAGAATGGTAGTGCTTTCGTATTTCTTTGAGAAGTGGCTCTTGCGAGGATAGCCCCGTAAATGACCTCATATGGTTCAATTGGGCAGCCATGGAGGATGGAGTGTAGGAGCAAGAAACATTGGCGGGAGAAGGTAATCATGTTCTTCGTCTAGAGCAGTCTGGTATTTATGAACCTTGCATAGAATTTGGCATTAGGGTTTATGTTCGACCATTGCACTGTTCTGGTGTTGGACAATGTTCTCTCCTAGGTGGTACCTTTGATACACAAGTCTTGAAAGAGTTGAGTGTTGATGGCGGTGGTGACACTGGCGATGAATTCAATATGGAGGCCTGCCACTATCTCTAGTTGACAATGGTTTGCTATGAGTTGTGGTGTGAAGTCCACCTTTACTACTCAGATAAAGACCCAATCTTCTCCATGCTGTGCAGAGTGGGTGTAAAATTATATCATCCAGTCTTTATTAATTGGGTCAAGTTGCTTGGAGAAGATCTTCCATCCATGGGTAAGGATAACAGACTGCTCATCATCGTCAAAGAATACCTCACATGTACTAGAGTTTGCCAACCCTTCATCTGGGATTAGTGGTTGATTCCGAAGAGACTTGTATCGCTTTAGGAACCCCTCAGAGTGTAGCCAACCTACAAGACGTGTCGAGTTCTCTGTGGATGAGTCAGAGTCGGAGTAGAAGGAGGAGTCGGATGACGTTTGTTGAAGAGATGGAGATGATGGGGGGCTCACACTCTGTTGATGGTTCACCATTGTTAGAGGAAGATTATGTTCTTAAAAAGGAAGATAATTTGCAACACAAATTTAGCAACTGGTTGTCTCATTTGTCATCAAACTTGGTATAATAAGGAAAATACTTGGGGAGAAAGTATATGGATATTCTGGTAGGCAAAAGGTTTGAGAGTGATTGAGGGGAGTCAACATCTAATGTTGAGTGTATCATGTAGTAGGAAAGGTGAAAATAGGCGGCGAGTGGAAGGGTTTGCTCTGTGTGGAGAGGTTATAGGTTATGATGAAGGGTAAGGTTGTAAATTCCCCTAATTACACCAAATCCAATGTAGTTGGCTTATTCTCAAATGTCCCAAGAGAATGTTTATCCTATCTTTTGTCTTTTCCTTTTCAATAAATGCCAAATATAAACAAAATAAGATAAAATAATTAAACTAAGAGTGCATAATTAAAGAAACTGATTGAAAAAATTAAATAGTAGAAAAGTAAAAGATATGGATGGATGCTTTTAGGCATCTAGTAGCTTGAGCGTAGTTTTGTTGCGTTGTACTGGTCCTCCTTTGTAGGCCTTGAGGCATTGACTTTGAAGATTGGGCCATCTTTTAAGTTTGTTATATCCATTGCACCATGTGGGTAAACTTTAACCACTCGGAATGGGCCAAACCATCGTAATTTTAACTTTCCTGGAAAGAGCCTTAAGCGAGAATTGTAGAGTAACACAATTTGACCTTTAACAAATTGTTGATGCACTAATTTAGAATCATGCCATCTTTTTGTCTTTTCCTTATAGATCTTGGCATTCTCATATGCATTCAGACGATGTTCATCCAACTCATTTAATTCCAACAATATTCTCTCCCCAACTAGCTGGCTTTCCATGTTTATCTTCTTAACGGCCCAAAAGGCTTTGTGTTCTAGCTCAACTGGTAGGTGAAAAGATTTTCCATATACCAATTGGTATGGTGACATCCCCAACGGTGTTTTAAAAATGGTCCAACAGGCCCAGAGGGTTTTGTTCAATTTTAGAGACCAGTCTCTTCGATTTGGTTTAATCACCTTTTTAAGGATTTGTTGGATTTCTTGATTTGATACCTTAGCTTGCCCATTGGTTTGCAAATGATATGTTGTGGCAATTTTGTGGTGGACTCCATATCGATACAACACCTTGGTGATTAGCTTGTTGTCAAAGTGCTTACCTTCATCGCTAATAATGGCTTGAGGGACACCAAAACAAGTGAAGATATTTTTGTGCAAGAATATCAAGATAGTATTGGAATCGTTCTTGGTTGTCACTATTGCTTCCACCCATTTGGACACATAATCTACCATGAGCAGGATGTATAACTGACCCTTGGAGGATGAGAATGGTCCCATAAAACAATTCCCCAGATATCAAAAAGCTCGACTTCTAGGATAACTTGCATGGGTAGCTCATTAACTCGAGATATATGTAACACCCCTTCCCGTATCCATTATTGAATACGAGACAGAGATGTCACAAAATATTTGTAAAACCATGAAATATTGATAATGAGATAAACATTTTTTAAAAACAATATTACAATTTAGTCTTTATTTACAATTCTAATTAATCGCGTAAAGTTTAAAACTTTATATTTTCGTTTTCAAATCGAGTTTAATTTTAGGTAGCAACTTATTAAATTAATTTAACTTTATATAATTAGCAAAATTGCCTAAGAACTGCCTGATTTAAACTTTTTCCAGATTCCAAATAAAATATGATTTATATCCTAGCAGGCATAACTTTTTAATAAACATGCCAACTAGTGAATATAAAACAACCTTAAATATTATATTACTGATACTGATGTACTTGTTCTTGATAGATGATGTACACTAGTGCTCCTTACGCTCCACTTTAATAAAGTCAAACTTAGAAATTTGACTCGATCTAAAAATATCGATAATTACCCAAAATCTCTATCGGTAACATCTTTCTTGAAAATCCTTCATTAAGCATTTATAAGAATCTCTCTTACTTCTTCTAAGTCCTTTTTACAAATCGAAATACTGATATGTGATACTTCCCGGAAGGTCACCCAAAACTTTTCTTTAATCTTAACAATTTTATTCGATCAAAATTCAATATTTTCTACTGCACTCTAAATTCCAAAATTATTACCAAAATCCTTATTCTGATCGAATTTATCCTTATACTGAATCAAAATCATTCTTGGGGAAATGTACACTTAGGTCCCTGAACTTTTACCTACTTTTCATTTTGGTCACTAACTTTTATCATTTGTCATTTTAGTCACTAAGTTAGCCTTATGCCAAAACCTTAGTACTAAATGACCCTTGTATAACTTAGCAAGATTTTCGGGGTATTACAATTCCTCCATCCTAAAACAAATTCGTCCTCGAATTTTGAAATGTACTTGATTCGAAAAGATTCAGATATTGGTTTTTCATCTTCTTATTTCTCAAGTGACCTCCTCAACCTTGTGGTTTCTCCAAAGAATTTTTACCACAGGGATTTCCTTGTTCCTTAATTCTTTAATTCTTTAACTCTATATACTAGAATTTTCACTGGTTCTTCTTCATATTTCAAATCTAGTTGTGACTCAATTTCCTCGGGAGTAATGACATGTGAGGGATCTGACCATTATCTTCATAGCATAGATACATGACATACATTGTGTAGTTTGCTTATCTCTGGTGGTAAAGCTAACTAGTAAAACAATGGTCCAACTCTTTTCAAGATCTCATATGGTCCAATAACTCTAGGACTAAGCTTTCCTTTTATCCAAATCGTAACCTTTTCTTCCAGGTTAATACCTTTAGAAACACTTTATCTCAATTTATTCTGAATAATTCTCACTTTGTTCTCCTTTTCTAGATTTAAATCAACTCCGTTTTCCTTTGAATCAATTTGTACATTTTGGTCTTGTACCTCAAGCCAATTAAGTGGAGCCTTACACCTTCTTCCAGATAATATTTCAAAGGGTGTCATTCTGATGCTCTCCTGGTACTATTGTTATAAGCAAATTCAGCTAAAGGAAAATACATTTTCCATGATCTTCCCAATTCAATTACACAAGCCATTAACATATCCTCTCAAATCTAGATAGTTCATTTTGATTGTTCATTTGTTGAGGATAAAAAGCTGTATTAAAATTGAATCGAGTACCCAAGACTTTATGTAAAGATTTTCAAAATCTTGAAGTAAACCTTGGATCTTTTTCAGATACTATTGAAACAGGTACTCTATGTAACCGAACTATCTCCTTAATATATAACTTAGCATACTTGTCCATAGAATAATCTATTTCGGATAGAAAAGAAGTGTACTGATTTAGTCAATCTATCAACTATTACCCAAGTTGAATCTTTCTTATACGGTATCAAAGGTAGCCCTATTACAAGATCCATAGTTCTATTCATTGAATTAAGGAAAAATGTGATTCCTGAATTAGAGTTGATAATTCGATAAAGGAAAAATCATAGAAGGTGAAAATCGGGAAATTGGATCGAACAAAAATCATAAATAATATTTTATGATTATTTAATGATGATGGCCGGTTGGATTGGAACCAACCTAGTTCAAATGTAATGGGATGGCACAATTTTGAACTAGGTTGTAAATTTTATTTAGTTAGAGGGGTAAATTTGGAAAGAATGAAAAATGAATTTAAAATTCATTTTTAAAGAAACATGTGGCATTTTCTTATTTATTAATGGGTTTTAATAGTCAAAGAAAGATGAACACTTTAGTTCATCTTCTTCTTGTGTTCGAAACCAAGAGGAATTTGGGAGAAAAATAGTAACAATTTTCTCAAGCCATTTTCAAGGCTTTTGATCAAGAATTCAAGCAAGGTTGTTTAAGGTAAAGTGATCTACTCTTCATTCTCTACGTTTTGATAGTAAAATTTCATGGAATTATGAAGTTTTGGATTAGGGTTTGAAGAGAGAGAAATTAGGGTTTCATGGAAAATTGATGGAATTCAAGTAGTAGATGATGAATTAAGCTTAGTATTGTTGAAATCAAACTTGAAATCAAGTTAAATTCATGTGGAAAGTTATAAACCCTAATCTTGAAATTTAGGGATTTGCTAGGGTTTTGAGAATTAAGGATGAAAATGGTTAGGTTATAATGTTTGAAACATTATATTGATGATGGAAGGTCAAATTCCCTTTAGGGACTAATTCAAAATTTTGAGGAAAATTTGGGATTAAATTTTCAAAATTTAATTGATGATGGAGATGAATAGAAAATGTTGTTTCAAGCTTGAATTGACAATTTAGGACCAAATTTTATATTTTAGAAATGTTGAGGACCATTTCGGCATTTCCAAGAAATTAAGGATTTAATTGTTAAAAATTATTTTGGTGGTGAAAATGATAAAATTGTGATTTCAAAAGCTTATTTTAGCATTTTGGACCAAAATGAAAATTTTGAAAAGTCTAGGGACTTATTTGGCAAATTGAGAAAATTAAAAGGATGTTTATGGAATCATTTTGATGAAGAAGGATTAAAGAGCAATTATTGGAAATGTGATCAAATTGTCTTGAAATGATGAAAAAGAACCATTTTGGCAAGAATGGGAAAATAAAGGATTATCTTGGAAATTATTGTTTTGATGGTAGCTTAGATGAAAATGAGCTAGAATTGATAATTCAAGTTTATTAAGGACTAAAATGGGAGAATTTCAAACTTTCCAAAGCTTAGTGACCAATTTGGTCAAATGGAAAATAAAAGGAAAAGTGTTGTAATTATTGATAATAGCTGATTACTTGAATTAAGTTTAAATTCAAGTACCTTGGTAAAAATTAGTGACTAAAAAAAGTCACATTAGTAAAGTTTGAAACTTTATGGAAATGACTCGAATGATTTTGAAATAGAAGAATTGGAAAATTTAGAGCATGAATAATTGTTGAATGTGCAAATTGGTCATTAAGGACCGTAATAAGTTTTGAACAGTGCAAGGATGAAAGGAAAATATTTATAAATGTTATATTCGGGTAATTATAATAATAGTACGTCCAAGATATTGTTAGATTGAGATCTAAAAAATATTTCTTTTATTTGATTTATGAAGTTTAAATTCGAATCAAGAGAGGTTCGAGGGGTAATGAAGAAAAAGATTAAAGAGGACTTGGTGAGGCATATAAATAAAAGGCTCAGGTAAGTACAATGCATATATAACATGATACATGAATGTTTTATACATCACCGGTAGGACTTGCGATGAGTCAACCTGGCTCTGATACCAATAAATGTAACACCCCTTCCCGTATCCATTATTGAATACGAGATAGAGATATCACAAAATATTTGTAAAACCATGAACTATTGATAATGAGATAAACATTTTTTTAAAACAATATTACAATTTAGTCTTTATTTACAATTCTAATTAATCGCGTAAAGTTTAAAACTTTATATTTTCGTTTTCAAATCGAGTTTAATATTAGGCACCAACTTATTAAATTAATTTAACTTTATATAATTAGCAAAACTGTCTAAGAACTGCCTGATTTAAAGTTTATCTAGATTCCAAATAAAATATGATTTATATTAGAGCAGCATAACTTTTTAATAAACATGCCAACTAGTGAATATCAAACAACCTTAAATATTATATTACTGATATTGATGTACCTGTTCTTGATAGATGATGTCCACTAGTGCTCCTTACTCCAACCGCTCCACTTTAATAAAGTCAAACTTAGAAATTTGACTCGATCTAAAAATATCGATAATTACCCAAAATCTCTATCGGTAACATCTTTCTTGAAAATCCTTCATTAAGCATTTATACGAATTTCTCTTACTTCTTCTAAGTCCTTTTTACTAATCAAAATACTGATATGTGATACTTCCCAAAAGGTCACCCAAAACTTTTCTCTAATCTTAGCATGCTTAACAATTTTATTCGATCAAAATTCAATATTTTCTACTGCACTCTAACTTCCAAAATTATTACCAAAATCCTTATTCTGATCCAATTTATCCTTATACTAAATAAAAATCATTATTGGGGAAATTTACACTTAGGTCCCTAAACTTTTACCTACTTTTCATTTTGGTCACTAACTTTTATCTTTTGTCATTTTAGTCACTAAGTTAGCCTTATGCCGAAACCTTAGTACTAAATGACCCTTGTATAACTTAGCAAGATTTTCGGGGTATTACAATATATTTACTGTCCTTTGACACCTATCGCATTCCTTGTAGTAATCATGGGCATCTCAAAATAATGTTGGCCAGTAAAACCCAGACTGTTGGACCTTTGTTGCTATCCTTTGTCCTCCAAAATATCCCCCACAAGGAGTAGAGTGACAATGGTGTAAGATATCTTCCTATTCTTCTTCAGGGACACATCTTCAGAGCATTTGGTCGGCACATTGCTTGAAAAGATACGGTTCATCTTAATAGTAATAACGTGCGTCATACCGAAATTTCTTTCATCCCTGGCTGTTAAGATCACAAGGAAAAATATCACTAACAAGAAAGTTAACAATGTTAGCATACCACAGTAAAGTTGTGTCCTTTAAAATTTTCTCGCCAGAGAATTCTTCTTTTATATCACATGCAACATCAGTATCACATGCATTAACTATCCTGGAGAGATGGTCAGTAACCTGGTTTTCAGTTCCCTTTCTATCGACTACCTCAATATCAAATTCTTGCAGTAGTAATATCCATCTAATAAGTCTAGGTTTAGCATCTTTCTTAGATACCATGTCTTTAATAGCATAATGATCAGTGTGCACAATAACCTTAGTACCTATTAAGTATGACCTAAATTTATCAAATGCAACGACAACAACAAGTAATTCTTTTTTAGTGGTAGTATAGTTTACTTGTGCCTAATTAAGTGTTCTACTGGATATTATATAACATAAAAACCTTGTTTCGATGCTGACCCAGAACATCACCAACAACACAGTCGTTTGCATCACACATTAGTTCGAATGGCTGGGACCATTCAGGAGGTACTACCACTGGTACAAATATGAGCTCCTTCCTTAGGGTTTCAAATGCAACATGGAAATTTTCATCAAATTCAAATGCCCTATTTTTCTCCAACAATAAACATAAGGGTTTGAAGATCTTGGAGAAGTCTTTGATGAACCTCCTGTAGAACCCAATATGACCCAAGAAGCTCCGGATATCTTTAACATTGGCTGGTGGTAGGAGTTTCTCAATGAATTCAATCTTGGCTCTGTCGACTTCAATTCCTTTGTCTGAGATGCGGTGGCTGAGAACTATACCTTAAGATACCATGAAATGATATTTTTCCCAATTTAAAACAAGGTCGGTATCTTCGCATCATTGCAATACCTTTTCAAGGTTCCCTAAACAATGGTCAAAAAAATTTCCATAAATGGAGAAATCATCCATAAAAATATCTAAAAAATTCATCCACCATGTTAAAAAAGATAGCCGTTATTCATCGCTGGAAAGTTGTTGGTGCATTACATAAGCCAAAGAGCATCCTGCAAAAAGCATAAATGTCATATGGGTAGGTGACTATTGTTTTTTCTTGATCTTCTAGGGCAATAGCAATTTTATTGTAACCAGAGTAACCATCAAAGAAGCAATAGTAGGGTTTCCCAGCATGTTTATCGAGCATCTGATAGATAAATGGTAGTGGAAAGTGGTCTTTCTTTGTAGCCTTTTTGAGTTTCAAATAGTCAATACAAATTTTCCATTCGACTACTATTATGGAAGGGAGAAGTTCATCAACATCGTCCTTGATCACATTCATTCCTCTCTTCCTGGGTATGCACTTGACAGAGCTCACCCATGAACTATCGGAGATAGGATAAATGATTCCAGCATCAAGCCACTTGATAATTTCTTTCATAACCACCGTCTTCATAATGAGATTGAGTCTCCATTGTGATTCTATTGAGCTGCTCTTATTATCTGCAAGCAAAATCTTATGCATGCACAAAGTGGGACTAATCCCTTTTATGTCAGCAATAGTCCAACCAATGGTTTTTTTATGTCTTGACAAAACATTCAATAATTTAGCTTCTTGGTCAGAGTTTAAACAAGCAAATATGACAACAGGCATGGTGTCATTTCCCCCCAAGTATGCATACTTTAGTTGAGGGGGGTTTATTTCAAGTACTGGTGGATATTTAATTGAAGGTGTAGGAGATTTGAACTCAACATGATCCAAGGGTTCAAAATTTCTTCCTAGTTGTGAAAGTACGACATTGGCTTGTTCAACCTCCGTGTTACCCTCTTCTTCAGCTTCATACATGGCCTTATCAAAGTCAGCTTGCTCCCCAGTAATAAGCGTATTATTGTTACAAAACTCAGGGAAACCTTCTTTGATTAGGGCTTCTTCAGTATCCACAAGCTGATAGTCTTCATAATCATCCATCTATTGAAGTGTGTTGTAGACGTCAAATGTAATCTTTTCATCATTCATCTTCATGGTGAAGTTACCATTCTCACAGTCAATCACGATCCTTCTGGTGGCAAGGAATGGTCTTCCCAAGATGATGGGAGCATTCTCATCTACTTCATAGTCAAGGATGATAAAATTTGCCGGAAAGAAAAACTTATCTACCTTGACAAACACATATTCTATTCTACCCTTAGGTTATATTTGAGATTGATCAGCCAACTAGAGGATTACTAATATTGGCCTTGCATTTCTTATCCCTAATCTTTTGTCCACAAATTTCGGCATCAAGTTCACATTTGCAACGAGATCACATAAGGCACGACCATAGTAGTTGTGGCTTATAGAACATGGAATGGTGAAGCTGCCATGATCCTTCATTTTTGGTGGCAAATCTCTTAGCACATCCACAAACTCGGCCATGGTCGTAACAGTTTCAATATCACTCACATTCCTTTTCTTTGTCACGATCTCCTTAAGAAACTTTGCATATATAGGCATCTGATCAATGACCTTTAGAAGGGGGCACTGATGTGCATCTATTTAAGCATCTCTAGAAATTTCTAGTATTGTACATCTTGATTCTACGCTTTCAATCTCTGTGGGAAATAAGGTGGTTGTTTGGGCTTGTTTTGTGGCTTACAGGATGTAGGTACATCCTCACCTTTGTCTTCCTTGCCTTTAGTAACAAGGTTACTCACTGTATCAGACATAAGAGTTGGTTCCTTTGGTGCAAGAGCATCAATGGATGGCTTGCTTAGAGAAGGAACTACTGGAGAGCTTCCCCCAAACTTGGCTCCTGTCTTCAATTGCATGCCACTAGGAAGAGTGATAGTGCTGCATTGCTCTGCATTAAAGGCCTTAGTGACTTCAGTATCACTAGGTATGCCGCCAAGAGGTCTCGTTTTCAGCATCTGGGCCATCTACCCTACTTGAGTCTCAAGGGACCTTATCGAGGCAGTGTTGGTTTGCATGATTGATTGCTGGTTTTGCAACATAGCAGCCTACATTGTGAGCAAATCACTATGATTCTTCAAATGGGCAGCTTGAACCTGCATAATTACACGGGCAATTTCCATAAATGTTTGATAAGAGTTATAAAAAGAATTATAATTGGAGTTAGAAGCTCCCTAGTTCTGCCTTTGAGTCTTTTGTTGAAATCCATGAGGGTCATTAGATGTAGCTGGTTGTGCTCCTGAATTTCCCTTGTTGCCTCCCCAACTAAAATTTGGATGTTGCCTCTACGTTGGGTTGTAGGTGTTGGAGTAGGGATTGTTGTTACGATTTGTGTTCCCTACATAGCATCCAGATTCCTGTTGTTGAGGTCATTCACTCAACAAATGTTCCCCATCATAGTACTCAAAAGTGTATTGCACCACCTTGGCCTCTCAGATGTTGGAGGTTCCTTGCATGTTCTTGAGCAGATTGGTGATGATCAAGAGTTGAGATACTATAGTCTGATAATTGCCCAATTGGAGGGTTCCAATTGCTTTAGGTCCAGGCCTCAATCTTCCTCAGGGGAACTAGTAGTCGGTATTGGCTATCTTGTCAAGTACTCTGAAAGCATTGTCAGGTTCTTTATCGAGCAAAGTACCATTAGCTGATGAGTCAATAATCATCCTTGTTGGTGCATTGACGCTATTATAGAACATCGTGACCTGTAGCCAATTTGTAAATCCAAGAATCGAGCACTTTTGAAGCATATCTTTGTATCTATCCCATATTTCATACATGGATTCATCATCGTACTATTGGAATGAGATGATACCACTTCGTCGTTGATTGTGCACGTTCGGTGGATCATATCGGTGTAGAAACTTGCTGCACAAGTCATCCCAAGATGTAATAGATCATGCGAGTTTTCAACCATGCTCTATCTCGATCATGCAACGAGAAAATGAATAGCTCAAGTCGTAAAGCATCAGTAGGTATATCAGGTTGCTTGAAACAATCATAGACTTCGAAGAAGGCTTGAATATGCTCACGAGCATCTTCTCTTGCAGATCCTTCAAACTGTCCAATGTTATTGAGCATGTTGAACTTCACAAGTTTTAGCTCAAAATAGGCCATCCCTAGATCAGGTACCACAATCGGTGGATTGAGATTGTTGATGATGGGCTCGATGATATCTCTGATGAATATTTTGGTTCTGGAAACTGGTGGATCCTCTTGTCAGTTTTGGCCATTAATTTAAACTCCGCCGCCAACTCCCTGTCCATCGACTGTAAGTATGTTGTTAGCATTACACACGTTTGTAGGGTCGTTCCTTGGTGGGATCTCTTCATCATTCACCATTGTCTTGTTCTCCCGTTGTACTTTCCTCAAACTTTTCTTAAGCTCTGGGTCGTACGAAAAAAGAGGGTCTTTGGTGGACCTTCTGGTCATGCACTAGAACGCACCTGAAAATAAAAGCAAAAACAAAAACAAAAATTAAATGCAATAAAAATAGAAGTCCTAAGCGCAATTACAACGTAACTATCAATTGTCAATCCCCGACAGTGGCGCCAAAAACTTGATGCTTGTCAAATAGTGACGCATTTTGGAGCAAGTATACTCGTCGTATCAAGTAATAAAGTGAAAGTAGAGTGCCCACGAGGATTGGATTAATAAATACGAAGTTATCGTACTTAGGAATATGTTTGGAAGTATAGGTGGATGTTGAATTAAGTAAACTAAATTTGACTAATCTATAGATAACTATGATAAATACAAACAGTTACAGTGACTTAACAATTAATTATGGAGGTTGGGATTATTGCTAAGGATATATGCTCGATTATCTATTTCAATGCTATAACGATGAGCAATACATGTCTGCATAAACCCTTAAGTTCTTCATCTACTCGACAAGATTTTCTAAAGAACTTTTGACTCTCTCGATGCCTAGAAGTTAATAACTTTGTAATTAAGGTGATACATGTCTGCGTTAACCCTAACTACTCTATTATTTGTTAAGAACTCCCTTTTAGTCGTTGAAACCTTAAACTTATTTCTAAGCCAGATTAAGACTAAGTTAATAACTTAGCCCCACTGCTCATGTTTGTTTAACTTAACTCTCTTGAATATTAAGCCACTGATCAATAGTTAACAGACCTCTCTCGAATAGATCTTACAATTAACTATGCATTAATCATAAGAACAAAATAGATGGAGATAAAAACAACTAAATCATTGAAATAAAATAATCAAAACATAAAATCCTGGGATGCAATAATCCCAACTAAAAGAGTTTAGCTCATGTCTGAGTCTAAAGCAACCATAATTAAAGCAAGAGAAAAAGAAGAGTCGAGCATCCTTGACAAAACTCCCTCCAAGCCGTCTAATTGTTCTGCAGGCCTCCTCTTCATTAGTCTCTCTCAATGGTGTTGTTCGTTGAGGAGAATCGTCTAGCTTTACACTGGTGATTCTCCATAAGCTTGTATTAGGATTGTTGTCTTAATCGCGCTCTTTATCGATCATCTCTTTCTTGAGTAGTGTCCAAGCCTTCTTTATATAGGCGGTGAAACTAGGGCTTCAGTACCCTAAAGTTGTGTGGCTTCATTAAAAAAAGTCAATTGTTTCTCGCTTCATTAAATATTACGTATCTAGGAGAAAGTCCACGTGGGAAAAGGTAGATTCTTCTCCGGCTCTTCATGCCTCGTCAGCTCCAACCATGCAATCTGCTCCTCTCCTGCTCTAGCAATCCTTCGGCATCCTCCAGCATCCTGAACATACCACACAAAGCACCACCTTCCCGTGAAAAACACCAATATATATGACAGTTTAAGCACAGGTGGTGTAACTCCCTATCTACATGAAAATATATACATCATATCCTAAATGCAACCTAAATAAGGTCAAAAACATGTAAAAGACTAGGATTAAAGGCATATAAAATAGGTTTAATATGCACTTATCATTAATTACATGCATAGTGAATCATAATAACTTTTGAATTTTTATTTAAATATTTTTAATTAATGTGTGTCACGGACTTAGCCATCAGTTTACTCGGTCGCTAAGCCATGCGGCACTTGAAAGGGATGCTTCCCGACCAAAACAACCTTTCCTTTCGATATATATGTTCAAGATAAGCAACCAATACATTAGTCTTGTTCCACAACATAGTCCTTCAAACAATAGTCGAAACTATAGGGCAGAGCGGATGCACACGGTCGACCCCCAGCTTCCCCGAAGGAAAGAAAATGGGTTTATTGTTACTAAAAGAAAAAGTATCGGGTTACATAAAAAAATCACCCACACCATCGAGTAGTTGGCGATAGGAGCCGCCTCAATGGTGTGTATAGGACCCATACCTTTACTAGTGGATCAGTCCAAACTCTATCGACTGTCGCAAAGTATGGTGAAGGGGTGTTGAAGTGTTGTTTTAACTCGATTGGCAAGAGAAATATGCTCGTGGTTTGGCGGCAAATTGTCGATGTTCAAGATGAGGATTGTGTACATCATTTTTTGGATTTGTCTCAATTTTCGTGGTTATTGGGGAATGGATTACGAGTATTGTTTTGGCAGGATGTTTGGTGCACTGATGTACATTTGCAACAACTTTTCCCACGGCTATTTGGGTTGGCAAAGGACAAATTGGCCTTGGTGGAGTCTTACTCATGTGTGGGCAACTTTGGCCATGCCAATTGGGCTAGTTTCTTTTGCTGGGACCTTTGGTCCTTTGAGGAGAAGTAAATGCGGGAAGTAAGGGCTTTGGTGCTGGGCTATAAGGTGCAAGCAACCGTGGAAGACAAGTTGATTTGAAAGCAGCCGGTGAAAGGTGATTTTTTATTGGGAATCTTTACTGGCTCATGCAATCATTTGGGTTAAAAGTGATGCAGATTTATGCTCTATTTGGAAACAGAATATCCCCCTTAAGGTCCAATATTTTTTGTGGTTCGCATTGCTCCAACGATTTCCTACTTTGCGTTTCTTGAAAGATCGGGGGCTGCCGATGATGAAAAAACTCTCAAGTGTAGATGGTGTAATGAGGGAGAAGATACAGTGGACTGTATTTTTTATCATTGCCATTACATGTGGGAATTATGGTCGTTGTTTTTCAAGTGGTGGCAGGTGGAGGTTGTTCGACCCTACTTATTTCTTGATTTCCTTCGACAATTTTTCCATAGTTTCTTTTCGGGCTTGGTTCGGAATTTGTGGCTGGCAGGATGTGCTGGGGTATTGTGATCTATGTGGATTGCCTGAAATGATATGATGTTTAATACGTGCCATATAGCAGTTTGGGAACCGTTCTTTTTGATTAAGTTGTGGTCTTTATATTGGGTGTGTGCTTCCGCGTCTCGTGGCATTGTACTTGAATCCGCTTGGTGGGATTGTCCTTGGTTATGTGAGTATCGACCCAGTGTGGCCCTGGTGTATTTGGGTATTACTTTGGAGCCACAGCTGAGGGGTGCCCTGAAATTTAATGTGGATGGCTCGGCGCGTGGGAAGCTGGGTTTGGCAGGTTGTGGTGGTGTTCTACGTGGGAATTATGGATTCCAACGAGGCAGAGTTACAGGCAATCTATCTTACCTTATCCCTGTTACAAGATTCTTGGTGGTGTAGCCTTCGGTGGTGATTGAATCAGACCCTGTGGTCGCGGTTGCATGTGTATTACATCGTGATAGACAACCCTGGAAATTTTGGTCTTGATTTCGGCATATTGATGACTTTTGTGCAGTGATGACGGGTGTGTGTTTTCATAATGTCTACCGAGAGGTTAATAGTTTCGCAGATGCCTTAGCAAAAGGTGGTGTTGACTGAGTGTCGTGGTTTCAAGTGATTGGAGAGTGATGTTAGTGTTTGCTTTTCACTTGTTGTGTTGGTGCTTGTATTTGTCACTTCCTTAAGTACTCTTTCTCCATTTAGGCTTACAAGGTTTAATGAGGCATTGTTGGCTTGTATATTTTTTTCTAATAAAATTCATACAATTTGTCAAGAAAAAAAATTAATGGGTCCTATTAAATTGTCTAGAATTACATTTTATTGGCCAAAAACATACAAATAATTAAATTTCATTATAATTTCAAGTAATTACAGTTTTTTATAATTATTCTGTGTTCAAACACATCCTAAATTAATCCCAAAGTCGGTAGATGCATTTTTAAGTTGGAAAGAAACCCACAAAGAAATACACCCCAACCCCCATAAGAGAAAATGTATAATGATAAATTTAGTCATAAATGTTTGGATTTTTGTTATTTAATTTTTATTTTAAATTAAATTAACCTTGCCTTTTCAAAAAGTCAAATAACTTCTTTTTAACAAAAAAATACTAAAACATTAAATTTTCAACTATCTTAATGTCGTAACCTGCATGATAACCCACATGTATTTCATACTAACATAGCTTGTTTGTATTTTGTATATCACATCAACAAATAATTAAGAATTATAAAATATTTTAGTCAATAATCTCTAGAGCATGTAGTTAAAAGTTCTCGGTTGACACCACTCGTCTCCCCTAGGTTGTGAGTTCAATACCCATTAGGAGCAAATATCCTCTTCCACTCATCCTAGGTAGGAACTGTTCATAAAAAAATTTAAAAACATAATATATGTAGAATGTTATACGAAGTGTCATGTCAATACAATTAAATATTAATATTTTACTCAATTTTTAACTATTTTTGAAAGATCGAAAGTTAAATTCAACTTTTTTTAGGTTGATGGTAAAATCTATTCTCAGAAAGAATAAAGGTCAAATTGACAAAAGTATTATCACATATTGACTCAAATTCTAATTGATAATTAAGTTGGATTTAATTGGAATTATAGTGGTCGAAGAATACTTGGTAATTAGATTTATTTATTTATATTAGGTAAGAAGTCTTATGGAATAAGATTTCTTGGCGAACAAATATTTGACTGTTATAAATAAAGTAAAGAAGAACATAAACAAGAGAAAGATGAGAGACAAAGAGAGAGACTTGTATTATATTCTCAATGTGTGGTTGTGTACAATGCTTTCTCCAAACTCTATATTTATAGGCATAAGATGAAAACCCTAATTCTAATGGGTATTAAACCCTAATAACAAAGTACATTAAAGTCTCTTTTAATAGATGGATATCCATCATAAATAAAGATATTTATAAGACTCCCCCTTGGATATCCATGAACATAATGTGCCTCGTTAAAACCTTACTAAGATAAAAACCCTATGGGGAAAAAAATCTCAGTGAAGGAAAAAGAGTACACACATTTTTGATACGCATAACATGTTGCCTCATTAAAAACCTTATTAGGAAATCCCATTGGGACAAAACCTCGGTTAAGGGAAAAAGAGTGCAATACATATTTACCCCCTCATAAAAACATCACATAAGATCTTTGAATCTTTATAATTCAATCTTGAATATAACTTTCAAATATTGAAGTAGATTATGCACTGGTGAATATATCTTCAAATTACTGCTTGAAATGATTCATCAAATACTATTCTTCTGAAGATCATGAGGGACGAAACTTTGAAGAAATATGTTTTGTTTTGTCACATTTGTTGTATCCACCTTTCAATTGAGATATAAATTTTGCATTATCTCTGCACAAGATAGCTTTGCATCTTATCTTGTGAAAGTAATTCAATATCTTCTGGACATGTATAGCCAAACACATTTTTCGGCTTTGCCTCATCAATAGCAATTATTTACATTATTTGAAGAGGCATCGAGTTTTGAAAGATCTAAAGGTAATTATTTCGTAGCACTTAGATAGTACTTCTAAACCAACTAAGATCTGATGCGTAGCAATTATTTTTCGGCTATGCCTCGTGCTCAACGGATGTGCGTTATGAATGTAAAGTCTCTTTAAACATTTTTTTATGTATGTCGATTGTTACACAAGGATTTTATTGTCAGAGAGATCTCTACATGAGTCCTAATGATATTCAAATCAACAACATACACAACAACAATAACAAATCCAGAGCGAAACCTCTTAATACAAATGCTCAGGGAAATTGAATCATTCTTATAGCCTTTAGATAATAAGTATTCACTAAGGCGATTATAGAACATGCGCCCAAATTGTTTTATTTCATAAATAGATATGTTTAATTTGATTGAACAATGTTCTCGAGAACTTGAATTAAATGCTTTTGGCATTCTAAATCTTTTCAAAAGTTTCATGTAAATGTTATTATCAAGAGGTCTGTACAAATAGGTTGTAACAACATCCATTAGGCGGAAATCAAGTCTTTCTTTTATTGTCAGACTAATCAAAAATCTAAAAGTAGTTGCATTCACTATTGAGAGTATGTTTCCTCGTAATCTATCCCAATTACTTGTGAGAACCATTGTGCAACCAAATGAGCTTTATATCTTGCGATTTCCCCTTTTTGATTTCTCTTTCTCACAAAGACTCATTTATATCCCACGGGTTTTACACCTTTCGGTGTGCAAACTACATGTCCAAATACTTCTTTTTTTAAAGAGATTTTAGTTCTGTCTCAAATGCCTCTTTTTTATTTTGGCCAATCATTTCTTTGTTTAAATTGTTCAATTGGCAATGTTCATATCCACATCATCATATAAAATCTCTAGTGCTAAATTGTATGCAAATGTATTATCGCCGTCGATTTGATTTCGATTCCACTCATTACCAGACATGACACAATTTATTGAGATCTCTTTATTATCAAATACCTAAGACATGTCTAATGTCTCTGTTGGAGACCTTATAATCTCTTTTGGAGATTTTCATAATTTGTTGATTCATCGATTGGGCCATCATAAGATATAACTCTTTTTCTTTTTCGAAGATTTTTATCTTTCGAACCTACTTGTCTACCACGCTTCAAGCATGAGTTAGACTCATTAGCAACTAGAGATTGTCTTTCCAGGACATCAATTTTAATCATTCATAGCTGGTATATGTGACTTAGTCACTCTTTCAGGGTCAACAAAAACATCTGACAATTGATATGCTAAGTTTTGTAAATGAATTATCCTTTGAACTTATAGTTCACATTGTTGAGTATGTGGATCAAAATGAGATAATGATAATTCATTTCAACTTATTTCTTTTCCCAGCTATTTATTTTCTCCCCTAATGTCGGGAAAACTATCTCAATAAAATGATAATAAGTAAATCGAATTGTAAATAAATTCCCCATCAAAAGCTCAATATATTTAATTATCAAGGGGGATTCAAATCTGACATATATTCCCAACCTCCTTTGAGAACTCATCTTTGTGCGTTGTGGTGGAGCAGTTAGAACTTATACCGTACACCCAAAAATTCTAAGAAGGGAAATATTTGGTTCATGACCAAAAACCATTTGTAATGGAGAGAACTTATGATAATTTGTTGGCTTGATGCAAATTAGTAATGCTGCTTGTAAAATGACATTTCTCCAAGATGAAATTAGAAGTTTTGACTTCAATTGAAGTCGTTTAATGTTTAACTCCGCAAGACCATTTGTGTATGAACATGAGCTACAAGATGTTCAACACTTATTCCAATTGGCATGCAAAAATCATCAAAAGCCTAAGAATTAAATTCACCAGCATTATCAAGACAAATTGTCTTTATAGGGTAATCTAGAAAATATGCTTGTACTTTTATCAATTGAGCAAGTAACCTCGCAAATGCCCAATTGCGGGTTGATAACAAGGATACATGTGACCATCTAGTCTATGTATCGATTAAAACTGTAAAATATCTAGACGGTCTTTAAGAGAAGTGTATGGACCCACATATATCACCTTGTATTCATTCTAGAAAATTAATAGATTCATAATCTATCTTAACTGGTGATGGTCGAATAATTAGTTTGCTTTGAGAGCAAGCTTAACATGAAAAACATTACTTTCAAGAATCTTCAGTTCTTCAATAAATGATCACATGAAGTGTCATTAATTTTTTGCAATATAATTGAACCGGGATGATCTAACCGGTCATGCCAAATAATAAAGTAATCATTAAACTTCTCGTTTATAATAGTATGAGCTTCAATTTGTACTATTTCTTGTGTAGTACAATCTAGATGACAGTGTATATAATTATTTGAGTTAATGACTCCCGTTAAACCATTTGTAATGGAGAGAACTTATGATAATTTGTTGGCTTGATGCAAATTAGTAATGCTGCTTGTAAAATGACATTTCTCCAAGATGAAATTAGAAGTTTTGGCTTCAATTGAAGTCGTTTAATGTTTGACTCCGCAATACCATTTGTGTATGAATATGAGCTACAAGATGTTCAACACTTATTCCAATTGGCATGCAAAAATCATCAAAAGCCTAAGAAGTAAATTCACCAGCATTATCAAGACAATTTGTCTTTATAGGGTAATCTAGAAAATATACTTGTACTTTTATCAATTGAGCAAGTAACCTCGCAAATGCCCAATTGCGGGTTGATAACAAGGATACACGTGACCATCTAGTCTATGTATCGATTAAAACTGTAAAATATCTAGACGGTCTTTAAGAAAAGTGTATGGACCCACATATATCACCTTGTATTCATTCTAGAAAATTAATAGATTCATAATCTATCTTAACTGGTGATGGTCGAATAATTAGTTTGCTTTGAGAGCAAACTTAACATGAAAAACATTACTTTCAAGAATCTTCAGTTCTTCAATAAATGATCACACGAAGTGTCATTAATTTTTTGCAATATAATTGAACCGGGATGATCTAACCGGTCATGCCAAATAATAAAGTAATCATTAAACTTCTCGTTTACAATAGTATGAGCTTCAATTTGTACTATTTCTTGTGTAGTACAATCTAGATGACAATGTATGTAATTTTTTGAGTTAATGACTCCATTGCTTCCTACAATACACTTTTTTACCGAATTGGCCCTTAAAGAATTTTTCGGGACGTTATGCCCCTAAATTTTAAATCGTGACCTCATTTGCCCTTGTCGTTAACTCCCGTTAAAAAAATTTCACGAACCAATCAGAATGTGCCATGTGTCACTAATAAACAAAAAAAAATCAGTTGAATTTAATAAAAAAGGTAAATTGCATGCTAAGTCTATAATTTTTTTTTATTTTTGTTCAATTTAATCCTAAAAATCTTTATTTAACCCGAAATTGACCCAAATTTCTTTCTAATTTTTATAAATTAGTCCAATAGTTTTAATATGCTGATATTTGTGTTCAGTATAGTCCACAAAATCTTTATTTAACCAACAATTACCCCTACTACCTTATAAGTTTTATAATTTAGTCTAATATTTTAAATATAATTATATTTTTGTTCAATATAGTCCTAAAAATCCATATTTAACCCAAAATTGACCCATATTTCTTTATGTTTTTTTAATTTAGTCCAGTATTTTAAATTTAATAATATTTTTGTTCAATTTAGTCCAAAAAATCATTTTTAACCTGAAATTAACCCCAATTTCTTTCTAATTTTGATATTTTAGTCAAATATTTTAAATGTAATTATATTTTTGTTCAATTTAGTCCAAAAATTCTTTATTTAACCCAAAATTAACCTCAATTTCTTTCTAATTTTTTTAATTTAGTAAAATATGTTAATATGATGATATTGTTGTTCAATTTAATTCTAAAAATCTTTATTTAACTTGAAATTGACCCCGATTTCTTTCTAATTTTTTTAATTTAGTCGAATATTTTTAATATGATGATATTTTTGTTTATTTTTATTCTAAAAATATTCACTTAACCTGAAATAGACCCCTATTTGCTTATAATTTTTATATTTTAGTCTAACATTTTAAATATAATTATATTTTTGTTTAATTTAGTCCTAAAAATCTTTATTTAACCCCAAGTTAACCACAATTTAATTCTAATTTTGTTCAATTTTCCTAAATTAAATATAAATATATTTCGGGTTAAAATGAGAAAGCTTGTAGCCATTCGAGTTTGGTTGAAGAGGGTCAATGGTACTTTAACAAAGGAAGAGTACATGATTGAGCCTATTTTGAAGCATTATGGTTGCATGATAGATATTTTTGGTCGAGCTAAGCATATCAAAATGGCATATGATTTTATAAAAAAAAACATGCCAGTAAAACTTGATGCATCAGTTTGCGGGTGCCCTTCTTGGTGCTTATCAAATTCACGGAAATGTCGATTGTTGGCACCATTGCTTCAATTTCGGGTTAAATATTTAGGACTAAATTAAACAAAAATATAATTATATTTAAAATTTCAGACTAAATTATAGAAATTATTGCTAAGTATATATTATGTTGTAACCTAATTGTATTATCAAGTTAATAAGAAAAGAACAGTCGTTCATTGCTCTCCGAGGACGTAAGCACATTGTTGAACCTCATTAAAATCATGTGCTCTTGCTTGTTTAATTTCCTGTTCGTTTGTCTTAATTCTCAACAATTATAAAGATATAGGGGTTTGTTTTGGGTTAAATAAAGATTTTGATGACTAAAATAAACAAAAATATCATCACATTAAAAATATTGGTCTAAATTATAAAAATTAGAAAGAAATTGAGGCCACTTTCAGGTTAAATAAATATTTTTAAGACTAAATTGAACAAAAGTATCAACATATTTAAAATATTGGACTAAATTTAAAGATTGGAATGAAAACGAGGTTTATTTCGGGTTAAATAAAGTTTTTTTGGACTAAATTGAACAAAAATATAATTACATTTAAAATATTTGAATAAATTATCATAATTAGAAAGAAATTAGGGTTAATTTTGAGTTAAATATGAATTTTAGGACTAAATTGAACAAAAATATAATTATATTTCAAATATTAGACTAAATTATAAGAATTATAAAGAAATATGGGTCAATTTTGGGTTAAATATAGATTTTAGGACTAAATTGAACAAGAATATAATTATATTTAAAATATTGGACTAAATTATAAAAATTATAAATTATTAAGGGTCAATTGTGGGTTAAATAAAGATTTTGAGGACTAATTGAACATAAATATCAGTATATTAAAAATATTGGACTAATATATAAAAATTAGAAAGAAATTTGTGTCAATTTCGGGTTATATAAAGATTTTTAGGACAAAATTGAACAAAAATAAAAATTTTACAAACTTTGCATGCAATTTACCCCTTTTATTAAAGTCAACTATTTTTTTTATTAGTGACATGTGGCATGTTCTGATCAGTCTGTTAATTTTTTAATGGGAGTTAACGACATGGGGCAACTGAGGTCACGATTTAAAGTTTAGTGCGAAAAACGTCCCGAAAAATTTTTAGGGGCCAACTCGATAAAAAGTGTATACTTTAGGGGCAATGGAGTCATTAAGCCTATTTTTTTCAAGATTTTTTATTGCCTTGAGTTATACACGTAATTTGGAGATATTCAGCATCCTCTTCACTAATAGTCTCAATATGATATTCATTTCTGAGAATATCTTTAAAATTTAATAAGTCTCTTTGCTACTTTGGCGAGTAAAACGCATTATGAATATGAAATTAAATTCCATTTGATAATAACATATTTTCTCTTTTAGAGTCTTCTATGATTTAGTACTTCCAGATATAGTACTCATATTATTCTCTTGCATTGTTAAATGGGAAAAACATTTTTATGCTTAAGTATCATATGAGTAATTGTGCTGTCTGCTAAGCATAAATCATCACCATTTATTATAGATTGTATTTCGGAAGTAATCATATTCTTCAAAGAAAAATAAATAAATGTTACAAAAATAGTTGAAATAAAAAACATAGCAACCATGACATTAATAAAGTAAACATGAAATTTATTATTTTAAAATAATAATTAAAGATCAAATATTTCCTAACAAAATAATCATATTTTTTAATAAATTAAAAATAAAAAATTAAATATCAAGTATTTCTCTCAAGGATACGAGAAAATCATCAACATTTATGTCTGTAATGCGATAATTGTATTTGCTAGAGATAGTAATGACATAATCATCTTTGTGAAAACCATAATCATCTTTATTATTGATACAGACACAATTTATTTTTATTTTCTTTCCTTTACCATTTATTGATTGTTGGCAAAGGCTCAGAATATGTTTTGGCGTATGGCAAATACAAAGCCAATGATTTGAGCTGTCGCATCGATGACACATAGATTCCTCTTTCTTGGAATGATATTTTGCACTCTTGTCATCTTTATTGTTCCACTTGTGGCGGATATAGTTATTCTTAAAATGATCATCTTGTCCATGTTTATGTCCATGGCCTCAATCAAGACCACAATTGCTAATGTGACATTTATTCTTTCTGTTATAAAATGCCGCATTCATTTCAAGGAATGGAGCATAACCAATAGGTCTTTAAAACCTTTTTTCGCGATATTGTGTCTGCATGACAATAATGTTTGCGTGAAAAGTGGAGTACATTTTTCTAACATATCCTCATTAGTGATACTCTGACCACAAATTTTTAATTTAATATGAACATTCACATAGCTAAGTGTTGAGATTATTATTTTGAAATAACTCAACGAAAGATGTTTTTGGGCTTAAACAAAATTGTAAAAATATTTCAAAGTCCAAAACACTTGAAAATATATTTAAAATTGTTTTAAAGTATTTTTAACTTGAACAAACTTTTTCAAAATGGTTAAAGTGTAAAAAACAAGCCTTTGGTACTGGTATGATACTTCCAATACTGATACGAAGCTGCTCGTACACAACAATGTCTTGTACTAATACGCTTTTGTTTTTTCAGATTCCAGAGAGCACTTCGCGTACCGTACAAAAGCCTCCGTACCGATACAGATGTATCGTGTACCAGTATGCTCTGCATTTATGTGCAGTGGCTTTTTCTTGTTTTGGTAGGTACCGATATCCACTTTTGAGTTCTGATACCCAAAGTTGCAGAAATGCATTTATGGCTGGAATTATAGTCCCCAACAGCTATATTTTATCCCCAACGGCTATAAATGGCTAGTTTTTTCATTCCACGCTATAAATACAAGCCAAGGACACTTAGAGAATAAGAGGGTGGACATACATGCTTAAAGATCAAGAGAGTAGAGTTTTTCATTGTTTATTTCTTTGTTATCTCTTTTAATTCTTTAGTCCAATCCTATTGAGCCAAAATGTCAATAACTCATTGTTGAGTGATAGGTTATAGTTGAGCCTTATAAAAACTAGGGAGAAGTTCTATCTTAGCCTTTGAAAAGATAGAGATGTAAAGGTTATCTCCATGAGCTTGTAAAAAGGAAATAATTCATGAGTGAATTAGGAAATCTTTAGTGTGGATGCTAAGGTAGTGGATATAGACCTTGGTCGAGAAGGTTGAACCACTCTACAATCGATAGTGCCAAATTGTCATTTTTATTTCGGTCTTTTCATCCCAAATTCGAAGGAGACCTTCACACCTTTCATTGTGATATTCGATTGAAGTGCATCAAGCCTATCACTAAGTTTTATTCACTAATCATATAGTGATTATCATGTTTGCATTCACTTCATGGAATAAAACAAATCCAATAATTGCATGGAATAAATATCATGCTTGCATTCACTTTAGGGAATGTCTCCCATAAAAATTCTTTTGAGTTTTGTGAATGATTTAATTTTGATGAGGTCAATTTGAAAATAAGCCTTATATCTGTATTTGGCAGAAGTTGAGTTGCAAGCATTGTCGGTTTTAAATCTCAAGTTAAAGATTTAAAACTAAAAGTTCGATAATTTGATTGCATACGAAATTTTAATACCAAAATTAATTAAATCTTAAATTATTTAATATTACTTTCCCCAAAGATCCAATTTAGTCAAAAAAAATTGAACATGTCCTTAAGTATTCGGTCATTCTAGATATTAAGTATGTTTTCTGACGTCAGAAGACAGTTGCAACTGAATTTATTAACAAATGCTATAAAATTTTCGCTTGCGCCCTTTTCTCATATTTTAGGTTGCGCCCTTTTAGTTTTAAAGCCTTTGAAAATTTTAAATTTGAATACACAAAGCTTAAATATCTCTCTTCATCCCTCGCTGGGCCAAAAGATATATCTCTCTTCACTACGGCAATTTTCGTTCGACGTTCTATAGGACTCCCTCAAACTAACCACTGAAACCCTCCGGTCATATTTTCAGGTAAATCATAAACTTAAACCTTATTTCCATTGAGAAACTTAAACTAGGGTTGTTTTACAATGTTCATAGATATTCCAAAAAATATGATTTGAATGTTGAGACAAACTTGGCATATAGTTAGATTACGTTTACTAAATCTATGTTCTTATATTGATTTTTCTTTCATGTTACAGGATCTCTACACACTGAATCTAGTTCAAAAGCTTTCTTATCAAAAATTATCCTTGTAAATTAATGGCTCCAAAACATCCCCTACACACTACTACTGAAGAAAAGTCTCTTGATGTACTAAACTTTAGAACCCAATAGGAGAAACAGAAATTTTATAAGTCTTACAATGGAAGAAAAGTTTGTGTAGAACGTTACGCATTGTGAATATGAAATTGAATTCCATTTGATAATAACATATTTTTTCTTTTGGAGTCTTCTGTGATATTAGTACTTCCAGATATAATACTCATATTATTCTCTTGCATTGTTAAATGAGAAAAATATTTTTTATGCTTAAGTATAATATGAGTAATTGTGTTGTCTGCTAAGCATAAATCATCATCATTTATTACAGATTATATTTCGGAAGTAATCATATTCTTCAAAGAAAAATAAATAAATGTTACAAAAATAGTTGAAATAAAAAACATAGCAACCATGAAATTAATAAAGTAAACATGAAATTTATTATTTTAAAATAATAACTAAAGATCAAAATTTCCTAACAAAATAATCATATTTTTTAATAAATTAAACATAAAAAATTAAATATCAAGTATTTCTCTCAAGGATACGAGAAAATCATCAACATTTATGTCTGTAATGCGATAATTGTATTTGCTAGAGATAGCAATGACATAATCATCTTTGTGAAAACCATAATCATCTTTATTATTGATACAGACACAATTTATTTTTATTTTCTTTCCTTTACCATTTATTGATTGTTGGCAAAGGCTCATAATATGTTTTGGCGTATGACAAATACAAAGCCAATGATTTGAGCTGTCGCATCGATGACACATAGATTCCTATTTCTTGAAATGATATTTTGCACTCTTGTCATCTTTATTGTTCCACTTGTGGCGGATATAGTTATTCTTAAAATGATAATCTTGTCCATGTTTATGTCCATGGCCTCAATCAAGACCACAATTGCTAATGTGACATTTATTCTTTCTGCTATAAAATGCCGCATTCATTTCAAGGAATGGAGCATATAACCAATAGGTCTTTAAAACCTTTTTTCACGATATTGTGTCTGCATGACAATAATGTTTGCGTGAAAAGTGGAGTACATTTTTCTAACATATCCTCATCAGTGATACTCTGACCACAAATTTTTAATTTAATATGAAACATTCACTTAGCTAAGTGTTGAGATTATTATTTTGAAATAACTCAACGAAAGATGTTTTTGGACTTAAACAAAATTGTAAAAATATTTCAAAGTCCAAAACACTTGAAAATATATTTAAAATTGTTTTAAAGTATTTTTAACTTGAACAATCATTTTCAAAATGGTTAAAGTGTAAAAAACAAGCCTTTGGTACTGGTATAATACTCCCAATACTGATACGAAGCTGCTCGTACACAACAATGCCTTGTACTAATACACTTTTGTTTTTCAGATTTCAGAGAGCACTTGGCGTACCGATACAAAAGCCTTCGTACCTATACAGATGTATCGTGTACCAGTACGCTCTGCATTTATGTGCAATGGCTTTTTATTGTTTTGGTAGGTACCGATATCCACTTTTGAGTACTGATACCCAAAGTTGCAGAAATGCATTTATGGCTGGAATTAAAGTCCCCAACAGCTATATTTTATCCTCAACGGCTAGTTTTTTCATTCCACGCTATAAATACAAGCCAAGGACACTTAGAGAATAAGAGGATGGACATACATGCTTAAAGATCAAGAGAGTAGAGTTTTTCATTTTTTATTTCTTTGTTATCTCTTGTAATTCTTTAGTCCAATCCTATTGAGCCAAAATGTCAAGACCTCATTGTTGAGGGATACGTTATAGTTGAGCCTTATAAAAACTAGGGAGTTCTATCTTAGCCTTTGAAAAGATAGAGATGTAAAGGTTATCTCCATGAGCTTGTAAAAAGGAAATAATTCATGAGTGAATTGGGAAATCTTTAGTGTGGATGCTAAGGTAGTGGATATAGACCTTGGTCGAGAAGGTTGAACCACTCTAAAATCGATAGTGCCAAGTTGTCATTTTTATTTCGGTCTTTTCTTCCCAAATTCAAAGGAGACCTTCACACCTTTCATTGTGATATTCGATTGAAGTGCATCGAGCCTATCACTAAATTTTGTTCACTAATCATATAGTGATTATCATGTTTGCATTCACTTCATGGAATAAAACAAATCCAATAATTGCATGGAATAAATATCATGCTTGCATTCACTTTAGGGAATGTCTCCCATAAAAATTCTTTTTAGTTTTGTGAATGAATTAACTTTGATGAGGTCAATTTGGAAATAAGCCTTATATCCGTATTTGGCAGAAGTTGAGTTTCAAGCATTGTCGATTTTAAATCTCAAGTTAAAGATTTGAAACTAAAAGTTCGATAATTTGATTGCATACGAAATTTTAATACCAAAATTAATTAAATCTTAAATTATTTAATATTACTTTCCCCAAAGATCCAATTTAGTCAAAAAAATTTGAACATGTCCTTAAGTATTCGGTCACTCTAGATATTAAGTATGTTTTCTGACGTCAGAAGACAGTTGCAACTGAATTAATAACAAATGCTATAAAATTTTCGCTTGCGCCCTTTTCTCATATTTTAGGTTGCGCCCTTTTAGTTTTAAAGCCTTTGAAAATTTTAAATTTGAATACACAGAGCTTAAATATCTCTCTTCATCCCTCGCTGGGCCAAAAGATATAGCTCTCTTCACTTCGGCAATTTTCATTCGACGTTCTATAGGACTCCCTCAAACTAACCACTGAAACCCTCCGATCATATTTTCAGGTAAATCATAAACTTAAACCTTATTTCCATTGAGAAACTTAAACTAGGGTTGTTTTACAATGTTCATAGATATTCCTAAAAATATGATTTGAATGTTGAGACAAACTTGGCATATAGTTAGATTACGTTTACTAAATCTATGTTCTTATATTGATTTTTCTTTCATGTTACAGGATCTCTACACACTGAGTCTAGTTCAAAAGCTTTCTTATCAAAAATTATCCTTGTAAATTAATGGCTCCAAAACATCCCCTACACACTACTACTGAAGAAAAGTCTTTTGATGCACTAAACTTTAGAACCCAATAGGAGAAACAGAAATTTTATAAGTCTTACAATGGAAGAAAAGTTTGTGTAGAACGTGTTATGGACATGAATTTCTTGTCCAATCCTAAGTATAACTTTAGTTTGAAAGAAATCTTTACGAATTGGGGATGGCTTGAGATTCTTAATTTAGAGCCTAAGATATTTCCAAAACTTGTTTGAGTATTCTTTAGTAATGCAACAGTTTAGTGTGAGCCTAATAGGGATAATATCATAGGCATTAATCCTTGTAAATTTTATTAGTTTAGAGGGCACCGTGTGGACAGTAATAGCTCTATTAATCTAGATTTGTAGGCTAGATTGTTTCACCCAAATCTTCGCAAATTCGAGACGTAAATTATTGGTGGTTAGAGAAATATAGATAAAAAAAACTGTCCAAACATTGCGAAAATCATTTTCCTTCATCTTGTTAATTTTCTGACTAAGGGTGCATGCATTTCTACTTCACTACCCTATGTATGTGTCCTTAGCCATATTTTCAGGAAGCTTGAAGTAGACGTTTCGCTTGTCGACCCGGTTCATTTATCCTGCAAGATTAACATTCATTCGGCTCGCAAATGCAACTATGATTTTATCGAAAATATCGGTTGGGTTGCAAAGGATGAGAAGAAAGATGCCATTGCTGCCAAAAACATTATTGAAGCGGCTGAAGAAGAAGATCCATTGGACTCTATGGATAATGAGGAGCGTCCAAACATGGAGGGCGATGGGCCTGAAAAGGTGATTACCATGAAATCACTTATTGACTACATAGTTAATTTCCGGGAACATTTTGATTCTCAAGTTGACCACTTGAATGGAAAAATTGGGTCGATGCGATCCGAAATGTCGTCATTGCGTTACGATATTCGTGCGAAAATGTTCAACATGCGTGAAGAATTCAAACGACAAAACACTATAGTTAAGTATTTAATACCTTATGTACTTGTAATATTGACATGTTATGTTGTTTGACTGTGTTTGCTTTATTTATAACATACAAGTTCCCGGAGAATGAAGGCGAACAACTTATAGAGGTGGCATAAGAAGATCCAAATAAATATTTACCATCTTTAACACCGCCAAAGAGAAAACTTGTATAATGAATTCTCCCCCAAAAAATGAAGGCGAGTAACTGTTTTTACTGTTTTTATCAGGATCAACAAAGGTGCAAAAAACGGATAAATTCACTTACTGTAAAGTTCTGCAAGACGTTTGGAATTTGTATAATGAATTCTCCTCCAAAAAATACATTGTTGGTGGACGATTCCTCAAAAAAAGTTTTATATTCCAGTAAGGTGTTATGTATGAAAATTATTCTGTTAAGTTATATGTTCAAAATATTTGTTAACTCTAAAATTATCTATTTCTATAGCAATACACTTACATATGTCCACATCCCTTTGATGCTTCATCATTGAATGACAACGCTTTTGGTATAACACAAATTGTTTTCCACTTCTTTATACAAATAAAAACATGAATGATTATCTTATTTGGTTTAACTTCATCTGTTGATTATATATGCACACAGAAAAAGGCGTAACAATCTGGGAGTATTTGAATGATTTGGCGAAAGCGGACAATGTTCAAGATTAATTCAGCAATAATCCTTTCTCAGATTAATCCTCTAATTCGTTTTTGTGGGAACTAAAGGTGGGATGTTAATCGCAAAGCTCTTTTGTGTACAAATATCATAGAAAGAACAATCAGCAAAATCCAAAAACCAGTAGCTTTTTTATTATATGTATGTCAATGCAAAAAGAGCATGCATTAGGTTATTTTAGAGTTTAGCTATTTTAGGGTTTAGGGTTTATGTATGGATAGAACATTAAAGACTTTTTTTGGAATGTTACAAATTTTAACAAAAAAGAATGAAAAGCTTTCTTGGAACTGAAAATATAATTAAAGTTAATAAATATTTACACTCTTAATTGTTTACAAATTCGGCCCATTGAGAATAAGAACCGACTAACTAGTAACTACTTGGATGAAAATTTATTATAATACGTTTGGTTCACGCAAAAGATGATTACCTCTGACAACTAAATTTTATGTTTTTTTGTTCATAATTTCATATGGATATTTTTGGTCTACTTACTTCCATCGTGTGTATTATCCTCGCTGGCATGTTGTCTTATGTCGCCGTTGTCACACGAAGACAAAAAAGATAGAGTTGGCGATCTTGAGTCTCAAAAGCTCACAAAATCAATGAACACGGTACCAGTCATTAGCATTCCTGAACCAAATAATGCATGCAAAATTCCCTAGATTGACAGATTTGTCCCAACTCCAATGGACTGCTAGCCTATTTATAAATGATATTGCCATGTGTTGGTATGTGTTAAATAACTGTTCTAAAGTAATGAACATATCTTAAGTATTATAGTTGCTATCATGACTGTTTTTTTCGTTCTAGACTAATGCGTATACATGATACTGTTCCTTTTAAGTCGCACAATATTTTTTGTAAGTTCAACGCTTTTGTGGAGAATAAGGAGACAAAATATACAACTGACAAGTTTGAAGAGTTTTGAGCGTCAATTGACTGCCTATGCTGCCGGTGCATATGAAATTAATATTTTTTGTTATTGTTTTGGTTAACTCAGATTTTGTTGTTGTTTTGAAATTAATATTCTGTCCCATTCTGATCTAAAACAATTAGTAGTAGGTGATTGAAAGTTGAAACCTTTCAGAAACAATGAACATTTCTCTCTATAGGACTTTGGACGCTTGGAAATCTGATTCAAAAAATGACTTATATACTCACACACAATAAACTTAATTTTTAAACCATAGTATCATTTCACAAACTTGTACTTGGATCTACGAATTTAAAGATGTATAAAAAATGAAGAATTGATTCATTCACTGTCGAGCCAAACAAATGGACATGAAGTTTGGGTGAAAATTGTGGCTTATGATCAATGTATTGTCAATTCCTGGCTTATAACTAATGTATTGTCACTTACTGTAATACATAGGTGTACCAATTTAGATCACTACCTACTGTGATATGGGGCTGCCCGTTTAAGAAGGCTTCCATTGATTGTGTCGGATCTAGGATAGAAGTAAGAATTCTTGCATAGAAGTGTGGCTACAAAAGAAGATGTTTCTGGTGGAATTCAAAGTGTTTAAGGGGTTGGAAATTGGTGTTGTAATGTAGGATTAAAGTTGGTAAAATGGTGGTTGGATATATGATGTGTTGAAGGTTTAAAAAAAGATGACAATGGTGGCTAGAAATTGGTGAAAAGATGGTGTAAAAGGTTGCTGGAAAATGAAATAAAAATAAGAACAAAGAACAAGGAAGAACTTATACTATGAGAGTATAAACCCGAACCTTATACGTTCATTGCTCGAAGGACTTGGACCCATTGATTAGCAAATCAAGAACCCGAAGTATCTGGTGTAGACAACACAAGCACAATGCTTGAAAGTCTGAAAGTTCAATGAAGAACCAAAGTTGAGAGAAATTCTCACAAATAAAAGATATGTCATAGCTTGCTCAATATTACAAAGTTTGAAGGCTATTTATAAGACTAATTACAAGAGGCAATCAGATTTGATTTAAATTTAAAATAAAACTACCTAAATGAATCCTAGGGTGGCATCATGGTTAGATTAAAATCACAATAATCTAATGGTTGTGTTTTAAACACAAATCTGATCAGCCTTATCTACTTGGTGCCTAGAATGAAGAGGGAGGCTTGAAATTTGAATAAATTGCACATGGCAGTTGTTCAAATTCAAAAAATAACTTCTTGGCCTTATCCTTGAAATACCCCCCATGTGTAGGAGGGAAAATCAAATCTGCCATGCTTGCACACACACATGTGCCAATTCAGCCATACTTAGACGCCATGCTTGCTAGAGTGTTAGCTTGTTGCACACATGCTGTAGGACACTCTCCCAAGTGTAGGTACATGTCCCTCTACCTTTGAGCTACCTTTGGACTCGTGAGCCATATTTGAGCTACTGGAGCTGAAGGTGAGCTAAAGGTCAGCTGAATGAGCTAAAATTGAGCTGAAAACAAAGGTGTTGAGGTGCTTTGAGCTGGTCACTTGTTGTTGAGCTTCAATCGAGCTAGCTTTAACATCCTTAGCTGCCAAGCTTTATTAATATGTTCGAAAACACAAACTAAACACACATAAACACATTTAACTTAGCATATAATATACTTATTAATATAAACTAAGTATAAGCTATATATTATGTCACATATCAGCATGTAACACATTGTATAACTTATTATCTAAGGCTGAAACGTTAAGGAACAAATTGGAAGCTTGAATGCATTTAAGTGGAAGAACTTCCGCGAATAACTTAGCCTTAGATCAAGTATTTCGTCATGTTGGCATGATCTCCGGATCAGAAGTAAATGTGCTCGTAGATGTGCTCACATCATACTGCCTCTTTTGGCAATTAAAAATTGACAATAAGCTTTTATAAAGTATCATTTATCGTTGAAACTTAATTCAACATGTTGCTTTTATAACACAAAATAATTAATACATATAGACCACAGCTACATTGATTCAGATTACATCAAATACATTAGTAATCCACTCAAATTAAAGCCAATTGATGGTTGAGTATAGGAAAAAATTAACTTACTCCGGTGTAAGGAAGTGTTGATAGTTTAGTAAATGAAATTCTTAAAACCACTGTAATGTAACATTATAGGTTTAACCGACAATTTTAGGTTGTATATAACATAATGGGTTGGAACTAAAATTGTATTGAAAAAGAGAGACTACAATCTAAACAACCTCCGGCCACCACCCGAGAACATTGTTCATCCGACCAGTCAACACGTTTATTTTATATGCAACTATTGGCTTTATTTTATATGAAATGGTATTATTTTCCTTAAGTAATATTTAACTTGGAAATTATAAAAATCGACCCTCATTTCTCAATTCTCACGGGCGAGAGGCACTGCGCTTTTGGAAAAAATTGATGGGGAAATAACGCGAGTAAAAAATCACGTGGGAAAAAAATAATGTTGATGTATTATTAATCTAATTTATGATATCTGGGGGGAAAAACATATCCCTTAAAAGCATGACATTTGGGGAAATTTTTTTTACCCTTCCTATTTTACCGTTTCACGATTCCACCCTACCCTAACACCATCGTCCCACCACACCACCATGTACGCCGTCGTTCTCCTTTTTCTCTTCTCTTATTTTTTGTTTACTTTTTGAAACATTATTATTCAAAGACATGATTAATAGAAGCTAATGTGCATTGAATGTGGTTGTTGGTTGGATCCTTATTAATTTTGTGTTCATAAACATTTAATGCATCGATAGAGTATTAAAGACATTTCTAATTTATTTTGATTTTAGGGTTTAGAGTTTGAGATTTAGGATGATGGTTAATGGTGGATTTTAGGATTAGGGTTTAATATGGTTTAGGTTTTAGGGTTTATGGTTTAGGGTTTAGGATTATGTTAGGATATTTGTTTTGATATAATAATTTGAAAAATGTTTTTGGACTTGTTTGAATATTTTGTAAACTTGTATTAAAGTCCAAACAACTTGAAAATATGTTTGAAAATATTTCTAAGGCTTTTGGCATGTTTTTAAAGGATTTTATATAGCCAAACTAGCTATTTTCTTAGCCTCGTATTAATACAGTACAACACCGTATTGATACCTTTTAGGGTTTCAGCTACAGGCAAATTTTAGTAGCAAAAACTCGTATCGGTACAGGTTTTGGCGTAGCGATACGGAAAGGGTCGTATTGATACGCGTAAAGGCATACCGATCCCTGCTTTTCAAATCCCCAACGGCTATTTTCATAAACCCCAACGGCTAGTTTCCTACATCGTACTAATCCCCAGTACCAAAACGGACTGTGGCGTACCGATCCCAGGTACCAATACGCGCCAAGGCGTATCGGTACGGGAAGGCTGCATCAAGCTCAAAGGCTAGTTTCTAAAGAATCGATACCGATACGACTACCCGCGTACCGATACCGACTGCTCCAGAACTACATTTATTGCGGGAAATAAAGCCACCAACGGCTCTAATCCAATCCCAATGGTCTCCAATGGCTAGGAACTCAATTGGGAGTATAAAAGCACCCTTGAAGCACCAACAACAACTAATGATAAAAATGGCAACATGTCTATGATTGTAATTAAGTCTTTTGTGCTTTAAATTCATATGTTTGAATAGACTACACTTGTTGAGCTAAATTGTCAATGCATGCTCAAGTGTATTAGGTTTGGGTGAGAGTTTTAGAGTGCAAACATCTACCTTAAAGAGGGATTTCAGTTTGCTTTTTTTTTTCTCTTGTTAGAGAGGGTTCCCAAAGCTTGGATTGTAAGCTTTGGATGCTAGGCTTGGTGTATAAGTCTAAGTTGTAAAGGTTGCCTCCTAAGCCTGTTAAAAGGGGAAGAATTCTTAGTGAATTGTTGAAATCCTTAGTGGGGAAGATAAGGTAGTGGATGTAGGCTTTGGTTAGAAAGCCGAACCACTATAATTTATTGTGTCTATTTTTCTTATCTTTGCTTCCACCACCAATCACCCAAAACACATCTTCTCCACTACTTGACAAGCAAAATCGGTTGAGAAATTCGAGCCCAATAGATTAGGTTTAGGGTTTAATAGAAAGAATTTTCTTAGAATGTTACCAATTTTAACAAGAAGAATGAAAAAACTTCTTGGAACTGAAAATATAATTAAAGTTAATAAATGTCCACACTCTTAATTTCTTATAGATTCGACCTATTGAGAATAAGAACTAAATAACTAGTAACTACAGGCATGAAAATTTATTATAATGGGTTTGGTTCGCGCAAAAGATGATTACTTCTGACAATTGAAATTTATGTTTCTTTGTTCATAATTTCAGATTGGATATTTTTAGTATGCTTACTTTCATCGTGTTTACTTTCCTCACATGCATACTGTTTTATACCACCGTTGTCGCGCTGAAACGAAAAGATGAGTCTCAAAAGCACACAGACTCCAAGAATAGCGATCTTGAGTCTCAAAAGCACACATATTTCAAGAACATTGATCTTGAGTCCCAAAAGCACGCAGAATTAAAGAACCAAATATTAATTCCAAGAATAGTACCTGCCATTAGCACTCTCGAACCAAATAATGCACACAAAATTCCCCAGATGGACAAATTTTTCATAGCTCAAAACGGATTGAAGGCTATTTTTAAATGATATTGCCATGTGCTGGTATGTGTTAAATGACTATTCTAAAGTAATAGAAATATCTTAAGCATTATAGTTGATATCATGATTGTTTTCCATTCAAGACTAATGTGTATACATGATATTGCTGCTTTTGGGTCGCACAAATTTTCTTGAAGTTCAACGCTTTTGTGGAGAATTAGAAGGAGACAAAATATACAACTGACAAGTTTGAAAACTTTTGAGCATCAATTGATTGCCTATGCTACTGGTGCATATGGAATTAGTATTTTTTGTTATTGTTTTGATTAACTCATATTTTGTTGTTGTTTTGGAATTAATATTTTGTCTCATTCTTATCTGAAACAATTAGTAGTAGGAGATTGAAAGTTGAAACTTTCCAGAAACAATGAACATTGCTCTCTATGAGACTTTGGACGCTTGGAAATTCGATCCGAAAAATGACTTATATATTCACACACAATAAACTTAATTTTTAAACCAGAGTATTGTTTCATAATCTTGTACTCGAATCTATGAATTAAAAGATGTATAAAAAATGAAGAACCGATTCATTCGTTGTCGAGCCAAAAACGTGCACATGAAGTTTGGGTGAAAATTGTGGCTTATGACTAATGTGTTGTCACTTACTATAATACATAGCAGTACCAGTTTAGATTACTACCTACTATCTCTTTTGCCAATTGAAAATTGACAATAAGCTTTCATCAAGTATCATTTATCTCTGGAACTTAATCTAACAAGTTGCTATTATAACACAAAATAATCAATACATGTAGACCACAACTATATTGATTCAGATCACATTAAATACATTAATAAAATGCTCAAATTAAAGCCAATTGATGGTTGAGTATAGGAAAGAACTAACTTATAATGGTCTAAGGAAGTGTTGATAGTTTAGTAAATGAAAGAACCGACTTACACCTGCTGATAGTTTAGTAAAAGAAATGAAGCTCGAATACAAAATATCGATACATTTCTCTGATGTTCGATACTCTAGTTTTAATATTTTTTTTGAAAAAAATTCAAAATTTTAAATAGCGATACTTATTCTTTGAGGTTAGGTAATTTGGTTTAAACATTTTGCTGAAAATAAATTTAAAATTTTATTCTCATAAGGGCGCAACCTAAAATATGAGCAAAGGGTGCAACCCAAAACATGACCCTGAAAATCGAATTTTTTATAGCACTTGATAACATATTCGGTTTCCACCTTCTTTTGATTTACTAAACTATCAAAAGTTCCATATATCAGTGTAACTCAGTTCTTAAAGTTACCAAACTATCAACACTTTCTTACACTAGTGTAAGTCAGTTCTTTCTTTTACTCAACCATCAATATGCTTTAATTTGAGCGGATTATTAATGAGCTGTGCTAACTGTGGTATTTTAATAAAAAGGGAAAATATAAAGACATTAAAGTATCGAACTTTGTGATAAATATCGGCAATTAGGAAAGTATCATTTTTTCATAACATAATCAGTTTAGTAAAGTAGAAACCGCCATTATATTCTTTTCAGCAAAAAAAAAAAAAAAAACGTGAAAATCTCTAAATTGAGTAATCCCTCTGAGCAAGTGAAGAGAAATTGCACTTAATCGGTTTGACGAACGAAAGCCAGAATCATTTTGAAGAAAGGAAAGGTAAGGTACTGAATCCCTAGTTTGCATTTTCTTCCCTAAAGTCTGACAACTTTTTCGGTTGAACGTCCTAAAAGCACCCCAAATTAAAAATTTAGGTTGAACCTAAAATATTAGCTTCTATATTACATAGTGGGTTGGAACCGAAATAGTGATGAAATGGGGAACATTTTTGGTTGTAATTCATAAAATCACTGTAATATAACATTATATGTTTAACCGAAAATGTTAGGTTGTATTTAACATAATGGGTTATAAATGAAATTGTATTGAAATCGAGAAGTTATTTGGTTGCACTTCATAAAACGAACACAGTGTAAAATTTTAGTTTGATGAGAATTCTTAAAATCTGTATTAAAGTTTAGGTTGGCGAGGACGCAATGTATGATGTGATATATTAAACGAATGAAGCAAGAAGTGGTATTTCTAGATAAAATTGTTTGAAGTGCATCATGTTTTATCTATTTAAAATGTAGGATTTGTAGAAATGTTTAGGAACTGAGGAAAAGTTAAACAACATATTGGCGTGAAGTGCATACTATTGGATGGAAAGACGAGTTGGTGTTATGGTTTATCATTTAAGTTCAATTAATTTAGGTGTCTTGTTTAGAATGAACTTTTTATTTTTAAAGGATATGACACTTACAGTTGGAGGAAACGTTGGAAATGAGGTAGAATAGATTGCAACAGATGAAAAGCCACCGAAGAGACCACTTAATCCATATATGCACTTATAGTAAGTACAAATCTAGTTGTATAATATTTGTTCAAATGCTTATTGGTTAAAACTATTAAAGTAGGAGAAGTGATAAAAAAAATTAAAATTTTTACAGTTTGAGTGAATGTGAACAGATGAAGAAAGCATAAAAGAAATTTACTGTTAAGGTATGTAAACTGATTTGAGTAGGTTAACGCATTAGTAAAATTCATAGACAATGAAACTAATGTAGTGTCCTCATGAGAAATGGAAGGAGATGTGTGAAGAGGAGAAAGAATAGTTTATTGAGTTGATGAAAAAGGAAAAATAAGAATACAAAGAGTGGAAGAGTGGACAATTGAAAAAGGTAATGAATAAATACTAGAAGGTAAAATTTCTTTTTATAAAGGTAGTAACATTATATATTTTTTAAAATGTAGAAAGTCTCGACAAGTTGTAGCCTTAAAAAAATGTCGGAATTGATGGAAGACTTGAAGGGAAAGAAAAAGAAAATGTTGTACGTGAAATAGGGTTCGGGCCTTTGATTTGATTAAAGGCAAGACTAATTCGTCGAGAGATGTGTCATGAGTTGGTCGAGATTTTTGATGTTGAAAATAGTTAATTAATTTCAATTAAAATAGATTTCCTCTTATGGTTGAAGATATTGTAGCTGTGTTGGGATAGAAAAATAAAGGGATTAATGTTGAAGAAGTGATGGAAAGGGAGAACGAGAAAGAACTTGCTTCGAAGTATAATATAAGGAATAAGGTTTCCTACTCGAAAATTGAGGGAGATATAAAAATGGTGTGTGATGAGGATGAACTGTAGGTGAGGCTACTGTTGTACATCGTTGAATTATTTCTATGTCCAACGGGTGATACATGTCTGAGTGTAGACAATATGAAGTTATTGTGCACGAAAGGGTTGAATGAGAACTAAATTGGGCAAAATTTGCCAATCAGAAGCTGTTAGATGGAATAGTTAACTATAATAAGCTCGAAAGCCACATATACCTAAAAAGGTGTATAGCTATATTAGAGGTAAATGAATATGAAAAAGGTTATTGGTAATAAATTTTTTATAAATAGTATAACGATAAATTGAATAAGTTGGTTATTCATTGCAAGTTCTATTGTTTGATTTATTATCGGTTTGCCACGCATTATTGCATGGGGAAAGAAAGAGGTGGTTCGAGTTATGACGAAGATGAAAGTGGAAAGACCTAAGAAGAAACAAAAGGTAATAAAAGTTAGCTATTGATATTAAGTATTGAAAAAATTAGTTAATAATGTAATTTTATTTTGAATGTTATCGTTATCGAGGAAAAGAAGTTTCAAAAGAATGATGTTGTTCAAGAGAGTGTTGCAAATGAGATGGTGTTGGAGAAACTTCAACTCTGCATGATAGAGATGCATGGGATTAAACGCATTGTTTGTGAGGGTTTGGAAAGACAAATTAGAATTGAATAGGTGATTGAATCCCTCAAGTATGAATCAAGATTGTTATATGATCAATTAAAAGGAGTGTTGGCAGAAGATGGTGAAATAAGTGGGAAAATGAGAGATAAAGAGTTATGCTGGATCAATGAAAATTGAGAAAGGATTTTTGGATGGAGCGAAAGAGATACATGAAGTGCCAAAAGGTAACCAATATAGTGGTGATTCTTCAGAATTACAGACACCTTATGATCCGATTGAGGAGATGGATTAAGAATGTCATGCACTACTAAATAAGAAAAAGGTATGATAAATAACATAACATGAATTGTTTGTTGTTTATCGTTTTGTGACTAATATAAAAGTAATTTTAGGTTGAAGGAGCTGGAAAAAAGGTTAGTGGCAAATCAATGGCTGTTGGTATGGAGACTAAAAGTGCGTAAAAATAGAAAGTGAGAAAGAAATTGTAGTATTATTAATAATTGTTTTAAGTTGGAAGAATTTTATGCGTCATTATTTGTAATGTTGATTTTTATTGTTATAGAAATTGTTGAGTGTATGTTGAGAAGTTAATAATTAATGATGAATTTCACTCTATTTCATTGATATATTTGGTTACACAAATGGAGAAAAGAAATATCAAAGTTTGTTATTAGTGGCTTGAGTTATAACGTTGTTAACGCCTGATACTTTCATGCAACATTTATATGATATAAAAGGTTGAAGAATCGAAGATATTATCTTATGTTGAAGTACCAGAGGAGATTGGGTCACTTGAAAGAGCAACATGTGAGTATATAATGAATAGTCCGTTAGCAGAGGAGTAAGTAATCTTTGAAAAAATAAATTTGCTTTGTGAGTGTTATTTATGTCGTTTTGTAAAAAAAATTTATACAATTATTTTGATGCGGAGGAGTTGTTCAATTTGGAGAGCAACTTGCTATAGTCTTGGATGTGAGCATGTTACGACCGAGTGAATGGGTTAATTTAGTGGTTAGTAGAGAAATTATACTTTTTTATCTTGTCTTTAAATTGATGTTGATATGCAATTAAAAAAAGTTGATTTTGTGTAACTGATTTTGTAAGATAATTGATATGGTCGGGTGAATGGTGTTACATATAAATTTTGCAGTATAATGGAGTGGTAAATATAGTGTTACAGATGGAGGATAACGATGGTTGAGGAACTGTAGAATATGGTTTTAGATGACAATGTTGGAGTTGAATATGTTGTGAACTTTTGGAAGGCCTTAATGAAAGAATATGTGATCGTGACCAATTGTGAGACGGTAGAATAATTTTATTTGCAAATGTTGTATTTACATTATTATCATAAACTGTTGTATTTTGTAAAACCAAGGATTGAAATTTTATGCATATCATTATTCTAATGAATGAAAATAATATCCATTGGTATTTGTTGGTGTTGGATATGAGTGGTTGCGAAGCAGTGGTTTATGATAGCCTTCAAAAGATGCGAAAGAAAAAAATAGAATGGAAAATGCGAGGAAAATGGTGAGGAATGAAAGAAAAGTTAAATTGAGAATGATATAGTTGTTGAGGTTGAGATTGGAATGTTGTTTTACATAACGTTTGGTTAAGTGTTATGTTGTTTTTAATCTTAATTAGTTATTTTTCATGAAAGCTAAATTTGTTGATGTATTCGGGCAACCGAGTGTGCCATTGCAAAAATTGAAACTAGTCTTAGCAAAAGCATGAAGGAAAAAAAAAGGGTATTAATGTAGATGTGGTAAAAGTTAATTTGTTATCGTGATAATGGTATGATTTGAACACATTTGTATTATTTATTGTTTCCAAAATATATGACTACAGCATGTATGTTATAATTTGAATGCGTTCGAGGCCACGAGATCAAGTGGTAAACGGTTAGAAAAATTGTTGTAAATAATTTTAAATTTTTTTGTATTGAATGATGTTGTAACATGATTACTGTCTGAATATAGCGTGTTGAACAATGGGATTGTATGGTCGTACTAAACTATCTCATTAACCATGAAAGAAATTGTAAAAGGGATGAAATTACAAATATGTTCAAACTACTTATAACATTCTTTGGCGCAACTAGATTTATTATTGTGCTTCATAACATTTTCGGCTTCAAACATATTTTTTTACTTACATAGGAATATTAGTTAAGATCCACTACATACTGTCTCTTTTGGCAATTGAAAATTAAAAATAAGCTTTCATCAAATATCATTTATCTTTGGAACTTAATCTAACATGTTGCTATTATAACATAAAATAATTGATACATATAGACCACAACTACATTGTTTCAAATCACATCAAATACATTAGTCATTTCATTTACTAACCTATCAACATTGACTTACATTGATTCAGATCGCTCAAATTGAAGCCAATTGATGTTTGAATGAAGGAAAGAACTAATTTACATTGATGTAAAAAAGTTTTGATAGTTTAGTAAATGGAAGAACTGGGTTACACTGGTATAAGAAAGTGTTGATAGTTTAGTAAATGAAAAGAAGGTGGTTGATCGGTGTGAAAATGTCACACTATTAGTGCAAGCTACACTGTCGATGCAAGAATAGAAACGTAGAAATCCTGTTTGAAAATCGATCCCTCAAGGATGGTGTATTAAGATTATACTTATGTAACTACAATAGAATACTGTAAGAGTGGTAATTGTGGTAGCAATAACAAAGTGTAACAAGAGATAAAGAAATATGAGAATAAAGTCTAGATATCCTTGGTTCAGCTTGGCAGAAAGATCAAGTAAACTTCGAGGGAAAATGATAGTTCAATCGGCAATGTAGTGGTCAACATTAGTATTAGCTTCCATTTAACCTTCAACCATTGACTTAGGGATGTAGATCGGCTTCAACTTTCAACATAAGTCGAGACTATAGCCCTTAGAACAAGTGGATCAATTTCCCTTGCATCCAGTCAACTTTAATTGTAAAACTCATTAATCTGACTTGTTACTGCATACGTCAATGTAAGTGGCTAGTTTAACACTCTCATGAAAAACGTAAATCAAATCCAACAATTAAACTTAAGAAAAAGCTAACACAAATATATATTAAACTAAATAAATGGTTTCAACAAGTTCAGCTCCAAAAAATTAAACCATAGCCATGTTGAGTACAAAAGACAAAATAAATCTCCAAAAACATCAAAATAGAGTAGAGTTCAAGAAGATAACAATGTATTTCCTCGATTCAGCACTTGATTCCTCATTTTTGTGGATAAATCTGCCTCACTTCACCTTAGATCTCTAGAAACAAGCTAAAGCCACCATGGGAGGAAGGAGAAAGCTTAGAGGTTGAAGATGATATGAAAAAAGGAAAAGCGTGACTCCCTCTCTCCTCCAAATTAATCTTTTTATAGGACATCCAAGGAAGGACACCTGCAGGTTAATTGCGTGCCCAAATCCGTACAGAATTTGTTGTAACAAACTAGACAACTGATAGAGTCGTCCTTATCCTTAAGTAGACTAGACAATTGGCAGATTTGATGAGTGCATAAAAGATCTATTTTATATGTCCCTTTTACTTTTGTTTTACACGTTTTAAAGCTCATATAGCTTCATTTAGGTTAGATTGTATATAATTACATGTAGATAGGGAGTTACACCGCCTGTGCTTTAAATTTTATATATATTGGTGCTTTTTACGGGAAATGTGGTGTTTTGTTGTACTCGTGCAAGATGCTGGTAGATGCTGAAGGATTCCTGGAGCGGAAATGTAGGAAATCACATGGTTGGAGCTGACGAGGCATAAAGATTTGGAGATGAATGTACTTTTTCCCACGTGGACATTTTCCCAGATAAGCAAGATTAAATATAGCGGGAAATCATTAACTTTCTTTAATGAGGTCGCGCACTTTAGGGTTCTTAAACCCTAGTTTCACCGCCTATATAAGAGAGACTTAGACTCTACTTCAAGCTGAGTGCGATTACAGACAACAATCCTAGTCTGAAGCTTGTGGAGAACCACCAGAGTGGAAGCTAGGGAAATCACCTTACAACATAAGGCATCGAGAGAGTGGCCGACGGAGTAGGAGACCTGTATCATAGTTGGACGGCACAGAGGGAGTTTGTCGAGGACGCTCGACTCTTTTCTTTTCCTTACTTGATAAACTATCGTACTTTAATATTTTTATGGATGTTTTAGGCTTAGACATGAGCTAAATATTTTAGTTGGGATTATGGCGTCCCAAGATTTAATGTTTTGATTACTTTTTTATAATTGTATAGTTTTTCCTTTATCTATTATATTCATCATTGTTCGTGTGTAGTTATTGTAAGAGCTATTGTCGACTATGCTAATGCTTGGAAATAGAGTAGAAAATGCAATGGAAATATATAAGAATAATGCCAAGTATGAGTCTTTTGCGTGCAAGTATACATGGTCAACAAGTAATACAATAGTAAGCTGAGTATCGAATCAACAAGAATTGACCAGGAATTTGACTGCTTCAATTGTTACTGTCAAGAAAAAATGTTGGATTAATTTTGAAGTTGTTTTAGGAAGTGACTTAAAGAAATGTAATGAAAGGAGAACAAATTTGGCATAAAGAGGTTTCAAATGAGTGACGAGCGTTGGCAAGGGATGTCTGGTTTTTACGCTGTTCATGCCAGCCTTTAATAACATCATGCCTTGGAACTACTACCGACCAGATTCAAGGATGGCATTTCCTCTATCGATGACAATGCCTGAAATTAACCATGTTAAAACCCCTATATGCCTATAGCAAAGTTTTTCATTAATTAATTTAATTAAGTTCCAATCTATACTCCTAAGGGGTAGAATCACTTCAAAGTAAGCTCATCTACTTGAACATCTTCTTTCGAAGCTTCTCTCCTTAGTATATGGAAACTAAGCGTTACCCCTGAAGTCTGTTAAGATATTAAGGTGTAATATGCAAACAATGTCAGCGGTCACATGGCAAAGAATTTAGAAAATTGAAGTACATGCCAGATAGAGAAAACAATGCCAAGGCATTTGTATTATTAAAAACCAAACATAAAACCAACGTTAAACGCAAACATCCCCCAACCAACTATAAAAGTTTTGTTCATGGTTGGGGGGTCCATCTACAAAACACCATTGTATCTTAACATTATCATTGAATAAAAATAAATAAAACAAAATGAATAGGAACGAAGGAGGTCCATTGATGCAAGCCTTCAATGGCTCCAAGCTCTCGGTCTTTAGCTGGTTGAACCATGTCGCCTCTCGGTTCACCATAGTGCAGCCTCTTCTCTCCAATCCGTCGTCCCCTCGAGTGCTTGCTCAATCTCCTTTAAATAGGCTTGCGTGGGAACCCTAGGATAAGCCTTTGAGTTTGAAATTTGAATGCACAAGGGATAAGCCGTATGATCATCTTATCCAGATTTAAATTTGTGCTGATCTAATTTTGACTAGGGCTGACATCATCAACCTTCGATTTTTTTCCAGCCGAGCTTGGCATTGTATGACCCATCTGTTCCAAACGAGCTTGGCATTCTTTTACTGCTATCATATTTGATACTATTTTTTTAAAGTTTGATCAAATTCTATTTTCTCACAGTCTGATCCGGTCTTATTTTCTCGGGCTGGATTACCAAGGGTTCTTGGCAAAACTCTTATGGCGTCCTATTTCCAAGGGTGCTTGGCATTTCTCTTCTAGTCCTCTTACTTTCTGCTCCTGCACTGCTCTGCCATGTATGCCTGCCTGTGTCCTGCATCAAAACTAGAAAAATAACCCTTCATACTGGCAAAACAAATAGCTCCTAACTCCTTAATGCAAATGCATGATTTTAACAACTAAATGCACAATTATGTACTCAAAGGCATGCAAAAGCATCATAATATATGCATGAAAATTAGTACTTTTGAGGATTTAACACCCCCCAAACCTAGCTTATTGCTTGGTCTCAAGTAATGCAACTAATAACCTATAAAAACAAAAAAAAAAAACAAGAAAGTACCTCGGCAAAATTGTCATGATCTCCAACACCTGCCAGCTAGAAAAATATGATCCTAGGTCTATCCTCAGATATTTAGTATATCAATGCCAAGCAGATAAACAAATTCAAGTGCAAGAATATAGCTCTAGTCTAAGGTCATCAAGTGCGCATGAAGTGCGAGCAATATGCATCAAATCTTCTAACCCTCTTAGTCAACTTTACTACCCAAACTCAGAATTATTTTCATTTTTTTTATTCGCCAAGGGTTTTTTTTCTAGCAATATTTTCAGGATTTCTTTGTAATATTGTTTGGCATGAGAAATAAAAGGGAGCATACCACGAACCCCCACATTAATCCAGACATTACTAGGTTTTACTCTTCAACTCATACCCTAAATTTTTTGACTTGAGAACTAAGAGGGAGCAAACCACGAAGCCCCAAGTTACTTATTATCTCTAAGGCAGATGAGAGTTCTACATCTTTTCTTGCCTTGGCAAAACATTATTGCCTTATTCTTTTCTTTTTACCCTGGCATCGTTTCCTTCTCTCTCTTTTTTACACTTATTTCGAGTTTAGTTTCAAGATAACCTAAGTTTGTTTTGCAGACTAGATGCATACCTCGTGTAGAGTGAAACTAAAGTTCCCTAAACTAGAGTTCAATTTCCAAGATACTTGGCATTGCTAACCTACCGGCACACAAGTTCTAAAATTCTACTTTCTTCATTGGACAGATAAATCTAGAACAAATTCAACTAAACTAGCAGATTATTGACAAAATTTCAATCTTAACCGAGGCAACAAAAAATATTTTTAGTGGTTTGGGATGCAAATTTTAATCCTACATGGCAAACTATTCTATATGGAAAACTGAAATTTAAACATGAATACATGACATACGAATGTGAGGATACACACCATCAAACCAAAGGTGTGCATTGTCCTCAATGCTTGAAAAAAACACATATATACAAATGAAAACAGTAAAATGCATGAACATGTGGAAGCAATGGTATGAAATGTAAATGAGTTTAGGAAGAGGTGGACTCCCTTTCAAAGGGTTCTGGTTTTGAAACACAGGTTCTTCTTTTGGTAAAACTCCATCGAATGAGAATTTCATGCTTTTTCGCTTAAGGCTCGGCTTTGATGCAAATGTGGAAGCTCCAAGGTCATAGAGAACTTCCTTGACAATTTGCACTGGCTTAGAGGTAGCAGGTGCATCGGTGGCAACAAATGAGACAGGTGTTGTAGGCTAGGCAGCAACCTTGATTTGGCTCTAGATTCCTTCATCTTTAGATTCAGGTGGTGTGTCGATTTGGCAAATTCAACACGTAGCAAAAGTTTTCAATCTTTCCTGGGTCAAGCTCTATCAAAGCTTGGGCAGCTAGGGTAAATTCTTTTCTCCATATTTTTAATCGCTCCATACCAAACTTTTGCTTTGGCATTCTGTCTGGCAATACAAATCCTGCACTCACTCAACAAAAACCTTTTAACGCAGCAAAGGAAAAATCAAAATTAAAGGAAAGGAAATTAAATTAAAAATATTGAAAAAGAAAAACATTTAACCTACTATATACACAAATCAAACCATGATGATGTCGCTCATGGAACCTCTACCAGGAGGACAACCTCATTGGCATCCTTTTGAGTACCATCCAAGTAGTGTTTCAATCGTTGGTTGTTAACTTTAAAAATTTTCCTCGTCTTTAAATCCTCCATATCTACTTCTCTATGAGCATATGGCTTCACGACTTCAAAGGGTCCCGATGATCTAGACTTGAGCTTTCTTGGAAACAATTTTAACCTCGAGTTAAATAACAAAACACGTTGGCCTACCTCAAATTGCCTTGGCACGATCTTATTGTCATGCCATCATTTTGTCCTTTCCTTGTAGAGTCTGGAATTATCGTAAGCATGTGTTCTGAATTCTTGTAACTCATTCAAGTCAATAACCTCTTTTTTCCAGCAGCCCTCCATGCCATATCAAGCATTTTGTTTACCCAATAGGCTTGGTGTTCCATCTCCACTAGTAAGTGGCATGCCTTCCCAAAAACAAGTCTAAATGGGGAGGATCCCAAAGGAGATTTAAAATGTGTCCTATAAGCTCATAAGGAGTCATCTAATCTCAAGAACCGGTCATTCCTTGTTGGATTTACATTTTTCCAAAATGTTCTTGATCTCCTTAATTGAAATATTTGCTTGACCATTTGTTTGGGGATGGTATGTCGTGGCAATCCTTTGCTGAATTCCATACCCGCACAAAGCTTTATAAATTAAATTGCATTTAAAATGTGTACCCTCATCATGAATAATAACTCTGGGGGCACCAAATCGGGTAAAAATATGTTTGCGCAAGAACTTGGCAATGGCCTCGGCATCATTTGTTGGCAATGAAATGGCCTCAACCCATTTCAAGGCGATGCTCTAGGCGTGATAGGTGGTCAGCTACTAAGTTCTCATTGCCCTTCTTGTCTTAGATTTTGAGATTAAATTCTTGTAGCAGAAGCATCCATCGAATTATTCTGGGTTTGGCATCCTTATTTGCCAAGAGATATTTCAATGCCGAATGATCTGTATACACCACAACTTTGTTATCAACTAAATAAGATCTAAATTTATCAAATGCAAATACAACCGCGAGAAATTCTTTCTTGATAGTGGTGTAATTCAGTTGTGCTTCATTCAATGTCCGGCTGGCATAAAAATGGTATGAAAGACTTTGCCATGTCGTTATCCCAGCACTGCTCCAATGTCATAGTCGTTGGCATTGCACATGAGCTCGAATGGTTCATTCCAATCCAATGCCATGACTATAGGGGCATTTATCAACTTCTCTTTAAGTTCCCGAAATGCTTTTAAACAAGAATCATCAAATGCAAAAGTAGCATTTTGTTCTAAAAGCAAGCATAAAGGTTTAGAAATTTTAGAAAAGTCTTTAATGAAACGACGGTAAAAACCTACATGTCCCAAAAAATTCTAATTCCTTTTACACTTGTAGGAGGTGGCAGTTACTTGATTACCTCAAATTTTGCTTTATCATCCTCTAATCCTCTCTTGGTCACCTTATGCCCGAGAACAATGCCCTCCTTCATCATGAAGTGGCATTTTCCCAGTTTAAGACCAGGTTTGTCTCAATGCATCTCTTCAAAACTTGCTCTAAACTCTGAAGATATTCTTCAAATGTTTTGCCAAACGCTGAGAAATCGTCCATGAACATTTCTAAGTTATGTTTAATCATGTCAAAAAAAATAGACACCATACAACGTTGAAACGTTGTTGGCTCATTGCACAGTCCAAAGGGTATTCTTCTAAAAGCGAATGTCCCATATGGACAAGTGAATGTTGTCATCTCCTAATCTTCCGGAGCTATGGCAATCTAATTATATCCTGAATAACTGCCTAAGAAGCAGTAGAAAGCCTTATCTGCAGTCTGTCCAACATTTGATCAATGAAGGGCAATGGAAAATGATCCTTCTTGGTGGAATTGTTCAGCTTCCTATAATCCATGCACATTCTCCATCTAGTAACAGTCCTAGAAGGGATTAACTCATTGTTGCTATTTTGAACCACAGTCGTGCCACCTTTCTTTGGCACACATTGCACCGGGCTAACCCATGATATTATTCTAGAATTATTTTGTGTATACAAATGGTTGGGCTTATTCCTCGGGTGTCAACCAAGGTCCATCCCAACGCTTGCTTGTAATTGCTTAAAATTTATATTAATATTTTCTCCTAATCATTAGTTAGATCAACAGTAATGATTACTACCAAGGTTGAGTGTTTGCCTAAGTAAGCATACTTGAGGTGGTCTGACAATGGTTTCAGTTCCAATTTGGGTGGCTCCTCAATGGATGGTTTAGGTGCCACGATCTCTCTACCAACCAACTCTAGTGATTATGGATGTTTGAAATAGCTTACCTCTTCTAAAGTTGTTCCTTCAGTGTCCTCACTTGTTTCTTCAACATTATCTCGTCCACTAGCATCATCATCTGAGTCTTGTCACAATTGCGCCAAGTCCACCTTAAAAATGAACTTCATCATTATCAGATTGACATTCCTCAGATTCATCTGCATATTTATGAGCTTGAAACACATTAAATTTAACATGTTGAATTCATGTGTATGGTTAATTCACCCTTATGAACATTAATCAAAGCTCTACATGTGGCAGGGAATGGTCTGCCCAATATAATCGGGACATTAACATTTGCTTCATAATCTAAAATGATAAAACCAGCTGGGAATATGAATTTGTCTACCTTTACCAACACATCCTCAATCTTACCCTTAGGATATACAAAAGACCGGTCTGCCAACTGAAGTGTTATTGTGGTAGGCCTTGCTTCAATGCCAAGCTTTCTGAAAACAGACATTGGCATCAAAGTGATGCTAGCTCCCAAGTCACACAGTGCCTTGCCAATGAATTTATTGCCAATGGTGCAGGGAATAGTAAAACTTCCCATATCTTTTAGCTTTGGTGGCAACCGATTGAGTATCATTGCACTGCATCCCTCAGTTAGAGCTACAATCTCGAAATCATCCAGTTTCCTCTTTTTTGACAAGATATCCTTCATGAATTTAACATAATTGGGCATGTGCTCGAGAGCTTCCACCAATTGTAGATTGATCTACAATTGTTTAAGTACTTCCAAGAAACACTTAAATTGTTGATCCTACTTGTGCTTTTGTAGTCTTTGTGGAAATGGTGGAGGTTGATAAACATATACTGGCTCCACCAGCTTTGCCAGGATTTTGCTGGCATCCGACTGAGGTCTAGCATCGCTTATGTTAGCTTCTATCTTCTCTGCATCTTTTGGCTCATCTATTGGTCCTTTCTTTTTCTCTTGGCAACTATTTGGCTGCTAGACAAGTGTCTCAGCCTCACATTGTTTTCCACTCCGAAGAGTTACAACTTTGCATTGTTCATTGTGGTTTTGCCTAGCATCATATGTATCACTTAGAAAAGTTCCATTGGGTCTATTGTTGAGTGCATTGACAATCTGTCCAATTTGAACCTACTAGTTTTGCATAGATGCTGTTAAACTCTGGACAGTTACATCATTCCTCTTCATGTAATCTGTCAAAGTCCCCTGGTTGTTCCTTTGCGCTGCATAAAAATTGTTTGCGCCCTTTGTAGCATGGCATTCTGATTGACCCCTAGCATGGCATTGTTGTTCTGCCTCTGGATATTGTTGTTCTAATGTTGGGCATTGTACTGGCTACCTTCTTGATTTCCCCAAGCTAAATTTGGGTGTTGTCTCCATCCTGCATTGTAATTATTGGAATTCAGATTATAATTACGATTAAAATTGCAAACAAAATTTACCAACTCAGGGTTGGCAGGGTAATCTTCCTTGTGATGATCCTCTCCACATATCATACAGAATGGGTCTAATGCCTTAACATCTTGGGCCTCTTATTCTTTTGTAAAGTTCTCACCATGCTAGTAAGATTGGAAATCTCAACGTGGATGGATGTAAGTACATCTATATGTAATTTCCCTCCAATTTAGTTCTGGTCCCAAGTCTGGCAGTAGGATATTCAAAATCATTAATTGAAATCATTTCAAGGATGCCAACTGCCTCTTTATAGTTTTTGTCAAGTAGTGAACCATTTGCTGAAGCATCAACAATCATTATGGCTTGTGCATTGAGTCAATTGTAGAAGGCCTCCATCTGGGTCCACTTTGGAAATCCATACATGGGACACCTCCTCAATAGGTCCTTAAATCAGGGTCCATTTTGGAAATCCATGTATGGGACACCTCCTCAACAGGTCCTTAAATCTCTCCAAGCATTATATAAGGTCTCATCGTCAGCCTGTCTAAATGTGATGATCTTACTCCTCAACTTGGCAGTGAGTTTAGGTGGCTGGAATCACAACATAAATTTCTAGAATGGATCTCCCCATGAGGTGACGGAACCAGGTGGCAAAGAACTTAACCACGTTTTTGATCTATCTCTCAGGGAGAATGTAAATAATTTTAGCTTCACCGTATCCTCTGATACTCCAGGCTACTGAAATAGCTGGCAAACCTCTATGAATTGCTTCAAGTGTTGCCTCAGATCTCTAGCAGATGCTCCATCAAATTGTCCTACATTCAAAAGCGTTTGTATCATTACATGTTTGAGTTTAAAATTCAGTGTATTTACCTCGAGACCAATCAGTTCTGGCATCATATTGTCAATGTTTGGTGTTGAGTGTTCTCTAATATGTCTCTCTTCCTCTACATTAACGGCTGAGGCAACATGAGCTGGTGGTATCACATTGTTAACTGGTGGATTTTCCTTATTTTTTTAATACATCATTTCCTCTATTCCCTTGTTGAGTCATCTCTCGAACTCTTTTCTTTAACCTTAGTAGGGTTCTTTCGATTTCTGGATCCTATGGCCAATCTTCCACCACATGATGGTTTTTGGTCATACACCGATCAAAACAATAAAATAAAATAAAAACAAAAATAAAATAAAAACAATCAAAAATTTAAAAACAATAAATTTCGTCGTAATCCCCAGCAACGGTGCCAAAAACTTATCGACTATGCTAATGCTTGGTAAAAGAGTATAAAATGCAATGGAAATGTATAATAATAATGCCAAGTATGAGTATTTTGCGTGCAAGTATACACGGTCAGCAAGTAATACAATAGTAAGTTGAGTATCGAATCGACAAAGATTGACCAGGAATTTGGCTACTTCAATTTTTAATTGTCAAGAATAAAATGTTGGGTTGATTTTGAAGTTGTTTTAGGAAGTGACTTAAGCAAATGTAATGAAAGTAGAACAACTTTGGCAGAAAGAGGTTTCAAATGAGTGATTGGCATTGGCAAGGGATGTTTGGTTTTCACGATGTTTATGCCAACCTTTAATAACGTCATGCCTTGGAACTATTACCGAGTAGTTTCAAGGATGGCATTCCTCTACCAATGCCAATGCCCGAAATTAACCATGTTAAAACCCCTATATGTTTATAGTAAAGTTTTCCATTAATTAATTTGATTAAGTTCCAATATATACTCCTAAGGGGTAGATTCACTCCATAAGTAAGCACATCTACTAGAACATCTTCTTTCGAGGCTTCTCTCCTTAGTATCTGGAAACTAATAGTTACCCCTCAAGTCTGCTAAGATATTAAGGTGTAATAAGCAAACAATGCCAACAGCCTCATGGCAAAGAATTTAGAAAACTGAAGTACATGCCAAATAGAGAAAACAATGCCAAGGTATTGTTATTGTTAAAAACCAAACATAGAACCAGCGTTAAACGCAAACATCCCCTAACCAACTATAAAAGCTTAGTTCATAGTCGGGGGGTACATCCACAAAACATCATCATATCTTAACATCACCATTGAATAAAAATAAATAAAACAAAGAAAATAGGCATGAAGGAGGTCCATCGATGCAACTCTTCAATGGCTCCAAGCTCTCGGTCTTTAGCTGGTTGAACCATGTCACCTCTCGATTCTCACCACAGAGCAACCTCTTCTCTCCAATCCGTCGTCCCTTCGAGTGCTTGCTCGATCTCCTTTAAATAGGCTTGCGTAGGAACCCTAGGATAAGCCTTTGAGTTTGAAATTTGAATGCACAAGGGATAAGACATGTGATCATCTTATCTAGATTTGAATTTGAGCTGATCTAATTTTGACTAGGGCTGAAGTCATCGGCCTTAAATCCTTTGCCAGTTGAGCTCGACATTTTTGGTCCATCTATACAAATCAAGCATGGCATTCTTTTACCACCATCTTATCTAATACTATTTTTTCAGAGTTTGATCAAATGTTATTTTCTCTCAATCTAATCTGGTCCTATTTTCTTGGGCTGGTATTGCCAAGGGTTCTTGGAAAAACTCTTCTGGCATCATATTGCCAAGGGTGCTTGGCATTTCTCTTCTGGTCCTCTTGCTTTCTGCTTCTGCGCTGCTCTGCCATGTTTGCCTACCTGTGTCCAGCATCAAAATCAACAAAATAACCCTTCATACTGGCAAAACAAACAACTCCTAACTCTTTAATGCAAATGCATGATTTTAACAACTAAATGCACAATTATGTACTCAAAGGCAAGCAAAAGCATCATAATATATGCATTAAAATTAGTACTTTTGAGGAGTTAACATCTATCGAGAGATGCCTTTTAACTATTTATATCTGGCTTAATATCGAGAAAGTTAGGTTATACAAACGCGAACAGTGGAGCTAAGCTGTTAACTTAGTCTTAATCTGGCTTAGACTTAAGTTTAGTGTTCACGCAGAAATGTATTACCTTTGCCTCAATATTGTTAACTTCTAGGCATCCAGAGAGTCAGAAGTTCATTAGAAAATCCTATCGAGTAGATAAAGATCTTAATGGTTTACACAGACATGTATTGTCAGTCTCTATAGCATTGTAATAAGTAATCAAGCATATATCCTTAGAAATAATCACAGCTTCCATAATTATCTTTTATTTGTTGTAGTTGTTCTTCTTAATAATAGCTATATTTAGTTTTAGTTGTTTTAAGTTAAACAAATCTCAATCACCATTACTTGCAAACCCATTCTTAAGGCTGATAACTTCTTAGTTATTAATCAAATCCTCGTGGATTCGACACTCTACTTATCACTTTATTAATCTAATCCTTGTGGGTATGACACTCTACTTATCACTTTATTACCTGATACGACGAGTATACTTGCTCTAAAGTGTATCACGTTCGACAAGCATCAAATTTTTGGCGTTGTTTTTGGGGATTTGCTATTAATAATTAATTTGTGATTGCGATTAGGACTTTATTTTTCTTGCATTTAAGTTTTTGTTTTTAATTTCAGGTTCGTTCTAGTGTATGACCAGAAGGTCCAACACGCATCCACTTTCTCCATATAATCCAAAGATCGAAAGAACTTTAAGGAATCTGCATCGAGAGAAAAATAATATGGTGAACAACAACAAAGTAAACGATCATGAGAACGTGCATAACCAAGGCATACAGCCAGTCGATGAACAGAGAGCTGTTGCCCAAAAATGACATGAGGATCCATCACGTGCTAGACCTAGAAGGCCGTTAGAGATAACATTGAGCCTGTTATCAACAATCTCAATCCATCGATTGTTGTTCATGATATAAGGATATCTTACTTTGAGTTAAAATTTGTTATGTTCAACATGCTCAACACCATTGGACAATTTGGAGGATTAGCATGAGAGGATGCTCGAGATCATATTCATGCTTTCTTGGAAGTCTGTGATTGTTTCCAACAACCAGAGATTCCTACCGAAGCTTTGCGACTCAAGTTATCCCCTTCTCTCTACGAGATTGAGCCAGAGCATGGTTGAAGACTTGTTCCATATGATCTATTACATCGCGAGATGACTTGTGAAACAAGTTTCTACTCCGATATGATCCACCCCAAACGTACACAATCAAAATCAAAGCGACATCATCTCTTCTAACAATATGATGATGAATCTATGTATGAAGCTTGGGACAGATACAAAGACATGCTACATAAGTGCTCGATCCTTGGTTTCCATGATTGGCTACAAGTCATGTGTTCTATAATGGCGTCAATGCACCTAAAAGAATAATGATCGACTCGTCAGCTAATGGTACTTTGCTCGATAGAGAACCTGACGAGGCTTTCAAGATACTTGACCAGATATCCAACATTGACTACCAGTTCCCAATAGGGAGATTCAAGCCTAGACCTAAAGCTTCTAGAACACTCCAATTGGATGATTCCCAGACTGTGGCAGTTCAGCTCTTTACCATCACCAATTTGCTCAAGAACATGCAAGGGTCATCCAATGTGCAAGAGGCCAAGGTGGTGCAATACACTTGTAAGCATTGTGGTGGGGAACATTAGTCGAGTGAATGCCCCCAACAACAAGAATATGGATGCTATGTAGGGAACACCAACTACAACTGCATTCCCTACTCCAACACCTACAACCCAAGGTGGTGGAAACATCCAAATTTTGGTTGGGAAGGCAATAAGGGAAATTTAGGAGCACAATAGAATGCCACAAATTAACCTCCTAGATTCCAACAAAAGGATCAGAGGCAGAACCAGGGAGCTTTTAACTCCAATACTAATTCTTTTGATAATTATTATCAAAATTTTATGGACACTACCCAAGTTATTATGTAGTATCAAGCAGCCCACTTGAAGAACCATAGTGACATGCTCACGATATAGGCTGCCATGTTGCAAAACCAGCAATCGATCATGCAAAACAACACTGCCTCCATACGGTCCTTGGAAAAACAAGTTGGGCAGATTTCCTAGATGATGAAAGTGCGACCAATAGGTGGGTTGCCTAGTGATACTGAAGTCACTAAGGCTTTTAATGCAAAGCAATGCAATGCCATCACACTACGTAGTGGCACACAAATGAGGAAAAAAACCAAGTTTGGGGGAGATTCTCACGTAGATCCTACTCAAAGCAAGTTATCCACCGATACTTCTACACCAAAGAAACCAGCTCATGTGTTTGATACAATGAGCGACCTTGCTACTGATGGTAAGAAAGATGAAACAAAGGATGCTCCTGCATCTAGTAAGCCACACGATGAGCCCAGACCGCCACATCTATTCCCACAACAATTGAAAGCTCAAAAGCATGATGTCCAGTACTAGAAATTCCTGGAAATGCTCAAATAGTTGCACATTAATATCCCACTCCTAGAGGCCATTGATCAGATGCCGATCTATGTAAAGTTTTTGAAGGATATTGTGAGAAATAAAAGGATGGCAAGTGAAGTTGATATTGTTGCTACTACAGGCGAGTGTATGGATGTGCTGAGTGATTTGCCACTCAAGATGAAGGAACCTGACAGTTTTACCATTCCCTTCTCTATAGGCCACAACTATTTTGGTCATGCTTTATGTGATCTCGGTGCAAGTATAAATTTGATGCTGAAATCTATTTTTAAGCGACTAAGGATGGGAAAAGGCAAAGCCTACATTGGTGATCAGTCAGTTGGCCGATCGATCTCAAATTCCACTTTAGGGAAGAATTAAAGATGTCCGGGTAAAGGTAGATAGGTTTATCTTTTCGATAGACTTTGTCATCCTTAATTGTGAAGCTGATGAGAATGCTCTCATTATTCTAGGGAGACCATTCTTGGCCACAGGTCGTATTGTGATTAATTGTGAAAAAGGTGAATTTACCATAAAGATGAACGACCAATATATCATATTCAACGTCTTCATCACACTCAAGTATGCTGATGACTATGAAGAATGCCTACTCATGGAAAGTTAAGATACCCTCATGCAAGAAAGTTTGCCCAAGATTTGTTGCAGCAATTTGCTTACTACTGAGGAGCAAGCTGACTTCATGAGGCCATGCAAGAAGCTGATGAAGAAGGTAAGGATAAGATTGAACAATCCAATGTTGTACTTACCAGACCATGTATGGCTTTTGAACCATTGGATTATGCTGAGTTCAAGTTTCCCAAACCATCACTTAAGCATCCACAGGTGCTTGATCTTAAACCTCTTCCCCCTCAATTAAAGTATGCATTCTTAGGGAGAATATGTTGCTTTTTCTCAAATCTGCTTGTTTAAAACCTGCCCAAGAAGCTAAACCGTTCAATGTTTTATCTCAACATAAGGAAGCTCTTGGGTGGAATATCGTTGACTTGAAGGATATAATTCATACTTTGTGTATATATGAGGCTTTGCTTGCAGATGGTCCGAACAGCTAGAAGGAACAACAATGCAAACTCAGTCCAATCTTGAATACTGTGGACGTGTCAGAGATTATCAAATGGCACTATGGACGTGTTTGCCTCACCTTAGATAATTCATGGGATCATTAGCCATCACAATTCCTAGATCAATTCTTAGGCAAGCTTACCAAGGTGTCGCAGTGGCTAAAGATATACAAAGGAGCACGACCAACCATGATAAATTTGAAATCTTACTATTGGATGATTAACACATCCAATTTCTATCTCTTTTATTTTATGCACTTCTTTTTGCAATTTATACTTTCCGTATTTATTATTACATACAATTTTGATTTCTTAATAGGATTAGGTTTACTTTACATTTATTTCTTTATCATTGCAGATATCACGTTCACGACAACAATTGAGGCGAGCTAATCATGGATTCCCTGACAATCATGAGCTGGAATATCGGGTTTTAGTAGTGCAACATCCTCTTCAACGGCTTGATTCTATCACTTCAGCCCTTTTTCTCCTTACCCGTAACTTGCCACACGTCGTTTCCCTATTCTTCGCGCCACTTACCACCCAACTTTCACATGAAGTTAGGACTCCGCATTAATGACTGGGTGCCCTTTCATGATTATCCCTACTTTTTTCCCTCTTTACTCTTCCGTCTTCACCATAAAAGATAACACATTGACCTCCATCAGACTTCTCGCCTCCTACAATAAACTACTATGAAACCCTAATTTCTCAATTAGTTTACCCGTCCCTCTTCTTGAATCACGGTCTATCAACTCACAATCACCCTTCGAACCAGCAACCCCCTTGAATAGAGAAAACTACTAGCCCTCATTCTTCTCCTTCACCTCTTATGTCCCTAGAGTCTAGCCCAAAATCCTTAGGAGGCATGGCTTATGAGGAATTTGAAGAGCTTGACCCTCATCCATACAGAGTAGACAATGTTTTGACACACAAATATAGACACATGGTCCAATAGGACCATATCCTAGAGGAAGGAATAGAGTTCACTCCAAACATCCGCTACAAGTTTGAAACTAACATACATGTTTTCATCACAACGCAAGGATGGGGAGACTTTATTCGAAAAATGGGACAAGTTAACACTGATTGGGTACATGAGTTTTACACTCATGTAGGGCACATTCCAAACAAAAGGGCCTACATTCGTGAGATGAGTATCGTATTCTCGGCCTCAATGATCGCAAACCACTACAACCTACCCATAGTCGATGGCGGCCATAGAAAATTTGTTTCCATGGAAACGACCGATACATACACCCAATTGATGGCAGACCTCTGCATTCCCGGGACTACGTAGGACCAGGATGACCATTATTTTTGAAAAGTAGCATAGGCATAGCTTAAACCAGAGTCAAAGTTCTTGATGCACTTTATCAACAATTGTATCCTCCCAACAAGAAATTTCTACACTGTCTCCTACCGTCGATTGATGCTCTTGCACTCTATTCTCAACAACAAGGACATCAACTCGTACAAGTTCATTTATAAACCATCATTAATAGGGTATCTTCAACAAGGAATCCCAACGATTTATCCTTTCCAAATCTCATCATAGCCTTATGCCAACAAGAAGGGGTCGATGAATTGAGGGATGATGAAATCATTGAGCGCCATACTGGTTGACTGCCCTCTCAGGTCTAGACAATGAAAAGATATGGTATGCTGGCTGAACTTGTAGGTATATCTACTCAAGATCTCCACCATATTGTGCAGATGTAACGCCCCAGTTTTGAGCCTAGCGGTTTGTGGGTTAGTTAGACGGTATGGAGGATTGGGTTAGAGATTCGAGTCAGAGTCGGGATTGAATATTTTTATGTAAGATAAAAATATGGAAAAATATTTTAAAATCTTTATTTAATATGTAATAATTACTGGTGAAATCAATTTTGGGAAACGAGGTTTAGAAATGTGATATTTTGACTGGTGACCAAATTGTAACGTTTTAAAACTATTTTAGTGACTGTTTTGTATAGAGTCAAAACTTTGAATCTTTAAGGTTATTATTCCATTTGGTCTAATTTGAGATTTTCCTTAATCGGGCTTATTTTAAATGTGTTTTAGTTAAAAGGATTTAATTAATGAAGGAGGTTATCTTCTAAAAACACAATTTGACGTAACTTCCATTTCTCTTCAACCAAACATATTATTTTTCATCAGAAAATTTAGGGTAATGATCTTGATTTCTTAACTCTTTTATTTCCTAAATGATTCTTCAATTTGTTTTCCAAAAATCTTATTAAATCTCTTTGTTTTTCAAGAAGAAAACATCCAATTAAGGGGAAACTCACACATTGGAGGTAAGGTTCATTCTTCTCCTCTAATTTAAGGTTCTTTACTGAAATTCCCAAGTTCTTAACTCTTTAAATATGTTTTCTATTGATTTTTTATGTTTTAATTGAAGACTATGATTAAATCAAGGTTTAATTGAAGGATTTATGTGATTTTCGGATTGGGTCTATTTTGCTGGGTTTTTGATTAATTATAATCATGATTTTGATGTTTAATAATGTTGAGATAATGGTTTTAACATTGGAATCCGGAAACTATAAGAATCTCTAATTGTTTAGGTTGATAGTTATGTGTTTTTGGAGAGTTATTGAGGTGTAATGGTTGCTGGAAGTATGAGGATATTATGAGATTGTTTTTAGATTTCTTTTGATGTTAATTGATGGTAGAAAGTGTTAGGTTTTGGCTGGGTTAAGTTTGGAGATCAATCGACATTGTTTTCGGTTGTATCGGATAGGCGTTTGGTAGCTTTTAGCAAGGCAATGTTGAGGAATTGGTTGCTGGGTTTTTGAGTGCATTATGAAGCATTAATCTTCTGTTGCGATGTGGTTTAAAATAGGGTAATTTAATTCGTTAGCTACCAGTGAAGCGTTGGAGGCTTTGGACGCTTGATTCGCGTCGGCAAATTGAAGTTTCGTGTGTCGGTGAGTGAGAATGAAACCTACAGCTTTTGAAAGGTTTTGAAGATGGTTGGGAACTTAGATATGAGCTTGAAACGCTTATCTAAGCTTGAAAGTAAGTATAAAGTGGTTTTCTCTCTCGGTCGTGCTTTATAAATGGTTTTATGCACTTGTTTTATGCACTTGTGTTGATTTTATGATTACCTACTATTTAAGCATGTTTAAAGTATGTGAGATACTGATTTTAATCATGAAATGATGAAGGATGCACATGGTAAGTGATCCTTGTAAGTATATAATTTATACTTGTGATTAAAGCATGGTTTAATGCTTTGGAAAAAAGGTTTAATGTTAATGTTTTTGAAAACAATGAGGTATGTGATTAAAAGGAATTATATTGGAAAGTATACAGTTTTAAAAATGTAATCGGATATAGTTAGCTGGCTATAGGATTGAGTGTACTATAAATAAGTCACATTGGATGTAAAGGAGGTGGGTGTCCCGTCTCCATCCAAGTATCCTAACGATTGAGGAGGTTGTGGTCGTATCTCTCGTTAGTGGGTTAAGCATCTAAACACTGGTTGGGGTTGTTGTCCCAGAGGGGTTGTTGTCCCCATGATTGCAATTATGTTATTATCCTGGTTATGATAGCTTGAAGTGTTGTGAGAACACTTGTTGAATCCGTGTATCCTATGAACTATTTTGGAAATGAACTTGGTTAATGATCACTTGTAAGCCAATATGATTGTTGATGTACCATGTGAAGTATAATAGGATTTATACATGTTTACTCTTTGAGCTTTGCATATGGTATGTTATGTATGAAAGGCTTAAAATGAGGTTAGCAATGGGATTTGTTGTTTATTTATGATACATGTTGCATATGGTTTAATATACTGGTTTTTGAAAGGATTAAGTGCATGGTTTTTAAGCCATGATGGTTTAAATGATGATTTAAACGTGGTTTGAAATGAGATTTCAAGGTGACTTTGAAACCGGTTTTAATTGCATTGATGGTGTGTTGCTTTTGAGCACTCCTCACTAAGCCTTGTGTGCTTACGCTCTCTTTTTCCATCAATGCAGAGAATTAAAGGCTTGAGGGCAGCTAGGGAGCAAGGGATTCATAAAGGACTTTGGTATTTGAAAGTATGTTTTCAATTGGACTATATGTAATAAGGGTAATGGGGGGTCTCCGTTGTGTTTTGGGAGGTGTGTTGGTCATGCTCCCTATTTGCGCAAGTTTGTGTTGCTGTTTTAGACTTGTAAATGGCCTCTAATGGTTGGTTTTTGCTTTGGTTGGTTTTTGGAACTTTGCTTGGATTGGTTATAGGAAGCATGCCTATAATTTACCGTTGGAAGTTTGATGCTATGAATTGTTGATGATTTTGACATGTTTGGTTGTGGATTGCCTTGTGTTTACGTTGGAAATAAGTTACAAGCATGTTAGGGTGTTTTGGTTTCCTCAAAGGCATGTTAAACCTGATAAATTAGGCATTTCAGGCCCAGGCATATCGGTACGCGTACCTACGTTTCAGTACGGGTAAGCCATTTTAGGCTTAGTGTTTCGGTACGTGGGGTACCGTTTTGATACTTGTTCTTGAGTAAAAGGTTTAGCGTATCGGTACACGGGGGTGTATCGGTACATGTTTGGCTACTAGTGTTTACCGTACCGATACGGGCCAAAGTGTATTGATACAGTAGTCGTTAATTCAGTCAGATGGCATATTCTAAAGGTTTTGTTTTCTTACGTTTTAGTCCCTGAATGTTGTGAGTGCAATTACATGAGTTTGGGTGATCGGTTCAAGTTGAATTTTGATATATGGCTATGAAACCTAATTAATTAAGGATTGGTAACATTAAAATGGATTAAGTCCATGTAATTTTCTATAATTACAATTTGGCCCCTATATTACTTTTGCTTGCGATTGGATGTCATTTCGACGCCTGATTGAGTTGGGATTTTCACCCGCTGCCAGTATGTACACATAGGTCAATAATTTTGCATCAAGACAATATAAAATAAAAAAGGTTACGTTTTCAAGTTAAACCTTTATGGTTTACTTCGGTAAACCTAATATAGCTCGCTCGGTTTGGTCCTGCAACTAGGCCGGGTCGAGAGAGTTACATTTGTTGGTATCAGAGCCAGGTTTGCGATAATTGGGATGTTGGAAAGTTGTTGTGAGTTTTAATCCATTGTTTATTATGTATGGTGATTGCGTATTGCACGTTGTTTGTTTTATGCCATGTTGGGGGAAAGTTTGGGAAATCTCATTGCCTTATTACTATAGTTTGAAACTTTTTGATTTGAAAAATAAGTCTTGAATCCTTGCTTAAAGCTGGCCTGATTGTTTTTTTTTCGTGTATTATCATGCCTTAAACATTTTAGCATGATAAGACCGAGGTAAAAGTTACGTCTGGTATGATTACTGCTACCGGAGAGCAGAGAAATCAGGAGAACGATGTACCTCCAGAAGGGTTGCCACCTCCTCCGCCTAATCCACCTGAGAACGAGGAGCATGCACCATCTGTGCTGGCTGGGCCAGTGCTGGGTGACATGGCACCCTTGATACAGACGATGACGAGAGCTTTCCAGGCTACTATTGCTGGAGCACATGTACTTGTGCTAGTTGTTGGGCACACGGGATTACCGTTGAAACATCTCTATAGTTTAGGAGGAGTTGAGTATCGAGGGTTGGTACCCGAGGCGTGAATAGCCAGTAGTGCTCGGATTCTGGATCAGATGGGGTGTAATGACGCACGTAAGATGGGATATGCAGTTTCCCTATTGCAAGATGATGCTTATTGTTGGTGGACTACCATGACTGCAGACATGGAACCGGGTGATGTTACCTGGGGGTTCTTTACAGCTACCTTCAAAAAGAAGTATCTGGGAGTTGGATACTTGGATGAAAAGAAATGTGAGTTCAGGGCATTATGTCTATTGCGGAGTATGAGGTTTAGTTTGTTCAATTGAGCTAGTATGCTCCTGAGTTGATTCTAGACGAGAGGCATCCTTGTGACCAATTCTGTTATGGATTTGTGAAAGAAATAAAGACTTACATGTTGGCTTCTGACTACACTGATTTTGATGTGTTGGTTACTCGGGCAAAGGATATTGTAACACCTGAAACCCGGCTTAGGAGAAGCTGAGCTATAAAGTGTTCAAACAAGAAAAGAATGTGGAAGCTTATCATCCATAAGCCATTTGAAAGGACCTTTAAACAAGGAAGATGTACGAAACATATAAGACTGTCCATGCTCTCATATACGCAAACCAATCTAGCTTATAGAAAAAAAGGAAAAAAATAAATCAATACTATAAACTTAGGAAATCAAGGCCAGGATAAGCATAGCATTCAAAGTTTAGTTACCTCTTTGCTCTTAATACAATCATGATTACCCAAGGAACAACATAACCTCCTACTCGGCCAAAACATATACATCAATACCAATGAGCATTCGAAGATGGTTTGTCAACCAGGAAAGATATTACTTCAATATAGACATCATACATGGATTCGACCACAAATCAAAAAATCACAGCAACATTATCTTACGCAACTAAACATACAACAAGTGTAAACAGACAACATGATATAAGAACATTTTCCAACATGCATAATAGGTTAATATTTACATGACTTCTTAGGTGCTTAATTACACAACCCAAGTATTAATCAACATGCAACATGCTATGTATATGTACATATGTGCCACCTACTAGGAGTTCTAAAGCTTTACAAAACATACTTTAAGATTTCCCCGTGGTCTTGTCTAAACTCCCAGCTTGAACACGTAAAATTATCCTAAAATTGCATCAAGGAGAAATGATAGTAAGCAAGATTGCTTAGTGAGGTAGCTCAATCGATATGAATATGATAGGAACGTATCTCTACTCAAGTGTAAAGGAAAAACAAGCATGTTATATCAAAAACAACAAGGAGATCAATCACCTTGCCTTAATTCAATCCTCAACATGAACATACAAAAGTTTTGCAAATCTATACTTCATATTATCAATTAATTCGAACAAGAAGACGAGTATCAATAGAAGTTCATCTTACTTACGGTGCAAGCAATTTAGTTCACGAGACTTATCAAGAAAACAACCCATCCATGCTTTATATTATACTAAAATAATACCATTACAAGAAATTTTGGAACATATATGATTAACCAATGTAATAGCCTTGACCAACAAGCAGTCTAGATACACGAATCCAAAAACGTTTGTCGTTTAACAAGGGTACTAGAAGTACCAAACAAGGGACCGTAGTCCAATCTATCAATGAGCTCTAAGGACTCTATGGCATGCCAATTGTACCTACGACTGACTCAAAATCAAGGCTTTACTCTTATAATTTTGTTATTTGATTGAGAATGGACTATTCAATTATTCACATTTTCGATCGAGTATATACATATCTTTACTCAAGCATGTTTAAGTAAGGATCCAATAAAATTAAGGATCATAAAACGATACTAAGTTTGATTATCATAAACCATATTGAGCACATTAAGTACACAATGTACAAGGTACCTCATCTTGAAGGACTTACCTTTAGCCTAAGTTAGAGTTCACAAGTATACCACAACCAAAATAATAAACAAAACATGTAAATGGAATATAAACATTGCTCAGGATAGCTATGAGCTAACCCGAGACTTTAAATCTACACTCACAAAGCGTTCCGTGCTAGATCTGCTCTCGGATCACTACTCCTTTTTGTTTAGCCACTTGTCGATCTACTATATTCTCCTCTCCCCAAACCCCCTCTTGGCCTAATATTGACAAAGAATTATAATCTCAAATTAGAATAACAAACTACTTGCAAAACAGGTTCATCTTAAATTGCATATTCATCTATAAGTATACATAACTGAGATCCATTTACCACATACTCATTTACACCAAAAGAAAAATAGGGCAACAAAATACATATACATTCCTAGCTTATAAACAACCATTATAAGCTTTTAGCATTTCAAGATAGTCCCTTAGATTCGTATGTATTAGAATTTGCCCGAACACATTTTTGTGTGTACTTAGTTACCTGAAAATGCTTCTTTAACCTATCCGTACTCAACCAAGGATGTCCAAATTACTATAATATCTAGGGTGATTCTAAACATTAAGGGTACCTAAATTATCATATTCAAAACAGTTCTAAATTAACAAAACTGCCAAGAACAACCCCTAGACTTTGAGCCTATAATTTTGGACTTACAATCAGCCATCAAGCATCTTTTATAAGTGCAGGATAGCCTTCAACTCACATGGTTCGAATAACACGGCCCTTAAACACTCTCTATGCTAATTTCCCTACTTTTAATTAAGCCAAAACAGTTCACTATGCTCTTAAACTCTTAATTTAGTCCAGTTAATTAAGCAAGCCTTCAAAATAGACCTATCATTGAAAACATTTGAATTATCAAGATTAAACAGTCCCCAAATCTTCAATTTTATCCCTATTTTCAAATGATTTGAAATAGTCCCTAAAGCTATAGCATGCACGGCAACCCAATTACAAAATGGAAACTTTCAAAGGAAATTCTAGCGTGTCATATAGCAATCCATAGAAGGTTTAACTTAAGCACAATTCACTAACTTGAGTGCCTACTTATTCACAATTTTTAGATTTAACAAGTTTCTCAACTCATGAACAACATCCTAAGGAACCATAATTCCAACAATAACTTACAACCTAAGTTACTTTCGATTGAAAATAGAAAAAGAGAGAGCTTACAATCTTAATTGTAGTTAATCAAGAACCTTAGATGGTCAATTCACAAGCTCTAAACGTGAGTCCCATGAAGCTCTCTCTTTTACTCTCTATCTCTCTTTCTCATAACAATCGGTCTAAGGTAGAAGGTGTGGGAATAGTGACTATCCAAAATCCTTCCCCTTGACCAAGATTGCCTAAAGCTAAGGCCACATGTGTCCATAAGAAGAATGACACCTAATGTGATCTTTCCTTAATTTCAAACTTACATGCAAACTATCCAACTTTAAATCATTCAGTTTTAGTCCCCTTGATTTAGATAGCAACAATTAATTTTTTCACTTTATGGTCCTTACATGGTCAGTCCTTGGACCCGAATCCATTATTAAGAATTTAACCAATTCATATTTGAATTAAAAGAATTCTTATAGGCCTAATTTGGTGTGTTACAGATATTGAGCAAAACTTGGGTTTATCATCTTGTGTAAGTGGTTTTGGATTGAGTAAGAGAGTTGCGGACTCTAGTTACAGTGGTGGCCAGTATAAAAGGCAACGAGACAAGAAATATCATCCTGATACGAGACGTGGCGGAGGTAGTGCTGGACGTGGACCGCAAGGTCAAGGTGCTCAGGCTAGAACGAGTCTTAACATATGTGGAGCGTGCGAACATATGAGGCGAGACTGTTTGCATTTTGTGCATGAAGGACGGGCTCCTGCTGTTGTGACGGCTAACTCTTGTTGGAGTTGTGGGTTTGCTAATCATTTGAGGCGCGATTATCCATTGTTGGTTGGTGGTAGTTAGGCTAGGGCACCTGTTGCTGCACCATAGAGATGTCGTAGGCATGGTTGTGGTAATTTCTAATGTAGGGATGATGGTTAGAGGACTGTGGCTCATGTGGTGGCGATTTGACATGAGGGTGATGGTCCTGTGAGGGTGTACGCGTATCGCGAGGGATGCATTGACACTGATGTGATAGCTTGTACGTTTACTTTATTGTCTTTGTCATTATTATCCTTGGTTGACTCTGGTTCTACGCATTCGTATATCTTGCATGAGCATGCGCATTTTCTTGATGTACCTGTTGAGGTGTTAGAATTTGGAATGCAAGTGACTAGATCTTTTGGGGAAATGGTTTTTATGAGAAATATGTATAGGAGGTATCCTTTGACAGTTCAAGGACATGTGTTTTCGGTTGATTTGATTGAGTTGTCGTTTCATAGTTTTGATGTAATCATGGGTATGGATTGGTTGTCGGAGCATAGAGTTGTGGTTGATTTTGAAACCAAGCGAGTTACCTTGAAACTTGTTGATGGTTACGAAGTGGTGGTTGTGGGTGAGAATGTAAACTCTTATCCAATTTTTTTTCAGCCTTGGAAGCAAGTCGTATGATGAATTCTTGTTGAGAGGCATTCCTAGCCTACGTTATGAATTTGGGATCGAAAGATGTGCGTGTTAAGGAAATACGCATGGTATGCGAGTATCCGGGTGTTTTTCCGGAGGAATTGCCTAGTTTGCTGCCAAATAGAGAGGTTGAGTTTGTCATTGAATTATATGAAAATACAGCTCCAGTGTCTATTGCTCCCTATTGTATAGCTTCAAAAGAGTTGAAGGAGTTGAAGACTCAACTTCAGGAGTTGCTTGATCGAGGGTTAATTAGGCCTAGTGTTTCATCGTAGGGTGCGCATGTGTTATTTGTAAAAAAAGAATGGCACGATGCAAATGTGCATTGATTATCGACAACTGAACAAGTTGACGATTAAGAATAAGTATCCCATGACAAGGATTGGTGACATGTTCGATTAGTTTAGAGGTGTTTTGGTGTTCTCTAAGATTAATTTAAGGTTCGAGTATACCAGTTGAAGGTAAAGGATGTGGATGTACCTAAGACTGATTTTCGTACGAGGTACGAGAATTATGAGTTCTTGGTGATATCATTTGGTTTAACCAATGCCCCTGGTGCATTCATGGATATAATAAACAGGGTGTTCCATGAGTTTTTGGATCAGTTTGTTGTTGTGTTTATTGATGACATCCTTATGTACTCTCGTACCGAGAAGGATCATAATTGACATTTGTGAATTGTGCTTCATGCGTTGTTGGATAATTATTTGTACGCTAGGTTGAGCAAGTGTGAGTTTTGGCTTCGAGAAGTTGTTTTCCTTGGACATGTGGTATCGGCCGAAGGGATTCGGGTTGATCCACACAAGGTTGAAGCAGTGATGGGTTGGAAACCACCTAAGTCTGTACAGGAGGTTCGTAGTTTTCTTGGTTTGGCTGGTTATTATCGTAGGTTTGTGGAAGATTTCTCTAGGATTGTTGCTCCTTTGACCAAATTGTTACAAAAGAATGTTCGTTTTGAGTGGAGAGAGGATAAATAGCAAGCTTTCAAGAAGCTTTAACACAAGCTCCTATCTTGATTCAACCTGAGTCGAGTAAGGAGTTTGTTGTGTATAGTGATGCATCATACGTTGGTTTGGGTTGTGTGTTGATGCAGGAAGCTTTGACGCAATCTCCTAGTCTAAAGCTTGCGGAGAAACACCAGAGTGGAAGCTAGAGAATTCTCCTCACAACAGAGCCATCGAGAGAGGCAACAGAGTGGAAGATCTGCAGCACGGTTGGATGGCTTAGAGGGAGTTTGTCAAGGACGCTTGACTCTTTTCTTACCTTTCTTATAACACCCCGAAAACTGGTCTAGTCAGAAGTGGGTTTCAGCGGTCGAAAACCCTACATCAAAAAGGTCTAAATAATATATTAACCTTGACCGTATGGTCAGTTATATTGACATTGGACTTTAATTGAGTCAATTTTTTGATTAAGGACCTTATCGAATACATTGAAAGTTATTTAGTGACTAAATTAAAGAAATCGAAAGTTTTAGAGGCAAAAGTATTAGGAATATAAAGTTGAAGGACTAACCTTATGATTAGCCCCTCCCAAAGCCTAATCATCCATACGTGGGATTGGGAAACTGGATTCCTTCAATTGAAGGAAAGCTCTAAATTAAAAGAAAATAAGAAAGAGTCATTGAAGCTTACCCGACTATTAGTCGAAAGCAAAATACCATTTTCATCTTCTACCTCCCGTTGGATAAGCAAGCACCTCCATTGTTGAGGGTTCTAAAGCTTAAAGTTTCTTTGATTCAATAATCCCTTTTGAATAGCTATTAGTTGGGTAAGCTTAAGCCCCCAAACAATTAAGTGATTCCACGGATAGAATATGTTTAATTTCAAGTCAAAATTTTGATCACCTATGGTAACTTAGGATTTTTAAAGTTTTAATCCATGGATATCCAATAGCTAATAGCTATATCGAATTTGGATATTGATTTCGATATCGTATTAGTGATTCTAACAATTTCCTATTGTTTACCTAGCTCAAGAAGTGGAGAGAGATCATCCACCATCTCCACTGAAAGCTAGGAATAAAGGGATTGCAATCCGAGAACTGTAGGAGCTTCGAATTATTGAGGTGAGAATAGTCGAGGTCTCAAAATTAGGCTAGGTGCCTTTTTCCGATTCTATTGATATTGGATTATGTATAGCTAATGTTGTGTCAAAGGAAATCACATTAAATCTCATAAGAGATTGTATTGGTAAGCATCGGTAAGTCATTGCATCGAGCAATTGTTCATTGAGATATTGTTAGTGTTATTGTTATAGTTGTTGTCGAACCATTGGAATATTGAAAATTGACCGTTGAACATTGGTATTGTCATTGAAATAGCTATTGATATAGATATTGCTATTGTCATTGTTATTGATAATTGATATTGACATAGACAATGAAACATTGCTCAATGATATTGACCATTGATAATACCATTGAATTATTGACCATTGATATTGCTATTGGAATATTGAACATTGATATGATCACCAAACCTTGGATTCGAAAGGATATTGGATACAATTGGCATGCCATAGATCTCATGACCTTAGTGTACGAGTGGACTACGGTCCTTGGGTTACGTCCTATATTGTGGAGAGGCAGAGGGATGTTTGTGTTATTGGTCATATTGGCGAGGCGAGGGACTAGACCATTCATTGATTTGGCGAGGCATAGGAATTTACGTATCCACTATCCCGAATCGATCCAAGGGTTATTGTTGAAATATGACATAATCGTTATTGAATATGAATATTGCATTTTCATCATCGATTCATTGCATTTTTATTGCTAAAACATGGTTTGTAATGCATTTCATTGTTATCATTATTGTCCGTGACTACCTCACTAGGCAATGTATGCCTAATGCATTTCATTTCCTACATTTCAGGTTAAGAAGTTCATTGTTGGAGATCAAAGGAGTTGGAAGTTTTTGGCAAGTCACAACTAAGTTAAGTAATGTATATCGAACCTAAGAACTCCTAATATGGTGGCAAAGTAGTTAGACTAGTCATTTATGGTCTTTTTGGTATGTATGTATAGCCCTTGGTTTGTATTTGTTCCTTAGGCCCTAAATGACCCATTTGAATGGCTTAAAAGTGACCAAAATTGCATACTTGGCCTAAAAAGGTGAAAATGTAGTAAATGGATTGGGATGGCTATAAAATTTGACATGCTAGTAGATTATAGTGTTATAAACTTGTTGGTGAAATTTCATTGGAATTGGACAATGTTTAATTGGTCAAATTTAGTAAAAAAAGATAAAATATGTCATTATAGTGCAGGGCATATCGATACGGGTGATGGCGTATCGATATGGGTGTGCATATTTGGACATGGTCAACATCGGTCAACAGGGTGTATCGATACGTCAAAGAGGCGTATCGATACGAAAAGTCAACACTATAATTTGGAAAATTAATAGCATTGGTACGATTCAGGGACGTATTGATACAGCTCAACATGGTCAAGACGTACCTATACAGTTCACAGTCGTATCGATGCGGGTAATGAACATTGGAATTCAATAAATCATAAACCATGATTTGCATACCGACACGAACAAGCATCGTATCGGTACGAGCTTATTGATTCTTAACCATTTTAACAGTCATGACACAAGCATATCAGTACGACCTCTCGAGTACCGATATCGGTACAGGTAAATGTGTTATAAGTTAATTGGAGTCAATTTGGAACATTGCATATTGGTCACTAAATATTGTATAGTTAAATTGAAGAGGTAATTGGACTTAGATTATCTTGAAAATTTGTATAATCGTTGAATATAGGTTGAATTTCAGTATAGTAAGATTTATTTCGAAAAAGGACCTCTAAAATATTGAACTCACAGATTATTCCCTAAAGTTCATAAAATTTTAAATTTGGCCCTGAACTGATTAATGTAGTTTTGTATCGAATCTCTTTTTTGTATATCGATATAGTATTGCATTGCTCCGTTAAACTTTGATTTTCGATTAAAATAATTGCATTGTTCACTGTATTGTTCATCGATAACGCTTTTCGACTCGGTTTTCTACCAGACCGCGAAAAGGGTGTTACATTTGTAGTATTAGAGCTAGAGTTTAGTCGATTCTAGGACTAGAGTGAAGCCTATCGTATTGTTATTGTGTTACTTTGCCACCTATGAGTTATATATTATGTAAATTGTGACTTGTCGACTAATATGATCTCTTTATAGATATGTCTAAGAAGAATGAAGCTCATTTTAATGAGCCAGCTACCAGCTCCTCGACACATGGCGAGGAGATAAGGGGGAGATCCTCCGAATTCGCAAGACCCTCCTGTACAGTACATCGGGCCTGAGGTGCCAACTGCTCAGGCTGAGTGTTACCGAAACACGGCTGACATGTTCAAATAGTTTATGGCTACTATGCGAGCCAAGTAGATTGTATAGCCTACTGCACCCGTTGTCCAACATACTCGGGCTTCTATCGACAAGTTATCACAGTACCGAGCTTATACCTTCACTGGTTAGGATGACGGCAATCCTGAAGTGACCGAGTATTGGCTGGATAACACTTTGAGAATTCTAAACAAGCAGTTGCAGTGTCCGAATGAACACAAGTTGGAATGTGCCCTCGCGTTGCTTGCTGATGAGGCACTTCCTTGGTGAGAGACTACTACCCATACAGTCTCCGACGGCATAATAACCTGGGATTCTTTCTCTGAGAATTTTGAAAGAAGTGCATCAGCGAGTTCTATTTTACAAAAAGGCGCAACATCTTCCTCCACCTCAAGCAAGGTGGGTGACCTGTCGAGTAGTACATTCATGACTTTTGCTAATACTACCGATATGGTTCCCAGTACATCAAAAAAGAGGAGAAGAAGTGCCGAATGTTCATTATCGAGCTTAGTGATGAGCTTTGTTCCATGTTTACAGCATTGAGCATCACTAATTTCCAAGACCTTGTGAACCGAGTCAAGGCCACTGAAGCGGTGTAGAAAGCCTAGAGGACTTGTGGGTTAGGCAAATGAGAAAAGAGGTTTTGAGATGATTCTCGACCTCCCAAATTGAACTAGAAAGGGAAATACTATGGCCCTAAGACAAATACGTTTCCACAGCCTTCCCGTTCTAGGAACGTCGAGAGGCCCAAAACTGTGACTTTTTCTTTTGTTAAGACCGCTTCAGCAGAGAGTACTGGAGGTTCGAACAAGGGTTCATAGTATCAAGTTTGTAACTATTGTTAGAACAGGCATCCAACATGTCAGTACCGTAAGCAGACTGGAGCTTGTTTCTACTGTAGTGAAAAAGGCCACTTCATTCGAGATTGCCCTCTCAATGCAATTAAATCCACTACTGCACTGGCTAGTGTTGCAACCCCTACTTAATCCTTCCGAGGCAATGGGCTGAGAAAAGGATCATCGGGGGCTATAGAGAGACCTAGTGGCTCTGGAAAGACACCGAGTAGGCAAGAATTAAAGGCTCCTACCCAGATGTATCACGTGAGGGGCAAGGAAGAGAAGGATGAGCCTGATATCATTGCAGGTACTATTGAATTGTATTCACTATCCTTTGTATGCATTGATTGATCCTGGTTCTACTCACTCCTTTATAAGTATTGTGTTAGTCAAGAAGCATAGATTAGCATCTGAACCTATAGTATCGAGAATCTCTGTAACCAATCATTTGTGTGTAAGAATTGTCCCTTATTCATTCAATGGATTCCTTTTTTGTCCAATTTATTGGCATTAGCGATCCATGAATTTGATGTTATATTGGGATTAGATTGGCTCAATGAACATCAAGCGTGGGTAGATTGTAGTAAAAGGAAGTTGTACATTCGAGGCCCTGGCAAAGAGAGTATTGTATTGATGAACTCGAGAAATCCTTCCCTGAATACTTTGACATTGGACGCCAAGGATGAACCTCGATTACTGGATGTTGACACAGTGTATGAATTCTCTAATGTTTTTCCTGAAACTTTCGGGTTTACCTCCAACCCGTGAGGTTGAATTTGGCATCAAAGTGCAACCTGGGACTGCCTCAGTTTCCATTGCACCCTACCGTATGGCAGTCGTCGAGCTCAAGGAGCTGAAGGCTCAAATTCAAAACCTATTGAATAAAGGATTTATTCGACCGAGTTCCTCACCTTGGGGAGCCTCGGTCTCTTTGTCAAGAAGAATGATGGTTCCATGAGATTGTGTGTTGACTATCGACAATTGAACAAGGTAACCATCAAGAATAAGTAATCATTGCCAATAATTGATGACCTATTAGATCAGTTTAAGGATGCCTCTATGTTTTCCAAGATCGATTTAAGGTCTAGGTATTATCAGATGAGAGTCAAAGAATGTGATGTACCCAAGATAGCTTTTCGAACAAGATATGGAAACTACAAATTTTTGGTGATGCCCTTTGGGCTAACCAATTCACCGGTAGCTTTTATCGATACGGGTCAACCTAGTCAACACGTACCGATACGGGTAATGAACATTGGAATTTGATAAATCATAAACCATGTTTTGCATACCGATAGGGACAAGCATCATATCAGTACGAGCTTATTGATTCTTAACCGTTTTAACGGCCTTGACACAAGTGTATCAGTACGGCCTCTCAAGTACTGATACCGATACAGGTAAATCTGATATAAGTTAATTGGAGTAAATTTGGAACATTGCATATTGGTCACTGCATATTGTTCACCAGTAATGCTTTCCGACCCAGTTTTCTACCAGAACGGGAAGAAGGTGTTACGTTGCTTGATAAACTAACATACTTTAATAATTTTGTTATAGATGTTTTACGCTCAAACATAAGCTAATTACTTTAAGTTGGGATTATTGTATCCCAAGATTTTATATTTTAATTACCTTTTTTAATGCTATAGTTGTTTTCCCTTTATCTATTCTGTTCATCGTACTTCATGCGTAGTTATTGTAAGAGCTACCGAGAGAGGCCTTTTAACTATTGATTTGTGGCTTAATATCGAGAGAATTAGGTTATACAAACGTGAACAGTGGGGATAAGATGTTAACTTAGTTCTAATATGGCTTAGACATAAGTTTAGAGTTTCAACTACTAAAAAGGAGTTCTTAAAGAAATAATAGGGTTGTTAGGGTTCACGCAGACATGTATTACCTTAACCTCAATGTTATTAACTTCTATGCATTGAGAGCGTCGTAAGTTCTTTAGAAAATCCTATAGAGTAGATAAAGATTTTGATGATTTACGTATACATGTATTGTTAGTCGCTATAACATTGTAAATGGTGATTAAGCATATATCCTTAGCAATAATCCCAACCTCCATAATTAATTATTAGTTTTTACAGTTGTTCGTCTTAGTCATAGCTATCTTTAGTTTAATTGTTTTAGTTTTAATCAAATCTACAATCACTAATACTTGCAAACACACTCTTAAGTTTGATAACTTCGTAGTTATTGATCCAATCCTCGTGGGTTCGACACTCTACTCATCACTTTATTACTTGATACAACGAGTATACTTGCCCTAAAGTGCATCACTATTCGACAAGCATCAAGTTTTTGGCGCCATTGTCGGGGATTGGCAATTGATAATTACATTGTAATTGTACTTATAACTTTATTTTATTTGCATTTAATTTTTGTTTTTATTGTTCTTTCTCAGGTTCGTTCTAGTCCATGACCAGAAGGTCCGACAAAGAACCTATTCTTTCATACAATCTAGAGATCGAAAGAAATTTTCGAAGACTACTGCGAGAGAAAATTAATATGGAGAACGACGATGGAGCGAACCCCCATAAGAATATACGTAATCTAGGCATACCCCCATTCAAAAGATAGGGAGTCATTGGAGTGAGAAATAATGGCTAGGAAGATCCACCCCCTGCTAGGCCCAGAAGGCATATTAGAGACATCATTGAGCACGTTATCAACAATCTCAATCCACCGATTGTTTTGCCTAACCTAGGGATAGCTCACTTTGAGCTAAAGCCAGTTATGTTCAATATCCTCAACCGCATTGGACAATTTGGAAAATCAACAAGAGAGGATGCTCGAGAGCACATTCAAGCTTTCTTGGAAGTCTGTGAGTGCTTCATGCAACTAGATATTACTATCGATGCCTTGTGACTCAAGCTATTCTCTTTCTCTCTGGGAGATCGAGCCAGAGCATGGTTGAAGACTTGTTCTACAGGATCTATTACATCCTAAGATGACTTGTGCAGCAAGTTTTTACACAGATATGATCCACCGAACATTCACAACCAAAAGCGAAGTGACATCATCTCTTTCCAACAATATGATGATGAATCCATGTATGAAACATGAGATAGATACAAAGATATACTACGCAAGTGCTCGATCCTTGGATTTCATGATTGGCTACAAGTCAAGACGTTTTACAATAGGGTCAATGCACCAACAAGGATGATGATCAACTCGTCAGCTAATGGCACCTTGCTCAATAGAGAACCATATGAGGCTTTCAAAATACTTGATTAGACAGCCAACACCGACTACCAGTTACCACGAGGGAGATTGAAGCCTGGACCTAAAGCTTCTAGAACACTCTAATTGGATGAGTCCCAGAATATGACAGCTCAGCTCTCCACTATCACCAACCTACTCAAGAACATGAAAGGGCCATCCAATATCTGAGAGGCCAAGGTGATGCAGTACACTTGTGAGCAATGTGATTGAGAACGTCATTTGATTGGATGCCCCTAACAACAAGAATCTGTACGCAACGTAGGGAACACCAATTGCAACAACAATCCCTACTCCAACACCTATAACCCATGTGGCGGCAGCATCCAATTTTTGGTTGGGGAAGTAACAAGGGAAATTTAGGAGCACAATAGACTGCATCAACCGAACCTCATGGATATCAAAAAAAGACTTAAAGGCAGAACCAGGGAGCTTTTAACCCTAATTCTAATTCTTTTTTATGGAAACTACCCGAGTTATTATGCAGGATCAAGAAGCCCACTTGAAGAATCATAGTGACATGCTCACAACACAGATAATCATGTTGCAAAACTAGCAATCGACCATGCAAAACAACAACGCCTCAATACAATCTTTAGAGACACAAGTTGGGCAAATTGCCTAGATGCTGAAAGTGAGACCACCTAGCGGTTTACTTAGTAATATTGAATTCACTTAGTCCTTTAATCTGGAGCAATGCAATGCCATCACTCTATGTAGTGGCACGCAACTGAGGAAAAAAGCCAAGTTTGGGGGAAGCTCTCTAGTGGAGTCAACTCCAAGCAAGCCTTCCACAATGCTCTTGTACCTAAGGCCCAAACTCCTGTGTCTGATACAGTGAGTGACCTTGCTACTGAAGGCAAGAAAGATAAAGCTAAAAATGCACATGCATCTAGTAAGCCATATGATGAGCCAAGACCACCACCTCCATTCCCACAATGATTGAAAGCTCAGAAGCAAGATGTCAAGTACTAAAAGTTTCTAGAAATGCTCAAATAGTTGCACATCAATGTCCCACTTCTAAAGGCCATTGATCAGATGCCTATCTATGCAAAGTTTCTAAAAGAGATCATGGCAAAGAAAAGGAAGGTGAGTGAATTTGAAACTGTTACTACTACGGGCGAATGAGTGGTTGTGCTGAGTGATTTTCCACCCAAGATGAAGGACCCTAACAACATTACCATTCCATGTTCCATAGGCCACAACTATTCTGGTTGTGACTTATGTGATCTCGGTGCAAGTGTAAATTTGATGTCGAAATTTGTGTTCAAAAGATTAGGGATGGGAAAAGCAAGGCCTACATCAGTGATCCTTCAATTGGCTGACAATCTCAAATCTGACCCGAGGGCAGAATTGAAGATCTCTTGGTAAAGGTAGATATGTTTGTCTTTCCTATAGATTTTATTATCCTTGACTGTGAAGCTGATAAGAATGCTCCTATCATTCTGGGGAGACCATTCCTTGCAATTGAGCGTATTATGATTGACTACAAAAAAGGTAAATTCACCAAGAAGATGAACGACCAAAAGATCACATTCAACGTCTTTAGCACACTTAAGTATATGGAGGACCATGGAGAATGCCAGCTCGTGGACACTAAAGAATCCTTAGTAAAAAAAGTTTGACCGAGATGTGTTGCAGCAACATACTCACTGATGAGGAGCAAGTGCCTTTGACGAGGCCGTGCATGAAGCTGATGAGGAAGGTAAGGTTAAGATTGAGCAATCCAATGTTGTGATTCACATGCTAGGTATGACTTTTGAACCATTGGATTATGCTGAATTCAAAATGCCCAAACCATCACTTGAACATTTGCGGTACTTAAACTTAAACCTCTTCCCCTTCAATTAAAATATGCATTTTCAGGGGAGAATGATACACTACATGTTGTCATTTATGCTTTCTTAAAACGTGCATGTATGAAGTTTTTCTTGCATATGAATACGACAGCTTGACTACACCACATTGTAAACTCACACCAATTGTAAGAACTGTGGAAGAAAATGAGATCATCAAATGGCATGCTGGACATATTTACCTCATACTAGACAATTCTTTGGAATTCTACCCATTGCAATTCTTCGATCAATATCCAAGCAAGCTCACTCGAACATTGCAGTGGATAAAGGTCTTTAAAGGAGCACCAATTCATCGGGACAAATACTCAGTCAAACGATTGGATAATTAGCACATCTAATTACCATTACTTTTTAATTTCCTATACGTTTACTTTTCGTACTTAGTTTTACGTAACTTGATATTTTTTAGGTTTCATGTTTAATTTGGCAATTATCATGACAACAAAGCTGAAGGAAAGGGTTTTTCTGTCTTTTGGATAATCAATGATGAAAAATAGAGGTCCACTCTTAAAAAAACACATCTGCAGCTAGTAAGGAGACACGGGGAGATTTAGGCTTAAAATTTATCCCTTCATCCTATCAGTTACACTTCTCACACGCTGTTTTGACATACTCTTCACGTGGCATATTAATCACGTCTCTATTCACTGCATCAAGGGTCCTCTCGTTGAATACATAGTCGAATACCTCTTTGACTCCCAACAATCTCCAGACTCAACTACGGTAGTAGTACGCAGAAGTATTTTTTGTTCTTTCTATGACCAAGAAATCACGAATAGTCCGTTACTTTCAATGGTCGCTAGTTCCTGAGCTTCCAACTTTATCTCAGATAACACAGACCATGCCGCCCTTCAGGAACCATCGACCTTGCCAATTGAAGACACCAACCTCTTTCTTTCCAAATCACTACAGCAACGGTATGAACTAATCTGTAAATAGGAAATCCTTGAGGAAGTGGGACTAAAGTTTACAAACACATACAGAATCTTCTTTGACCCACATGTGCTCTGTGTGACTCAGAAGCAAAAGTGGGAGACATTCATTCAAAAGCCAGGCTACATCAACGTCACCTAGGTGCAACGATTCTACACCCACGTAGGCCGTGACAGAGAAAAACATGTGCAAGTTTATGGAAATTTTATGGATTTCTCACGTAATAAAATAGAACATCATTATCAATTCTCTGATCTCCATGAGTAATTCCACACTACAACCTTGGCCGCCGAGCCTAACTACGCTATGACTCTGCGGGATCTGTGTATCCCTAGAACAAAATTGGTTGGCCAGGGGCCATATAGAAGGGTACAATGGCGGCAACTGAAGCCTGATTCAAGATTTTGGGCCTATATAATCAACAATCATATCCTTTTCACCCGCAATCAGGAAAATTTTTCCCTCCGACAGATGGGAATGTTGGATTCTCTCGTCAAAGGGAACAACTTATTCCCAGCACAATTAATTCACGCTGCTATTATGGAGGGAGCTGCCATAATAAGTAAATTGAATGGTATACACTTTTCGAACTTGATCACTGCTCTCTGCACCCAGGCAAGAGTCCTTACTCAGTACGGGGACACGATCATGGAAGACACTATCTATCCATCACAAGTGGAGGAATTAAAAGGATATGCTCGAATTGTACCCTCCGCTATTCCTTTTCCACATCTTTGTCTATCCATAACATTGTGGGAGACATTATCCGTACATCCCTCCAACCACACATCTTAACTGTTAAACGAAGGGAAGCAAGGCTCCAAACATTATTTCAGAGGCTATTGCCCGACGAACCGATTGAATTTCCAACATTTCCCCAATAGCTTCTACAACCCACCACCACCAACCGCCGGAGACAGCAGCCAAATAATAATGTTGGCGCCTCCTCTAGCCCTGCCAAGAAACAAGCGTCCGGCCGGGACAAAGTCAAGGGCATCATCATTCGGGAACCATCACCCCAATAACTCCATAGGTTAGTTTTTATTTCTTTTAGTTTAGTTTAGTTTTTCATATTTTGTATTTGCATATTTACTTTTCCTTGATTTGTTTTACTTTTTATTTTCTTTTTGCAATGAGGACAACATTCTTCTCAAGTTTGGGGGAGTACATACCCATATATATTAGGTTAAATTTAGGTAAAAATTTAAAAAAAAATAGGAGTGTAATTATTCTAATATGTTTGAAAGGTTCCCTTCGCTATGATTCCTTTGATTTTGAAAATGTTGATGCGTTGATTATGACTTCCTATGATGAATCTATGTTGATGCTTTTAAAGGTGTTAAGATCTTTCATGTTTTGAACTTAATGATGAATCTGCTGTAGCCCTTAAAACCACATGTTGCACGCAATCTAAACACTTAAGAAACCTTAGGGATGCTCTAGGTCGACTTTCTGATGCCAAAGCATGAATCAAAGTGAATGAACTTAATTCTCAATGTAGCAAAACACAAGGTTAAAAACTCCCGGAAAAATCAAGGAACATAATCAAGACTTGATAATTTAAACAAAATTGTTGACGGACACTCTTCTATGCATCTTGCTATCTTAGTACACTAGGTGAGTTGTGTTTGCTATTTTTGTTATGGATGTTTTAGGCTCAGACATGAGCTAAATACTTTAGTTGGGATTATTACGTCCCAAGATTTTATGTTTTGATTACTTTATTATAATGCTATAGTTGTTTCCCTTTAACTATTCTGTTCATCGTTCTTCATGTGTAGTTATTGTAAGAGCTATCGAGAGCGGCCTTTTAACTATTGATTTATGGCTTAATATCGAGAGAGTTAGGTTATATAAACGTGAACACTGAGGCTAAATTGTTAACTTACTTCTAATCTGGCTTAGACATAAGTTTAGGGTTTTAACGACTAAAGGGAGTTCTTAAAAAAAGAATAGGGTTGTTAGGGTTCACAAAAACATGTATTACCTTAACCTCAATGCTATTAACTTATAGGCATCGGGAGAGTTAGGTTATGCATCTTGCTATCTTAGTACACTAGGTGAGTTGTGTTTGCTATTTTTGTTATGGATGTTTTAGGCTCAGACGTGAGCTAAATACTTTAGATGGGATTATTGCGTCCCAAGATTTTATGTTTTGATTACTTTATTATAATGCTATAGTTGTTTCCCTTTAACTATTTTGTTCATCATTCTTCATGTGTAGTTATTGTAAGAGCTATCGAGATTGGCCTTTTAACTATTGATTTGTGGCTTAATATCGATAGAGTTAGGTTATACAAACATGAATAGTGAGGCTAAATTGTTAACTTAGTTCTAATCTAGCTTAGACATAAGTTTAGGGTTTCAACGACTAAAAGGGAGTTCTTAAAAAAATAATATGGTTGGTAGGGTTCACGCAAACATGTATTACCTTAACCTCAATGTTATTAACTTCTAGGCATCGAGAGCTTTAGAAGTTCTTTAGAAAATCAAGTTTAGTAGATAAAGATTTTGATGGTTTACACAGACATGTATTGTCAGTCGTTATAGCATTGTAAACGGTGATTAAACATATATCCTTAACAATAATCTCAACCTTCATAATTAATTGTTAGTTGTTGCAGCTATTTATCTTAGTCATAGCTATCTTTAGTTTAATTTTTTTAGTTTTAATCAAATCTACAATCACCAATACTTGCAAACACACTCTAAGTTTGATAACTTTGTAGTTATTGATCCAATCCTCATAGGTTCGACACTCTACTCATCACTTTATTACTTGATATGCCGAGTATACTTGCTCTAAAGTGCATCACTATTCGACAAGCATCAACAAGATTTTCTGAAAACAAGTTGATATGGCAACATTCCCAATGGAGTTTTGTGTGCAGTTCGTATAGCCCACAAGGCATCATCTAAGCTAGAGGACCAATCTTTTCTAGTGGTCTTTACCACTTTTTCCAAGACATTTTTCATTGCTCGATTAGATACCTCTACTTGTCCATTCGACTGGGGATAATATGTTGTGGCAAGTCTATGATTTACTCTGTAGCGTTTCAACACAATAGCCACCTAGTTGTAGTGGAAATGTTTACCCTGATCATTGATCAATGCTTTTGGTGTTCCAAAGCGATTGATTATATGTTTGTGAAAAAAATTTAAGACTGTCTTTGCATCATCTTTAGGCACTGTAACGACTTCTATCCATTTTGACACATAGCCACCAACAACCAAAATGTATAGATTTCCAAAAGAATTAGGAAAATGACCCATAAAATCCAATCCCTGAACATCAAATAACTCAATTTCCATTATTGGTTGTTGCGGCACCTCATTTCTCCCAGATATGGATCCTGTAAGTTGACATCTGTCACAACATTGAGCAAACTCATGAGCATCTTTGAACAATGACAACCAATAAAATCTGGATTAGAGGACTTTTGCAGTCGTTCTCATTCCACCAAAATGTCCTCCATAAGGGGCATTATGATAATGTTGTTGAATAGATTTCATCTCTTCCTCTGGGACACAGTGTCGAATTATATTGCCATTATAAAACTTGAATAGATAAGGTTCATTCCAATGACATTTCATAGCATCTCTAAGGAATCTAGCCTTTTTGTGCCCAGTTACACCAACATGAGTCTTTCTACAAACCAAATAATTCACTATATCGACATACCATGGTGTTGCATTCACAACGAAAAGCTTTTCATCAAGAAATGAGTCGATAATTTGCATCTTATTTCCATCTTTACTGCCAACTTCCAACCTTGAAAGGTGGTCAGCAACTTGATTTTCTGACCCTTTACGGTCTTTAATTTTAATATCAAACTCTTGCAGTAATAAGATCCAACTGATTAGTCTAGGGTTTGCATCTTTCTTTGCAAAAAGGTATCTCAAATCATAATGATCTGTAAAAACTATAATTTTTACACCCACAAGATAAGAATAAAACTTATCAAAAGAAAAAATTACTCGTAATAACTCTTTCTCAGTAGTAGTACAAATTGATTTGAGCTTCAGTTAGAGTATTACTAACATAGTAGATCGCATGAAATAACTTATCCTTGTATTTTCCCAAAACTTTGCCCACAGCGAAATCACTAGCGTCGCACATAAGTTCAAACGGTAGCTCCATGTTGGGTGCAACAACGATCAATGCATTCACAGGCTATGTTTTAATTTTATTGAATGCATCCAGACATGCATCATAAAAAACGAATTTTCTACCTCACTCCAACAATTGGCATAGAGGTTTGGCAATCTTCGAAAAATACCGAATGAATCTCTTATAAAACCCAGCATAGCCTAAAAACTGCGAATACCTTTCACATTTGTTGGTGGTGGCAGTTTTTCAATTACATCCACTTTGGCTCTATCAACCTCAATTCCAGCCTTCGAAATTCTATGGCCTAACACAATCCCTTCAGTGACCATGAAGTGACATTTTCCCAATTTAAAACCAGATTGGTGTCTTCACATCGCTGCAATACTTTCTTTAGATTGTTGACGTAATGGTTGAAACTATTCTCGTACACCGAAAAATCATCCATGAAGATTTCAAGGGAATTGTAAATCATATCTAAGAATATTGTCATCGTGCATATTTGAAACATGGCTGGTGCATTGCAAAGAACAAAAGGCATGTGACAGAAGGCAAATGTCCCAAAAGGGCATGTAAAAGTAGTCTTCTCCTAGTCTTTGGGTGCAATAGCAATTTGGTTGTAGCCAGAATATCCATCTAGAAAGCAATAATACTCTTTGTCCGCAAGTCTATCTAACATTTGATCAATGAAAGGAAAAGGGAAATGATCCTTCCTTATGGCTGCATTGAGTCGCATGTAGTCCATACAAATATGCCAACCAGTAGCAATGCGAGTTGGAATCAATTTATTAGCATCATTTTGAACTACAGTGATACCAGAGACATAATGGACTGGACTAACCCATGCACTATCAGAAAATTGCATAGATAATTCTTGCGACCAACCATTTAAGGATTTCCTTCTTGACTACTTCATTCAACTTCTCATTAAATCTTCTTTATGGCTCAATGGATTGTTTGTTCTCATCATCTAGCTTAATCTTGTACATGCATAGAGATGGACTAATCCCTTGATATAAGAAATTGTCTAAGCAATAGCATGCTTGTGCTGCTTAAGAATATATATCAACTTAGCCTATTATATTGCGTCTAGAGTTATAGAGGCAATTACTGAGACTGTTCCGCATCTCCTAGGAATACATATTTGAGATTAGCTAGCAATGGCTTGAGTTCCAAAGTAGGAGATTCTTCAATAGATAGCTTAAATGTAGGAATTGGCCGGTGAGCAAGATCCAAAGATTCAACTTGCCACTTGTGATGAACTATCGTAGTTAGAACTTCCACAATGTGGTCACAATTTGGAAGATCTTCTACCATTATCAGCGCGGTATCTTCGACAACAAGTATACCACGATGATGCAGATCTTATTGAATAATATGTTCAAGAATGTCAATATGATGACATTCCTCAGACTTTCTTCCAATGTCAACATTAAACATCCTAAAAGTAACTTGGTCATTTTCAACCCGCATTGTAAGTTCTTCTTTTGCTACATTGATGACCGCTCTCCCAATAGCTAAGAATGGGTGACCAAGAATGATAAGGACATCCTTGTCAGCCTTGAAATCAAGTATAATAAAGTCATATAGAAAAACAAACATATCCACACAAACAAGCATATCTTTGATTTGACCATTTGGATGAGTCAAAGATCTATCTGCCAATTGTAATGTGACTCCTCAGTAAGTGTAGTAGTTTCCATTACATTGAGCTTCTTCTTCTTGGAGAGAATATCCTTCATGAACTTTGCATAATTCAAAATCTGTGTAAGAGCATCAATCAAAGGAATTTGAACTGTAAGTTGTTGCAAAGTATCATGAAAGAATTAAAATTGATTATTCGACTCAATATTCTTAAATCTTTAAGGAAAAGGTAGAGATAGATTATCTGACTGCTACATCGAGATTGAGCATTGTGGCAACGAATTTGGTTGTAAAACATATGGAACCTAAGTAATAACATGAGGGATACTACTCGTCTTACCATTCTTATCTCCATCTTTTATTGAATGATCAGGTACAGAGGACTCTCTATGTTCGTCAATAGATATAGGAACTGGTTACGTCGAGTCAGTAGTCTATTTGCCACTGCGAAGAGTAGTAGCCTTGCAATGCTCCTTACCCTTGTTCACTGGACTCTTAGTGTTGCTAGATAGTGTGCCCGTCTGTCGAGAATTCATGTTAGTAGCTAACTATCCCAACTGAGCTTGTAAAGTGTGTATTAATGAAGAGTGAACTTACACTATAGCTTTAGTGCGAAACAAATGATCATGCATCATTTCTTTAAGAATAGTAAATGGGTCAGAGATACTTGATGGAGCATAATGACTCATCTAAGATTGAGTCTAAGATGGTGTTCCATATTTTGATTGTGCATCATACTGCGATTGTTGAGATTATGAAGCAATATGTTGTGGTAGCATCTGATTCTGTTGTGGATGCAATGGAGTTTGTGGTATAAACTATTATTATAGGTAACCAAAGTTACCTTGGCACACACTAGAATCCCCTTGAAAGAAATTGTTCCAGAGGGAAATACTCCTTGGTGATGTGCATGATTAGAGTTACCCGAAGACTGTCAATTAGTTGTGTTGTAAGATGTACTTATGTTGTTGCCTCGCATGTTGCTGACATAACTAGCGTTTTCTGCATGTTCTGGGCAATCCTCAAAGATATGGTTCTCGCCACAAATCTCACAAGAAAATACATGGGTGGTTGTTTGTTGAGCTAGTTGGATAGGAGCAACTTCACTTGTCCCCTCCATATTCTTGAGTTTATTCTCCAAATTATAAATATGAGCTTTAAAGAAGATAGATCATCAAGCTTAAATACTCTCGGTGCTGCTTTGCATGATGCAAAACTTAAGATAGGATATTGTGAATCATTCTGAGCAAATTGCTCTAATACACCTATAGCAGCACTGTAGGTGCAACCAAGTAATGGACCACTAGATGACCCGTCAACGAGATGTCATGTGGTTGCATTCAACCCGTTATAAAAAATTTCAATATGAGTTTCATGTTGAATGTCATGGTTGGGACATCGTCGCAAAAAATATGTATATTTTTCCCATGTAGTGTGAAGAGCCTCATCATCTAATTGATAGTAACATGTAATGTCATTCCTCAAGCGTGAGTTCAATGTTGGTGGATTAAAGAGCAAAACAAATTGTGTTGCAAGATTGATCGGTGTGAAAATGTCACACTTTTTAGTGCAAGCTACACTATCGATGCAAGAATAGAAACAAGGAAAACTTGTTTGAATATCGATCCCACGAGGATGGTGACTTACGCTTATACTTATATGACTACAATACAATACTGTAAAAGTGGTAGTTATGGGTGCAATGGTAGTTGCAATAGTAATATATAAAGGAGAGTAAATGATTTGATGTAGTAGCAATAAAAAAGTAATAAAAGATAGAGAATAACGATAATAAAGCCTGGATCTCCTTGGTTCAGCTCGGCAAAAAGATCAAGTGCACATCGAGGGGTGTAGGATAGGTTTAATCAACGATACAATGGTAAGCTTGAGTGTTAACTTCCATTCAACCTTTAACTTTTGACTTAGGTACAAAGATCGGCTTCAACTCTTGTTGTAATTTAATTCTAAGGCCCCTTGAACGAGTGGACCAACTTTCGTTACATCCAGACAGCCCCCACTGCAAGAACTCGTTAATCTGACTTGTCACTGCATACGTCGATGTTAGCAACTGGTTTTAACACTCTCATGTAAAACGTAAATCAAATCCAACAATTAAAGCTTAAGAAAAAGCTAAAATTGAAATATATTAAACTAAGAAATCAGTTTAAATAAGTTTCACAAGCTTCAGAAAATTAAACCTTGAACAATATAAGTACAAATCCAAGTAAAACTTTATAAAATCATCTAAATAAAGAAAATTTTATGAAGAGAACATGATAATCCCTCTAACCAGCACTTGACTCCTCATCTCCTTGGATAGATCTACCTTACATCGCCTCGGATCTCTAAAAAATAAGCTTAGGCCACCATGGGAGGAAGATAAATCTTCGGAGGTTGAAGATGATGTGAAAATAGGGATAGTGTGACCTTCTCTTTCTTCCAAAATAGTCCTTATATAGGCCACTTAAGGAATGACACTTGTCCTGTATATTATTTGCGTGCCCAACGTCGTACAAATTTGTTGTAAGAGAAAGGACATCTGGCATATTCGCTCTTTTCCTTAAGCAGACTGGACAGATGGCAGATGCAGTGTCGAATTGGCTATAGTGGTGAAAACAACCTCTGCAGGGACATTAGCAATGCAGCAACAACAAGGTAAAATAGGAAAAAATATACAAAACATGAGCCATTGGAACTAAGTTAGAAATTATGCAAAAATAGACATGAAAATGCAAAAATGGATGCAATAGATGTCAATATGGTGACAATAAAGTCTGGATCTCCTTGGTTCAGCTTGGCAAAAAGATAAAGTACGCTTCGATGGAAAATGATTGTTCAATCGGCAATGAAGTGGCCAACTTGAGTATTAGCTTCCTTTTAACCTTCAACCATTGACTCAGGGATGTAGACCGGCCTCAACTTTCATCATAAGTTAAGACTATAGCCCTTTGAACAAGTAGATCAACTTTCGTTGCATCCAGTCAACTTTCGTTGTAAAACTCGTTAATCTAACTTGTCATGCATCCGTCGATGTTAGTGGCTAGTTTAACGCTTTCATGCAAAATGTAAAACAGATCCATCAATTAAGCCTTAAGAAAAGCTAACACAAATATATGTTAAACTAAAGAAATGGTTTCAACAAGTTCATAAAGCTCCAAAAATTAAAGCATCGTCAAGTTAAGCACAAAATACAAAATAAATCTCCAAAAACATCAAAAAAATAAGAGTTCAAGAAGATAACAATGTATTTCCTCGATTCAGCACTTGATTCCTCTTTTCCTCAGATAAATTTGCCTCACTTCACCTTAGATCTCTATAAACAAGCTTAAGCCACGATTGGAGGATGGAGAAAGCTTGGAGGTTGAAGATGATATGAAAAATGGGAAAAGCGTGACTCCCTCTCTCCTCCAAATTAATCATTTTATAGGCCACCGAATGAGGGACATTTATCCTGCATGTTAATTGTGTGCCTAGAACCGTACAAAATTTGTTATAACAAACTGGACAGATAGCAGAGTCGTCTGTATCCTTAAGCAGACTAGACAGCTGACAGATGCAGAAATGGATGCAATGGACACCAATGTGAGGACAATTAGACATATAAATCAAAGGAAAATACATGCTTTTTAAATAATTGTCAGTGGCAACCGAATTTGTTATCAACTGATATTAAAATTTCGGTTTTCAATGACATATTTTAGGTTTCGATCTTATGAGGTTTAAATTTTGAATTTATTTTTCGTAAATTTTTATAAACCAAAGTATCAAACCTCAGAGCATAAGTGTCTCTATTTAAAATTTTGAATCTATTTTTAGAAACATCAAAGCATATATATCAATATTTTGTAGGGTGAACTACATAAATGGTCACTGAACTTTTAGGGCAGATTCATTTTGGTCACCATACTTTTAGTTAGATTTCAATATAGTCACCGAACTTTTAGATCGCTTTCAATATGGTCCCTCCCGTTACCTTCTGTTAGAAGCTGACGTTAGTTTTCCTTAATAAAAAATGGGTAAACTACACCAATCATCACTCAACTTTCTTCTCACTCCTATTTTGGTCACTAGAGTTTAAAATTTTCAATTTAATAACTTAAGTTTTGAATTGTTCATATTTTGGCCACTCTCAAATTACATGTTTATAGAAATATAAAATTTTGATTAATCCTTAAAAAATTATTTTGGTTAATTGGTAAATTCATATTATTCAATTCTCGATCTTATATTGTACCAGTTATATCAGATAATCGATTAACTAGTTAACCGAAATATTTGATTCTAGAAATAATTTTATTTTACTTTTTTATTAAAATATCATATATGATAATATGGTAAATTTAATAATTGTTCAATTGTGATAAAAGTGTAAAAACAACTAGAAAGTCAAAAATTGAAAGTTCACACTTATTAATCCTACTCAGAGCCAAAAGTTTTTTAAAAAATCAAGAGGGTATTGGTTAATCAATTTTTCTTAAATTTGTGAACCGTAACCAAATCAAAATAATTTATTTTAAAAATTTGTACCGAAATCGAGTTTAATTAATCCTTAAAAAATTATTTTGGTTTATTAATAAATTTAGATTATTTAATTCTTGATCTTATATTGTACTAATTAAATCGGATAATAGATTAACCGGTTAATTAGAATATTTGATTTGAGTAATATTTTTTTTTACTTTGCTTATTAAAATATAAAATATAGTAATATGGTAAATTTAATAAGCAAAGTAAAAAAATAATTACATGAATTTTTCGAAGGAATAATCGAATTTTTTTATTTGTATAACCATGTCATTTGAGAGTGGCGAAAATATGAATAATTCAAAAGTTAAGTTATTACATTGAAATTTTTAAACTCTAGTGACCAAAATAGGTGTGAGAAGAAAGTTGAGTGATGATTGGCGTAGTTTACCCATTTTTATTAAGGAAAAAGGAAAACTAACGTCAACTTCTAACGGAAGGTAACGAGAGGGACCATTTATGTAGTTTACCCTATTTTGTATATCGAAGTTATTTTCACAAATTTTTTTAAACAAAGTATCGAATCTCAGAGCCTATGTACGATATTTTATTTTGTGTTTATTTAAGAAGAAAAATTAAACAAAACTATTGATCCTCATACCATATGTATCGACATTTTGTAATTCAAACTTATTCTCAACAAATTTTTTAATCGGATGTGTTCAAAACACATCCGATTTAAAGTTGAAAATTTAACTTAAATATGTTATGAAAAGAAGTGGATTTATGATCAAATGCTATAAAAATTTTGGATTTCAAGGTCATACTTTACATTGCAACCAGATTTATTATCAAATGCATTAAAAATTTCAGTTATCAGTGTCATGTTTTTGGTTTTGCAATTCGCTCATATTTTAGGTTGCACCCATATTGATGGTTGAGTAAAGGAAAGAACTAACTTACACCGGTGTAAGAAAGTGTTGATGGTTTAATAAATGGAAGAATTGAATTACCTAGATATAACAAAGTGTTGATAGTTTAGTAAATGAAAAGAATGTGGCAACTGAATTCGTTATCAAATGCTATTAAAAATTCAGTTTTCGGGGACATATTTTAGGTTGCGCCCTTTGCGCAAATTTTAGGTTGTGACCTTATGAGGTTTAAATTTTGAATTGATTTTCAGCAATTTTTTAAAACTAAAGTATCAAACCTCATAGCCTAAGTGTCGCTATTTAAAATTTTGACTTTATTTTCAGCAAAATTTTTAAACTATAGTACTAAACATCAGAGCATATGTATCGATAGTTTGTATATATAAGTTATTTTCACAAAAGTTTTTTAACAAAATTTTTTAAAATGAATGTTGAAAATTTTTGGATTAAATTGGATCTTTGGGGAAAGTAATATTAAATGATATAAGCTTTAATAAATTTTTGGTATTAAAATTCAGTATGCAATAAAATGAACAATTTTGTAACCTACCGAAACGATAAAAAATTTGGGTAAATTTATACAAATTTATCACCTCCCAGGTCGAGTACCCATGCCGCCATTTCTAGGTCAGGCACGAGTCACAAAATTAAAAATTTCCAGATACTCAGGCTCGTAAACCCGCCGACTCAATCAAAAAAAAATTAGGTAATTTTATAATTTTTTTCACGTCTCAGGGGGGGTACTCGGGCCTGGCCCGCAACATCTGAAAGGGTTAGATCGTGGGTTGTTGTTCTGGTGCACCTGTGATTTATGCCCAATTATCAACGCCCTTTGTCCGCTCTTGTTTTGGCCTTGCAATCCGTTATTAAATCTTTGTAGTTAGATAAAAGACGACTGATTGAGATCATTGAGTGATAGAGAAAGAAATGAAGCTAATTGATTGATTGATTTGAGTGAGTATGGAGGCGGGAAATGGATCGTAGGCCTACATGTGTCTCAAGAGACAGCGACTGTTTATTAGAGGTGGCAAACGGGTGGTTCGGCTCGACATGCAACTAAATGAATAGTTTTCCGACGCTATAGGTCATGCTTAATTATAGAAACGTTAAATTTGAGGGTTGTTCGACGTTGTAAAACGGGCTTAATTTCTAGAGGGACCGAATGTTGAAAATTTTTGGATTAAATGGGATCTTTGGGGAAAGTAAAATTAAATAATATAAGATTTAATAATTTTTTGTATTAAAATTTTGATGTAATAAAATGAACAGTTTTGTGACCCGCAGACTTGATCAAAAATTTCGAGTAATTTTCTCACCTCTCAGGTTGGGTACCCGTGTCGCCATTTCCCGGGTCGGGCTTGGTCAGAAATTTCTAAATTTTTTAATACATGGGCTCGTTGACCCATCGACCAAATCAAAAAATATAGGTAATTTTATAATTTTTTTCACCTCCTAAGTCTTGTACCCGACCCATTTTTCGAGCCTAGCCCACAACATCCTGGTACGAGGTTCAAATATTTATAGTAGGAGAAGATATGGAGATATGGCTTTTGTCTTCTTTAATAGAAGGGTTGGATTGTAGGTTGTTGTTCCGATGCACCTGTGATTTCTGCCCAAACATCAACGCCCTCGTCCGCTCTTGTTTTGGCTTTGTGATCCGTTATTAAATTTTTTTAGTTAGGTAAAAGACTCGTGGTTGAGATCAGTTACTAATAGAGAAAGAAAGTAAGCTAATTGAATGATTGATTTGAATGAGAATGGAGGCGGGAAATGGATCATAGACCTATATGTGTCTCAAGAGACAACGAGTGTTTATTAGAGGTGGCAAACGGGTGGTTCGGCTCGGCATGCAACAAAATGAATAATTCTCTGACATTGGAGAACATGCTTAATTATAGAAACGTTAAATTTAAGGGCCGTCCTACTCTAGAAAACATGCTTAATTTTTAGAGTGACTGAATGTTGAAAACTTTTGGATTAAATTGGATATTTGGGGAAAGTAATATTAAATAATATAAGATTTAATAAATTTTGTATTCAATAAAATGAACAGTTTTGTGACTCGTATTAAAGCAACCAATTGGATTGTTAGTATTATGTTATCGGGTTGTTAGATGAAACGGTTTTTTATAGCCCACTCTGGTACTAACAAACTGACATTTGTTATTCAGTTAGTTAGTTCCATTGGGTCGTTTCATCTAACAACCCAATAACAGAATACTAACAATCCAACTGCTTCGTTGCTTCAATATTTACCCTGCTTTTTCAGCTCTTCTGACTTTCCCGGAAACACACGAAGATGACTTCTTAACTCTTGCAATAAGATCTCCTACCAAAAATAGATATTTACTCATTAAAGTAAATCCTAATTACAAGTAATATTCAACCACTAGAATTACAATAAACCTAACTTAATTACCAATTAAAATTTGAGTCAAAATATAACAAATCTTCCCCTTGACACAAATTTCATCTGAGCATTGGTCTTCAAATCTTCAACAACTTCAATTCTTGCATAAGCTAAATATTTGTTGAACCGCTATTAGATTAATTGAAAATTACCCACTACAATTGAAACTCGTTTCAGTAATACTCCTCTTGCATGTCTCCAACATCGCTCCACAAAATCCACAACAAAAATTCCTTCAAAAACATGTAGCTCGAACCATAGCTCTTATACCATTTGTTATACTATCGTGACGATAATGACGAGATAAGCAAAAAAGAAAATGCAGAAAAAAAATATCACCAAGAATTTACGTGGAAAACCCAAAGGGAAAAATCACGGGCAGAGGATGAGAACTTTCATTATAATGGAGAAAGATATTATAATTGATTTCAAATGTTCTTTATAAACCCCTAATCTCTAGTATCTATTTATAGGGATAAATTTCTTATTTACAGAGGAAACTTGCATAGAAACAAATTCTACTCAAATTGAGCTTCCTACCTTTAATTAATGTAAAGTAAACAAGATCTACTAAAATTAGGATTCTAACTTTAAACCAAATCCTAAAAGAATTTGGATCACAACTCTAACAAATCTCCACCTTGAGACAAATTCTTGTCGAACAATATCTCCACATCTTCCACGAAACTCCTTCAAGGGGTAGTCTTCAACAATGAACGTTGATCGAATCAAAGCCTTGCCCAAGCTTGGATGTACAAGGTAATTTAATCTTCACATTGGTAAGATCAACATTAGTTCCAACATTGATCACAACTATATCTCTACGAGCAGTATCATGCATAAAACAACCCCGATCATCAATGGCAAACTATCTTTCTCATTTTTTATCCTTATAGTAAATCGAACTCTCTTAAGCTTCTCAAATCTGTTATGTTGACGGAATTCAACTTTATTCTTCTTTTCAAATTCGTTTTGCCCACAAAATTGAACTATTTTCTACCTACCAAAACTGTTATGCCCACGGTTGTCAAGTTTAACACAAAATCCTCTTTTACTTGATTTAGTCAAGACGCCTTCACCAGTAACATCGTCATTTGACACGTAGGAGGAAACAATGGATGCTTCACCTAAAATAGTTGAACCTTGCAGAACATAAAAATTACCTACCCTTTTATACCCTTTCATCACAACAAGATAGCCCTTGCAAATTTCCATAGCTCCACCTTCATTGAAGTATTTGTACTCTTTTGAATCCATAGTACCTAACGAAACATATTTCTTCTCAAATCTAGAACATGCCTCACATTACCAAGTGTCCAAACAATCCCATCAAACATCTTATCTTGATTGTACCAATACCTGCGACTTTACAATAGACATTATTTCCCCAAAAAACAGCACTTTAAACACAAGTTTATACGCTGCAAACTAGTCTCGATTTGGACTCATATGAAAATAACTACCAGAGTCAAGAATCCACTCCTCGCTTGCTATAGAGTCTTCGCCGGAAGCAACTAAATGTTCTCCGTCATCGTACTCCTCTACAATATTAGTTTCATCTTCACTGGAATTCTATTTTTCAGATTCTCTCTTTATCTTATTTTGTAATCTGTAAAACTCAGATTTAATGTGACATTTCTTTTTGCAGAAATAACATGTTTTACCTCGATTTGACGACTTAGATTTGCTCTTATTTTGACCGCCAAAATTATGATCGCCTTTTCTTTCTCGGTCTAAACTAGTCGATCCATGCACTACGAGAACCTCTGCATGGAACTCAAAGCCAGTAAGATGTTGCATCTGATCATGCGAATTCCGATGATCATATACCTCTTTAAGAGTAAGGGTATCACAGTTGTGTAGGAGGGTGCTTCTAATAGATGAATATGAAGTGGGCAGTGAGCAAAGAAAATCAAACATAGGTCTTCTTCATTGTACTTTACCTCCATCGTTTCCAAATTTGAGACGATCACCTTGAAATCGGTTAGGTGGTCGTCAAGAACCTTCTGCTAACTTGTGGGAATATAGGCGCTACTTCATGAGCAACTTGTTGGTCAAAGTTTTCTTCATGCAAATTTGTTCCAATTTTGCCCATAAGTCGACAATTGTCTTCTCTTTGTGAACATCTTGCAAAATTTTGTTTGATAAGTGCAAACAGATTTGGGAAGCAAATTTCCTATCCTTGTGGCGCTTCTCTGTATCCGACCATTCTTTCGGCATATTATCAAACCCATCCAATGCACATCTAAATCCATCTAAATAAGAATATCTCGAACCTTCACATGCCATAGCGAAAACATGACGTTGCAATCCAGCAACCGAATTTCATACTTCACTGTCGTCATTATCTTGAGTAACCTAAAAAGCTCTGATGCCAAATTGTAAGGAATTTGGTATGCGGCAAAATAACCAAAACGATAACAACATAGACCAAGACATGCACAAGAGACAAGATTTAACGTGGTTCAGCATAACCTACCTTCACGGATAAGAGAAACGAACAATCCACTATCAACGTAGAGAACACGAAGAGTACAAATACATGATAACCCATGTAATCCCAAAATCCGGTGTACAAATCCCATGACCCGGTAGAACCTAAACACTCTTCCCAATATCCCTACAGTACACATCTCTACAACGTAATTACAATAGTTGTAGAGAACCTAAACGTGGTTACATCTCTCAAGAATAATTCCCTCTCTATCTCATTCTCTCATTATCTCATAATTCAAAAGGTTAAACTTAGTATATATATAGACTCAAATACTTGGTCTTCAATAAACTTTATTCAATAATATTTCATACCTAAAATAGATATTTACTCGTTAAATTACAATCTTAATTACCAAGAATCTTCAACCACTAGAATTACAAAAAAACTCAACTTAATTACCAATTATAATTTAAGTCAAAATATAACAACATACAAGTACGAAGGTTGGGCATAAATATGACATTATCATTCAAGGCAAAATTATAACTGAAATATAAGCGTATAATAATAAAATTCTAGGCTACCATGTTTCAGATACGAAGTAATTAGAACGTAATATATGTCTCAGCAGAGATTAAACATAAATAGTCAGTAAAGCAAAGCAACGTATTCATAACACAATAAAGATTTGCTACACAGAAAGATATTCATCTATCCACAAAATATATATATATATATAATGTACTAAATATTTAAGTGCTGTCATTCAAAAAAAAATATATATATATATTCAAGTGCTAAACGCACATGTGCAACATCAATGGATCGAAATCAAATGCAAATAGGCCGGTGCTATTATGCAAGGCTATATATTCGCAGATAATTCGTATATTCCCCGAATAACACAAACATTCCAAAAGTGATACAAATTTACTTTTATATTACTTTTAACATTAAACTGCAATTGTCAACAATTTTTAGAGTACGTAGTTAAAGTTTTTAGTTGATATTCTCTTTTTTTTTAGGTTGTGAGGTCAAAATTCAGTAAGAACAAAATTCTCTTTCATCCTTCTTTAAAAAAAATTGTTTAAAAAAACATTAAACTGCAACTCAACTAATTAAACCAGGAACTGAAAGTGATTGGTTCAACTTCCGGTGTAGTATTTAAAAACATTGTTCAAAATTGTGACCTCACTTGCACTAAAAAGAACTAGAACAATAACGATTATAAAACTAAATGAAGTGTCGATTAAATCTATGGTGCAGCGAAAAAAAAAATATTTTTTTAGTCTCGATTGACATTTTTTAGTTCGATCTCGAACAACTCCCTTCTTCGCCTATTAAAAATAAAAAATAAAGCCTAACTAAGCATAACAATGAAGGAAATTTTGTTAAGTTTCATTACTGACTTGATTAGCCCAAAAGATGCGATAAATATGCTAACTCCACATTTGCTGATCATGTATCAGAAGCCAAAATTTGTTCTGATACTGATCAGAGGTTGCCTACCCATACCTAAATTCGAAATGGGTATCAAAATATGATTATGAATACTGATAAGAGTATGCCTATTGCCTACTCATATCTAAATTCGAAATGGGTATCAAAATATGATTATGAATATGTTTATTAATATATTGTTTTTAATATATTTAAAACAATATATTTTCGTATTATATTTAGTTATATATTGAAAAAACATACAATCAGTAATTGTTGTGTGCATTAGGGCTAGTTTGACATTGTTTTTGAAAAATGCGGTGCGAAAGTGATTTTAAAATGTGCTTTTGAATTGTTTGGTTTAAAATAGGAGTGTTTGGTATTGTTGTCAAAAAGTGCTTTTAAGTAGATAAAATGTGTATTTTGAACATTCTTTTTGAAAATATAAAAGAATTGATGATATAAACGAGGATATATGAGTAATTTTACTTAAAAATACTTTTAAAAAAGTTAAATTAAATTTTTTAACTTTTGAAAAGTACTTTTCAAACTATATTAAAATCAGTTTTGGCCTCAAAAGCTACTGTTTTTTATTATTTTTAGACTCAAACCAGCTTTTTAAAACTAAAAATTAGTTTGAAAAACAATCAAAAACAGGCCTTAGTGTGTGTATATATATATATATTTACAAAAGTACCTATTAACGTAACCAATGATTGCTGAACAGGACACGTGCGCCTCGCGCTATCTGTCAATGTACGGCACACACTGATTGGGGAATCCAAGATGTATGTTCTCTTTCTTAGAAAACGCTAAAAATTGGACCTTCAATCTGATGCGTCACATATTCATGGAACATTGCATGGGACCTTACATGACATTTGACAGATAATTTGTTGGGATTTTATTGCCACACTGAATAAGATTTACTTTTATTAGGTAAAAGTGTTCATGGATCGGATAACCTTCCCAAAGAGAAATGGTTAATCGATGCCTTTGTAAATGTAATGGCGGATTCAAAAAAAATTAGGGTGCACACATAAATTAACTGTATAATATTTTTGTATGCAGGTGGATTACAAATAAAATTACATTATTTTTGGTTGAATAACTAAAAAGCTGACATTCCAGAGCTTGGAAAACCCACTCAATGGCACATATAAATATATCACAATGTTTTCACTAAGTAGGGGTTTTAAGAAAATTGTAAATTCCAGAGCCAACTCGCAAATCCTCCATAATGATGTTGAATTAATCAAATCAAAAAAAAAATGCATTTTTATTTGATGGCCACTTATTTTCTATACACCAACCAACAAAACCAAAACAAATAATCTGAAGTTGACTACGTGAACATTCCCAAAAATCTTCTTGATGCTTTAATCAAATGTCTTAATTTGAAGTTGACAAGAAATTAATGATGGATCAAACTGATGTTAATTCAATGGGTATTTTGCTGCTCACCCCAGGGCCAAAAACCCTGCTGCTCATCAACTTCATTGAACATATGACAAAACCTCTCTTCTTGAATCACTTGGTCAAGTTTAGTGCATGGGAGGTTCGTGCCTTGGAGAAGTTGAACCATGCTTGTTGGCCTCATTGAGTCTTTGGTTCTCAAATACAATAACTACAGCAATATAATTCAAACCCCAAACAAGTAACAAATGTGTCAAGATTAATGAGAAATGCCAAAGAATTACACCAAATCTCATTCATGCATCCGATTTATTAAGAAAAGAAATAAACAATTTCCAACTATCTTCTTCTGACACTGGCACTCTGACACTACACATTTATGATCAACTAATCTAACCGAATCATTAAAATATGATGACTGTGAACAACTTTTTTTTAATGTTGGATCAAGAACTTAGACAAATAGAATCAATGAGCTGTCAGGATTGACATGAGAACATTTTTAACCTATATTTTGGAGTAAATAGACTAGGGTACCAGTAATTAATTTTCATGAATCAGATTAAATTTTCATAAATCAGCCTTGTTTTAACTTCAATAATTTCTAGAAATCAAAGGAATTGTAGAAGCCAGAAGTTTTCTTTTTCTTTTTTTTTTATCAGAACAGCTTATGCAAACCAGCTAGTTAAAAACTGACGAGAAAGCGTTACCTCTGCAGTAAGTTTTTCGTTTTGAGCTTGAAGGGCATCAGTGTCAGCTTTGAGTGCATCAAACTGTTTCTTCAAAACATCATAGTCCTTCTCCAATTGCTTGGTCTTCCACCTGGCCCTCCTGTTCTGGAACCAGATGGCTACCTGCCTTGGTTTCAACCCTAATGCCTTAGCCAGCTCCAGTTTTCTGTCGGGTTCAAGCTTGTTACCCAACTCAAAACTCTTCTCCAGTGCCTTCACTTGTTCCAAGTTAAGCCTCATCTTCTTCTCGCCTAGATGCGATCCATCATCAGACAATTCATCGACCATATGTACTTCCTCAGACTTGTCAACGCCTGAGAAAGACATTGATCTCTTCATCATAAATGATGCACCACCACCTAGAATCGAACAAAAACCACCCATTAAACAAAGAATATATATAGACAGATCGGGAGAGAGAAAGATGATACCATTAAAGAGTTGTGGAGGACAGGAAGGGGAAGGGAGATGATTATTGTGCTGATCTTCGAACATGAAAGCGTGATGAGGGAAAGCCATTTCAGTGATAGCAGCCTGAAAATCATATATGAATTGTGAGATTCTTTGGAGATTATAAGAAGACAGTGTTGGGGATTCAGTCATTCAGACAGCGATTTTTAGGTCGAGAACTGAACGGGAGAGACACCAAGTGTAAGAACTAAAAAGTGAGGTGTGGATTTGTGTAATACTAATATCTACGTATTGAAGGTTTCATGGACCCATCCTTTTCTCTAAAAACACCAGCACATGTTTTTATGACATTCCGACTCCCATTCAAATTCAACACGTAAACCTAGTAGCTACCTAGTCGGCTAGTCCTATATGTTCGAAAACATTTTTGCCTTTTTGTTGCTGTGTTTACATGGTAGTATATGTTCGTATTTTTTTAATTTTTTGACAAAAAAATACATGTGCTTAAAGCTTCAACGATATTATTTTTAAATTGTAACAGTATGAATTTCTAAATAAAAATCTGGATTAAAACTCAAATTTTATTAGATACCTCAAATATTAAAAAAGGAAAGAAGATATAATTGTATTTTTTGGATTCATTTGAATATTGCAACGATGGACTATAATCATGAACAGAGAAAGAAATCATAAATTATAAAGAGTTAAACTTTAAAAAAGTATTAATGCTGCTTTATAAAACACAATCAAATATGATCGTATAAACTACTTAAATTAAGTTCATTATATGAATTATGTTATACAGGATATGGGAATTTAGACTTGAGTTTCAAATTCTACGATTTCATTTGTAGGAACACAAATGTGAGATTTCGAAGAAAAAAAAAAGAACGGGAAATTTCGAAAATTTAGAAAAGAAAAAAAGCACTAAAAACAATTCTAAGTTGCCAAATAAGTTGTTTCAGTAGTGGCCATCTGAGGTGAGAATTTGGAAACATGAAATTGCAGAATATAAGGAAGAAAAAATAATAAACAATTCATACTGGAAAAAAAATTGTTTAATTTTACTTTATAAAATGCTGAGAATTTTTGTATTTGGTCCGTATTTCTTAACTTGGAAAATTATTTATTTCAGATTTTTTTTTAACAATTTTTGCTTAGGGAAGGGAGAAGAAAAATTTACTTCTAATAGGTCTCGAACTCACAACTTAAGGGAGGGAAATGTGTTAACTAAGAGCTTTTAACCACTTGCTCTGAAAGTTGTTGACTAATATAGGTATATTGTGTCACTTTTAGATTATATAATCTTATCAAAGGATTAGAGATTTAGTTTAGAATTTATGAGTTTAGTTTATAACGGTCCGTTTGGTTTTATAATATATTTTTTATTTTTGTTTTTTTATTTTCAGAAAGCAATTTTCATTTTTAGTTTTCTAAAAATTAGAAAACATGTTTGGTTAGTAAAGATGGAAGCTTGATTTCTAAAACAAAAATAGTAAAAATGTATTTGGGATCTAACTTTTCAAAAAAAATGAAAAAAAAAATATTAAATAGTTAAAAATATTAATATAATAAATAAATAAATGAGTAAATAAGCCAAAATTTTAAAAAATAATAGTAAATGATTTGAACAGGGTTAAAACGAAATTAAAATTAAAAAATTCTTGTTTTCATAATTTCTACCTCCCTAAAATATTTTCAATAAAAACAATAGAAACATTTTTTATGTTCTCAAATTTTCATTGTTTTTTTTTAATTTTTAAAATTATTTTTTAATTTTTCGACCAAACACATTTTTTCATCGTTTTTCATTTTCTAAAAAATAAAAATGAAAACAAACTATGTTTTTTTGAACCAAACGGACCATAAAATTTTAAGGTTAGAGATTTAGATTTTAATTTTTAACATTAAATAAAATATTAATCTTTTTAACTTTTTTTCCAAACTTTTTCAATAAATTTAATTGTATCTAGGCTAACTTAACATCTGGTTTTTCTACTAAAGAAAACTATCATTGCCTCTAGGAGTATTTTCCCTGTTTTTCATTCTTCTTCTTCTTTATCATTCGAGGCTCGTCCACTGCCGTAAGGTTTCAAACTGACTTCCAGCCATTGTCTCTCCCCTCCCCTTCTTCCTTTCTCTCCTACTATTTTCTCCTTTCTTTTAAAATTTATTATTTTCTTTTCCTAGTTTTCTCAAGCTGACAATTTACAAGTAACCATGATTTTTATGTAGGAGAGAATTTTACTAGTTTTAGCAATATTATTGTGTACTTTTATCAGTTCCCGGTAGTTCTAATAGACTCCAAGTTGTATTTAGGCATTTAACAGGGTGAGTGAAAAGCCAGGATCTGTTGAAAGTACCGTTGGGGTGCCGCGCTGCCGCTTATAGAATGGAAGATTGTGGTGATATTTTTTTTTTGAGAAAACGATTTGAATATTTACGGATGTAGAAAATGTGGATGTAAGACCATTTAATTTTTTTTTTCATGTCATTAATTCACTATAATGATAACTTTTAAAAAAACTGTGTTTAAAAGATGATTGTGAAAAATATGAGTAAAAGATTTATTTCGATAAAAATGACATAAAAATTTGAAGTGGGTAACTTTTATTCGTTGAGGTTATGTATAGTGCAGAGTGAATAGACCATAATATAGTTTTCTCATTTGATGAGAGTAAATTTAAAATTACGCGGATGCAATATGGATAAAATTTTGATACAAATGTTATGTAAAATTAATTGTACACAAGTCTGCATATTTACACTATAAAATTTAAATCTTAAATTCTTAACCTTAACCTTAAAAAACTAAATCCTAAACCTTATATTTTACACCCTAAATTATAAACTCTACAACCAAAACCCTTAAATTTTAAACCCAAAACTAAAACCTTAACCAACCCATAAAACTAAAAGGAATGTGTAAACTAATTATAATGACATTTTTTTTTCTTTTTACTTTTATAATATTTTTTTAACAAAACACTAAATTTTATTGAAGATAAAAAAATATAATACACTCTAATTAACAAAGAATCTTGGAAACAAAGTTAAGAAACCAATGAAAACTCAAAAATTCACCATAGTATGAAAACTTAGAAAGTAAAGACCATCTTTTTCCTTGAATTCTTCAACGAGAATAAATAACTTAGTCAAGACCATAACTTAGTCTTACAGTATTCATAGTGAAGAGCTCATATCACATATCTCTAAACACCAAATAAGATAAATACATTCTTCAACGAGAAGACTTCAACAATGTTACACATTGTAATCACTCATTTTTACTTAAATATATTAGTATTGCATGTATATTTATTATATGAATGTTACTAATATAAGGTGTGTGCATGTATAAGCTACGTGTACGTATTAGGGGCGTATGTATGTCACGTATGTATCTAGGGTATAAGCGTATGTAGATGTCATATTAATTATACATATGATTATACGTACGTATACTAGAATAGTGTATTAATTAATATAATATAAGTATATATTTACTGCTGTTATAAGTGTATTATTATTATTGGGCTGACTAAAATGAAAAATTAAATATATTAAAACCCAAATAAATAAAATCCAAGTCCAATTACAAATCCAATTACAAGGCCTGTATGGCCCAAATCAATCCTATCTATTACGATGTGCGGTAAATCGTGGGCGTTGGATCAAGATCGGATCCAACGCCCGCGATGCAATGAAAGTCAAAAAATATCGCGGCGCGCGTGCTCCACGCGTATGGACCGTTCGAGTGCCGCACGCGCGCGTGTGGTCCACGCGCGGACGCTTTATTATCCCACGCGCGTAAGATCCACGCGTTCGACTCCTCGATTGCGGTGCTCCACGTGGCGAAATCGAAGCCGTTTCATCGGATCGAGGCTTCATCCGGGCCGATCGTTCTTCAAGCCATCTCGACCGTTAGATCGGATCGATCTAACGGCCGAAAATGCGTCTGCCTCGGCGAGAATGGCCACACCGCCACCGCGCCGATATTCAGTCAGCGTTGATTTATGCCAAAGACAACAAGCAAATGTCGATCTCGAAAAAGAAGATACAAGTTGCAACAAAAATACGAGAGATAGTGATATATATGAAACGGGGCTGTTTAAACGGGGTTTTAGAGAGGAACAAGCAAGAAAAAAAAAAGAGAGAGTAGTAACACAAAAAAATAGAAAGCTTGTAAAAACCAAAACTTGTAACCGGTCAAGATAATCAAAAGCGATCCAATGGTAATTTTTGTCTCTTTTTTTCTTACTGTTTCCTTTGCATGCATATCTGAAGTACAAAAAAAAAAAAAAAAACAAGTAAAGTCTTACCGGCTTTGTCCGTGGGTCTTCCCTTCCTCTGTGACAAGCCTTTCGGCTTCTACAAGCCAGATCTGGTGAACAAAGGGAGGGGAAGACCCTTTGTGGTTTTCGTTTCGGTCAAAAAATATATTTTTTCGGGTTCGCATTTCTTAGATCTAGGGTAAATAAAAGGGGATCCTCTGAATCCAACCATGGATTCATATTGAGGACGACAAGAGGAAAGTTTTGGTGTATTTTGGGAGTCCACCGGCGCCGGTTAACGGCGGCCGACGGCGGAGAATACGGCGGCCGACCGCCGGATTCTGGGTTTCTCAAGAACATTTGAGAGAAAAGATGAACGCTGGATATTTGAGAAACTCAAGAATGAAACGAAAATGGGGAAAACTTGGTTTGATCCTAAAATATAGCCCTTATATAGATGTTATTATTTTACTAAATGGGTAAATTACACACTTAATCCCACCGCGTTTTCAATATTTTCATTTTTGTCTTGCCGCATGGTATAACTACAGATCCAGTCCCTCGAGTTTCCAAAAAGTCACAATTTAGTCACTAAATTACACCCGATCGAACCACGAATGGTAAAATTACGCCCTTAATCACCCCGCGTTTTTGAAATTTTCATTTTGAGTCTGCCCCTTGGTATAATTACAACTCTGGTCTTTGTAGGTTTTATTTGTTTTTCAATTTCGTCCCTAAATTACATGTTATTGCTCTTTAATTTCTGCCACTGATTTTCATTTTCCTTTCATTTCAGTCCTATTTTCTTTGTAAATATTATTATTCGAATTATACTCGTATATGTGGATATTATTTCACTTTATGTCTCCCGTATATGACTCATTTTATGTTTATATGTATATATATGTGTCAAGTATGATATTCGTTTTTATCTGGTTATTCATATCAAGCATATTATGTTCTAATTGGTTCATATATAGGCGTGTTCTCGTATTTTAAATGTGTGTGAGCTTTCTTATTTTCTAGGGCTACATGTTAGTATATTTACCTTTTTTATGATATGTTGACCCGTATATGTTGAAATATGTTTTATTACCAGTATGCATGTCTTTTTGAAATATTTGTTCGTATATATATATATTTATTCCTGCGTTATTATTTTGACATATGATAGTTGTTTTTATCTACTGTTTGGAGTAATATGTATATATATACATGCTTTAGTCTAAAATATCATTCATGATAAACTAATGTTACGTATGTTAATATTTATTATATTTAAATGATTTGTCATGTTTTATGTTTTTGCCATTAAGATTGCATATCGAGATATAAATTGTTAATGCGGTGTCCTTTTATCCGAGCGTAAACGGGGCGATATCAAAGCGTAGTGATAGTGGTTAGGCGTTTATTCTCGGATAACGGGACCCTTAAAATATATTCGCAATTATGACCGAAATTTAAAATAATCGTCACTTTAATCCGGAAAACCCAATATTCATAAAGCGGTAATTATTAAAGTACCAATTTTTTTTTGGCGGTGTGGGGTGCTAATCCTTCCCCATCCGTAACCGACTCCCGAACCCTGTCTTTTTGAATCTCTGGTTTTATGGTGTCCGGCCTACCTAAGTGGCCGGTGGCGACTCCATTTTTTTGAGGTTTTTGTAAACCCCACGGACTAAATATTTTATATCCAAACACCTTTCAAAAATCCTTCGAAAACACAATCCACGTTTTTATTTAGCGAAAAAAGAAAAAGACATCGCTACAGATGGCGACTCCGCTGGGGACATTTTTGTTTTTCAAAAACAAATGAGAGTCAAGCTTTTAAAATAATTACCGCTTTACTAATATTGGAAATTCCGGATTAAAGTAACTATTAAATTAACATTCGGTCATAATTGCGCGTTTATTTTAACGCATTTAAAATATGGCATATAAACCCGTCTTTTTAAGTGGGGGGAAAACGCTAATGCTTTCGTGGAGATATCGTTCTCCCGTATGGGCCTAACAAGTACCTTGGGGCTCAGTACCTTATGCTTTAAATAAGGATATCGTTCCTTAAATGCGGGCATAAGCGAATGGGTCCCCCAGAATTGAACCCGGTTGAAAGGAGCCTATAATGGGTGATGATCGGGGCCTTGCTACCCTTAGTAGGGGACAACAAGGACAATTCGGGTACCTCCTAGCACCAACACTGCATGTAGAGAACATAGAAACCCACCTGTTAGAGCCATGCGGATAACCTTAGGTTTTAGGCGGGATAAATAGGACTTGTTTTGTGTGTTTATTTCTATTTATTTTTGTCATTTTATTTACTTTATCTGATATCTTGACTTGTTTTCTTTTAAGCTTTTTGTTCTTTTTCTCATACATCATCGCATTTGCATCGCATAAAGGTCTTGGATCAAGTGGTTTGCCTGATTAGAAAGTCTTTCACTATGGAAAAAAGGTGTCTTAGGAAAGAAGAGCTTAATTTGTCGATCGGACATTGGTCGAGGTCAACGAGAAAATCAAAGGGGACGATCTGCCTAACGAGCGCGTAATAGCTGGATACACCTATGTGAGTCTCAACAAAACGACTTGTGGGATCTTCAAAGCATTTGGGAAAGATGGGACCGAAGGCTACAAGACTTATTTAGGGATAGTTATGGCGACATCGCGCGGCTATTATATGTTCGGATTAACCAGCCCCTACTCCGAGCTATAGTCCGATTTTGGAATCCGGCTTTTTGCTTCTTTCACTTTCAATGGGCAAGACATGATGCCTACGGTAGAAGAGTACACTTTGCTTTACTTAACCAGAAAAATATTCGGGAAGATTGGATCTCGCGAAGCCTCAAGGAATCAAATTACACTGCGAAACTCAAAGCCTTTGCGGGAATGAGTGATGATGATGGGTTAGTGGCCTCCTTCAAATCCGAGGAGATAATACAGATCTTTGCATGGGAGAGTATTCGGGATATCATATCGACACATCGAGACGAGGCAAAGAAAATGGACTTATTCGCTTTAGGAATATATGGCTTGGTGATCTTCCCAGTAGTACTGGGAACATTGACATAGCCATTACGGATTTGTTCGAGCGGGTAAAGCGGAAAGCAAACCCGGTACCAGCAATTTTGGTCGAGACTTTCATTTCCTTGAGCGCTAGCGGAAACATGAAGAAGGGCGTTTTTGAGGATGCGCACAGCTATTACAAGTATGGATCTAGAGTCACATGTGGAAGACACCGACTTGGGTCTGCCGGGATATCTTTCCAAGGTTTTTTGCCTTTACGAGAATACTTAGCAAAGGAATGGCGAAAGATTTGAAAACAAAAATGTGGACCCGATTTCTTGAGGAACATTCAAGATGAAGACATAGCATGGAGGTCCCATGGCTCGGTAAAGTCAATTATTTTCTATCTGATTGTGGTGACTTCAATTGGCTGATGATGTTAGGATTACATGGAGGGATCGCTTGTGCTCCACTTTTAGTGTCTCGGCGATTCGGATCACGGCGATTCATTCCCAATACCGCGGATTAAGCCAAACTGAATTTCTTTTCAAAGGGGAGTTCAAAGGAAAAATTCAGACCATCATGAGGGCACAGGATCATTGTTATCGGATCGGGGTGGAAGGAGACACCGAGCACATGACTACCCAGTTACGATCTTTGGAGCGTTTGAGGTTAATAATGTGATTCCCGAATCTAATCAAGGACCAACAGTGTCACTCGAGGAGCTTACAAGGGTGGTACCGTCCGAAGCCGATATCTTAAGGAGTGAGCTCGAGGAAGTTAAAAGAAAATGGACATTCAACGGACCCAACACGCGGCGAACTCTATAAGGCAAGCCTAGAAGTCGACGGCGGGAGGGGGGATCATTAGGCAATTGAAGAAATTAAATGCAGATTTGAATGACAAGAATACTCTTTATCAAAAAGATGCCCTCTATTACGAGCAAAAAATACAAAAGGCGGCGAGTCGGTTCATAGCTGTGGAAAAAGAAAGAATGAACGGCATCCGTTTGTTGGAAGAAGAACGAGAAATTAACAAAAGAGCAATCGAGAGAGAGATTGAAAGCTGTCGTTTGGCTATGGAGGAAGAAAAAAGGTCCGCCAAGAAGGCCATTGATCAAGAGAGAAAAGATTCGGACAAGAAGTCAGCAAAGGAAAACAAGATGTTCATCATGAGAGAGAAAGTGTCGCCGTATGGAAAAGAAAATCCATGAATAGCCAAACAGACTTGTTAGAGATCACGAAACTGTGCGATGACACTCTTCAAAGTTTGGGGCAAAGCCAAAGTCAAAATGACGAATTAAAAGAAAAGATGGCGGAAGTCGAACACTCACTTCAAATGTCTTGCCGTAGGAATAATTTCGCGGAGCTGCAAGAAAGAAAAACGCGAAGTGGGTGTATTACGAGCACGAATCGGATCCCTCGAAGCGGTTGTGGAGGATTACAAGGAAAGAATTAATGTGTTCGAGGAAGCTGCAGCCGGGGACACCTATTGGCGAGAAGAGATTACGCGACGCTGCTCGAATGGTACAGGACGAGAGACCAATACTATGCAAATCTAATGGTGGACATACAGCGAGTCGCGGACACGTAAATGATTTAGCCGTCGAGGCTGAGACACTCAGACCTTTTATAGCCCGGGAATGGAAGAAGCTCCTAGGTTCCTCAAGCTGCTCAAGGCAATTGGAAAGTTAGGGGATAGAGCTAGAGTCTATCTATAGGACTACGTGTTATAATTAGATCTTTTGTACTAGGGATCTTTACTTTGTAACACAATTTTGTTGTAATCAAGACCCTTTAATTCCCGTAAAAGTAATTCAAAGGGTGATTACCAGTGGAACGATACCTTATCTGCATGCATTCTTGCATCATAACATTTGCATCATTGTACATGCATTTATTTTTTACAACCATATTAACAGTATGAATATTGTGGCATTCGATTGTGTTAACCCGTAATCATTCATCACATATACTTTACCCGGCTACAAAGAAAGCTCATGGAAGAAAGAATAATCAATCTAGAAAGAGGCGCGAGAGAGCTCGAGTCAAGGCTTGAAGAGGCCCGGAGAAGCCTTAGTGATCAGTTGCACAGATCACAAACTTCAATAGTATCGACATAACGGCATTCTTTGGCAAAAGTCTCGGAAAAGCAGTAGAAGGAGAAAATATCCCAGAGCGGAAGGTACCCGGCTTACTTCAAGTTCAACCAACTACACCAAACCAGGCTAGGAAGGTGTATATAGATCCTCTGAGGAATGTCTTCCGGCTTTCAAGTAGGGGCACGAGACTCAACCCCTTGATACCAAAAAGCCTTTGTATGAAGAAGAAGTGCGGGACCTAAACATGGTCGAAAAGATCGGGAATGAGGTAGAAAGAAAGTGGGAAGAAAGATTTACGCCTCATGGAAGAAAAATTTAAAGCGTTACAATCAAATGAAGAATCGAAAACGGCGCTAGTGATCTAAGTCTAGTGTCTGATCTTGTCTTGCCACCAAAATTCAAAACGCGGGAGTTTGATAAATATGACGGAACCACATGTCCTTCTGCACACATAACGATGTATTGCGAGAAAAATGGCGACTTACCATAAAGATGAAAAGCTCTTGATCCACTTGTTTCCAAGATAGTCTAAGCTGGAGCAGCATTACGTTGGTATACTCGATTAAGCAAAGCAAATGTCAAGACATGGAAAGATTTGTCTAAAGCATTTTCCGAGCAATACAAACATGTAACAGACATGATCCTAAGCGAATTATGCTAGAAAATATGGGCGAAGTCAATGAAAGCTTGCGACAATATGCCCAAAGGTGGAAAGTGGCCGCCCAAATCCAGCCACCTATCCGGAGCATGAAATCACGCCATTATTTGTCAATACTGCGAAAGGGCACTCTTGATCGCCTCATCAATAACACAACACGGTGTTTCGCCGACTTGATCGGGGGCTGGGGAGTCTCTCGAACTGGCAATCAAGAGCGGCGGGAATGATGGTGGGGAAGGGTCTCGAAAGTACAACAAGAGAAGTGAAGTAAACACCACCAGCACCTATACACAGCTCGAAGAACTTCACAGTCTCACAGCCCCAAGCACACATGGGAAAAAAGCAAAAAATTCGAATCAAAGAGATGAAATAGTCACGAGAAAGGATAAAGAGAGGAGAACTTTCACTCCCCTACGGTTTCATACTCGAACTTTATTCCCGGTTGTATGAAGCGGACTTGGTCCGACCATACATCGTTAATCTGTCAATCCACCCTTCCCGCCTTGGTATAATCCAAGCGCACATTGCGACTATCACGGCGGTATCCTGGACACCCAGCGAGAACGCCCTTGCCTTCAAAAGCATGCGAGAACTTAATTGATTCGGGATATTGAAGTTTGAAGAGCCTAGCGTAGCCAACAACCCGCTGCCTAATCATGGGAACGAGAGGGTAAATGCTATAGAAGAAGGTTTTACGGGAGGATAAGGGATGACGTGTCGAAGTCAAGTCTCCTTTACGGTGGGTATTTCAACGATTTATGCATGGCTCGTATGATCAATAAAGGCATGATAATAAAGCGAAAAGAATGTGGAAAGTATTGCGAATTCCATCAGTGAAGGGCATGATATCCAAGAATGTGATGAGTTCAAGAAATTGGTGCAGTTGATGGATGGAAAACAAATTGAATTCTTGAGGAACCCATGGGAAGGGATCAGGCGTACACATGACGGATACCCCAAAACTAGATCACGGGAAGGATAGGCCTTTCATCATCTCTCCCGGGGTAGGGAATGCGGTGTCTCCCAAGGAGAAACCAGCAAGATAAATCCGAAGATCGTCATTTCAGCACCATCTCCATTCCCATTCAAAGACATCGACAAATTCCACGGAATTATGCGCGAATGTGACCATGACAGAAAAAAATCAAAACACGAGCAGGTAAAAAGAGCTGCGTTTGGAAGACCAACAAAGCCAAAATAATGTGAGCGTTGGTGAGGCGGGCCATTTCACGAGGAAGCGGCGATGTTATTCCTCAGAAGCTTTGAGAGCAATGAAAAAAGATAGGGGAAAATGTACAGCGATTAGCCTGCCTGATATTTGGAGAAGAACCTCCCAAAAAGATAAATGAACCGTGGCGAGGCCCGGGCCAAAGAATTTCTAAAGTTCTTGAGACATAGCGAGTACAGCGTAGTGGAACAACTACGGAAACAACCGCCGGGATCACGATCTTTGGAATTACTCTTGAGTTGAGAGAAGCATCGGGAAACACTATTAAAAGTGCTTTGAATCAAACTTTTGTGCCCCGGACATTTACGTAACAAACACGGACATGATAGTGGGGCATATTCTCGCCTATAATCATATCACGTTCGGTGATGATGAGATCCGGAAGGAGGAAGGGGTCCACTAAAGCCCTTAACATCACTACCCACTTTGCAAAAAGGTATATAGTACCAGCGTCTTGATCGACAACGGGTCAGCATTGAATGTCTTGCCTATGGTAACCCTGCAAAAATTACCAATAGATAGTTCGCACCTAAAGCCTTGCTACAACTCGGTAAGAGCTTTGATGAGTACGCAAAAAGGGAACAATGGGGAAAATTGAGATACCCCTATTGATCGGACCAACCGAATATGTGATCGATTTTGTGGTGATGGACATAAAACCATCTTACAGCTGCTTGTTGGGAAGACCGTGGATCCACTCCGCGAGGAGTTGTCCCATCATCATTGCATCAAAATTAAAATTTGTAGTTGAGGCAAATTGGTCACAGATAAGCGAGCATGAATTTGTTGCTTCCGTGACATCGGACACCCCTACATTCAAAATGATGAAGAGGCTGCGAATGCTCGTTCGAGCATTAGAACTAATAAATGCCACGTTCGTTTGAGAGGAAACCGGATCCCCTACCTAGGTTATCTAATTGTTGTACCAAGATGACTATCGAAAAACTTTGGGCGAGGCCAAATTAGGAAAAGGGTTGGGGAAGAAATTACAAGGAAACACGAGACCCAAGAATATCATTACCAAGAAGGATCGTTTGGGCTGGGTTACCAACCAAGTGTCAATAGAAGAAAGAAGAATATAAGAAAAAGAGGAACAAAAGAAAAAGCTAGATCTAAAGGAGAAGACATTCCGTGGAGTCGATGTCCTTTCCTAGTTTAAAAGCCACTTTCATCTCGGGAGGATTCTACCGCCAGGTCAAGATATTGGAGAGACAATGAAGAAAAATGATAAACTTGGCGGGAGGAAATGATCGATAAAGCATTTGAAGGGATGTGCATCAACATGATAGCCGAAGAGGACCGAGGTAGCAAAATGTTGACCAACATCCGCCCTTGCCATCCAGGGGAGACACTCGATATAGCTGGGCTGCATTGATTTACCTGTAGTTTTTAGGAATAGATCGAGTAATGCTCGAATCAACCTTTTGTTTTTGCCCATAGACAATGGGGATCTCTTGTATGGGGCACCTATGTTAACTTTTTGATTGAAATGAAATATCCCCACTTTCTTAAAAAAGGCCAAAGTCTCATTTATTCCATTCATACATTCTTCATATTCATTCCCTTCATGTAAAAGCCGTCTCTTTCCCAATACAATTCATTCTCATTTAATGCGAGTCGCTCATGATTGTGATATATGAATGATACTAGATCAATCACAGAGTAAATTTGAAAGCCACGAGGTCTCGGAGGAAGCGGAGGAGGATATGATGAAATAGAAATTGAGGTCCCGGAAGAATTAAAGAGAATGGTGGGCGACGAAGAAAGGCAGATTATGCCCCACCAAGAAGAAACAAAATTGTCAACAGGGACTGAAGAAGCGAGAAGAAAATAAAAATAGGAACGACGATTTCCTCAAAAACCAAGCATGAACTGATAGCCACTGCTTCAAGAATTCAAGGATGTCTTCACTGGACTTATCAAGATATGCGGGATTAAATACCGACATAGTGGTGCACAAATTGCCAACAAAGTCGGAGTGCAAACCAGTCTGACAAAAAACTTGGAGAATGAGGCGGATATCTTTGTTAAAGATCCGAGAAAAAGTGAAAAAGCAATTTGATCTTGGATTCTTGGAAGTAGCCAAATACCCAGTGGGTTGCAAACATTGTACCCGATACCAAAGAAAGGCGGGAAAGTTCGTATGTGTGTAGATTATAGGGATCTGAATCGAGCTAGCCCAAAAGACAACTTCCCTTTGCCACATATTGACACGGTTGGTTGACAACACCGCGGACATTCATGGTTTTCCTTTATGGATGGCTTCTCGGGATACAACCAGATAAAGATGGATCCTAACGACATGGAAAAACCACATTCATAACCATGTGGGGCACTTTTTGTTACCAAGTAATGCCATTCGGGCTAAAGAATGCAGGGGCAACATACCAAAGAGCAATGGTGACTCTTTTCCATGACATGATGCACAAAGAAATAGAAGTATCGTCGATGATATGATTGCCAAATCCCGAGCAGAGGAAGAGCACCTCTGAGAACTTAAGGAAACTATTCCAAAGACTGCGGAAGTACAAACGAGGCTCAATCACGCCAAGTGTACCTTAAATGTTATTACAAAAAACTCCTAGGGTTCGTAGTAAGTAGAAGAGGGATTGAGATTGATCCCGATAAAGTGAAAGCCATCCAGGACCTTTCACCACCCCCCACAAAAAAGGAAGTTCGCGGTTTCCTAGGGAGGCTGAATTATATCTCTCGTTTCATTTCCCAATTAACCAATCAATGCGACCCGGTCTTGGACTTCTTAGAAAAAATAATCTGGCGTGTGGGATGAAGAATGCCAAAAGGCCCTAGAAAAGATCAAAAAGTACGACAAATGCCCCAATTTTAGTCGCCGGTGCCCGATCGACCACTAATTCTCTACTTAACGGTCTTGAGAATTCAATGGGATGTGTCTTTGGGGCAACACGATGAGTCAAGAAAGAAGGAGCAGGCCATCTATTACCTAAGCGGGAAATTCAACGATTGTGAAACACGGTACCCGCCGGTCACGAAGCGTGTTGCGCTCTAGTTTGGGCTACCAAGCGACTCGGGCGATACTGTTGTACCATACTACCTGGTTGATATCCAAGCTAGACCCATTAAAGTTCCTAATGGAGCGCCAGCACTAACGGGAAGGATGGCTCGATGGCGGATGCTCTTATCGAATTCGACATCGTATATGTCAATCAAAAAGCCGTAAAGGGAGTGCCGTAGCAGATTTCTGGCAAGTCGTGCTTCGATGACTATGAGGCATTGAACTTTAGTTTCCCAGACGAAGACTTGATGTGCATTACAACCGAAGAAGAGATTTGGATGATGTGTCATGGAAACTTTACTTTGTGGAGCCTCCAACGCCCTCGGACATGGGATAGGGGCGTGCTAATCTCACACGAGGCGTATATTATCCTTTCACCAGCAGATTGGAATTCTTCTGCACAAACAATATAGCTGAATCTGAAGCTTGCATCATGGGACTGAACTCAGCCATCGAAAGAAAGGTTAAGGAACTTGTGTTGGAGATTCGTCCTAGTCATTTACCAATTCTTGCGGGGAGTGGGAAACCGAGACCGAAGTTGGTCAAATATCACAAATTAATCAGAGCTCGTCAAAGAGTTCGAAAAGGTCAACTTCAATTACCTGCCCCGAGAAGAAAATCGGATGGCGGATCATTGGCAACCTTGGCATCCATGTTTAAAACAAACACACAGGCGAAATGAGACCCATTGAGATCGAGACGTTTGAAAAGCCTGCTCATTGTTGTAATATGCAGGAAGAGATTGACGGAATCCATGGTACTATGATATCCTACAATATGTCAAGCTTCAAAAGTATCGAAAGGGGGCAAGCGACAATGACAGAAAAGCGCTCGAAAAAATGGCAACGAAATATGTCCTAGATGGGGAGATCTGTATAGGAAAAGTCATGATCAAACATTGCTAAGATGTGTGGATGCCCGGGAGGCAAAGGAAATCTTAGCGAAGTACATGACGGGATCTGTGGGAGCATGCATGTGGGCTGTCTATAGCTCGGAAAATTATGAGATCACGGTTATTTCTGGTTGACCATGGAGGGGATTGCATCGATTACGCGAGAAATGCCACAAATGTCAAATTTATCTTGACAAAATTCATGCACCCCATCGCCTCTACACACCATGAATTCTCCGTGGCCTTTCGCGGCATGGGGCATGGGCGTTATCGGGGCGAGATCCATCCGAAGGCCTCAATGGGCACCGTTTCATTTTGGTCACCATAGACTACTTCACCAAATGGGTAGAGGCAGCGTCTTACGCCAATATCACGGGGACTACAGTTTGTAAGTTCTTAAAGAAGGAAATTATTTGTCGTCACGGATTGCGAGAGAGGATCATCACCGATAATGCTTCCAATATGAACAACAAAATGATAAAGGGCGTGTGCACTCAATTCAAAATAACACACCATAATTCCCACGATCTATCATCCTAAAATGAATGGAAGCGATGGAAGCGGCAAACAAAAATATAAAAAAGAAGATCATAGCGAAAACTACGGATACCTACAAGGATTGGCATGAGAAGTTACCTTTAGCCCTTTTCGCCTATAGGGCGTCCATTCGCACATCAGCAGGGCAACACCCTACTCCTTGGTGTATGGTACGAAGCAATACTCCCAATTGAGGTAGAGATTCCGTCCCTCAGAGTCTTAAACAGTAAAACTGGAAGAAGCTGAATGGGTGCGAGGCGGAATCGACCAGCTAAATCTCATTGTGAAAAAGACTAAAAGCCATTTGTCATGGTCGGATGTACCAAAAGCGGATGGTTCAGGCTTACAACAAAAGGTGCGCCCAAGAGAATTCAAAGAAGGGGATCTGGTACTCAAGAGAATCCTCCCAATCGAGAAAGATTCTCGAGGAAAATGGATGCCCAATTGGGAAGGACCATCGTCGTAAAGAAGGCCTTCTCGGGAGGAGCCTAATCCTAACAGAAATGGACGTGGGGGAGCTGAAAAATCCCGTAAATTCTGATGCCGTCAAGAAATACTATCTCTAAAAAAATGGAGAGCTCGGGATGAAAACCCGAAACCGGGCGTCTTGAAGCAAAAAGAAGGACTCGAGTTGAAAACCCGCAAAAAGGCGGCTCGGGTAAGTTGAAAAGTTAAATATCTGAAGAAAGAGTATCCCCATGAGCATCATGAAGAGGAAGCTTGAGGCAAAATTCTACACCGAGTTGACGGGATCATGTGTCATTCATATCAAAGATAATGAGAGATCTTGTATTTAACTTATACGTATCATACCTTTCTTTCTAAGATATCTCAAAGCCCTTAATCCTAATAAAACCATGTTTTGAGCATCCATTCCTAGCCTCCTTGTCAATTTCAGTCAGATAAGATAACATAGGCTTATAATGAAACAAGAGATTTGAAGCATTACTATGATTTAACCTTGAAAATTGCGGGTAATCAAAGAAAAAGCAGTTAACTCCGTCCTTTAAGTTCCCTAAATGGTTGTCGATCGGGAAGGCGGGAAGCTTCAAACAACCTGATAGGATAACCGATGGCACATGTCCTATCTATTCAAGAAAAAAGCATCTGAGATAACAAAAGAAATCTCTGGGTGAAAACCCGAGAAGGCACCTCTTTTGAAAAAAAAATCTCTCTCTAAAGTGAAAACCCGAAAGGGCACTTTAAAATTCAAGTCGAGAATTGAAAAAGATCAAGAGATGGTTGAACTTGGCGGTGAAAAAAGGGTATCGATGCCCGTAACAAAGGAGAAAGCAAGCAAGCGGCAAAAGGACCAAAACAAACCCCCATGATATTGAAGCTCATGCATCATGAATAGTCGGACATCACTAGGATTAGGAGCATGTCAATTCATTCATTTGTCATAGCATTTTGTTTTCATCTCGGTATTTGCGGATCAAAAGAGACATCAAGGGTCATCATGATGTGAGTCCCAAATGAGGAGACAATGTTTTTACATAAAGGCACATGTTTTCAAGCTCTGGAGAAAGGTTCTATATAGGAAGAACTCTCCTCTCCGAGGCTTGAAAGCTGAAAGTTCTATATAGGAAGGACTGACAGCTCTAGGGTGAAGACTTCATGATTCTATATAGGAAGAACTCCCGGTCAAAGAAATTCACCCATGACACGCAAGATTATATAGGAGATCTGCTATGTCAAAGGCAAAGAGTCTTATATAGGAAAGACTCAGCTCCATTGTCTTAGGGTGAAGGGTTACAATGTCGAAAAAGAACCTGTGGCTCAAGATTCGGGACGCCAAAAGTTCTATATAGGAGGAAGATGGCTCCAAGGTGAAGACTTCATGATTCTATATAGGAAAAACTCAGTCAAAGTAATTCACCTATGACACAGGGTTATATAGAAACTGTTGTGTCAAAAAAAAAAGTCTTATATAGGAAAGACTCAAAAATCTTTGTCTTAGAGCGAAGGGTTCGGCCAAGGAAGAAGCGGAAATGTCCAAAAGAATTCGTTTTCCAAAGCTACAAGCAGGGGAAGTCTGATAAAAATCAAAAATGAGCGAAGGGTTCAATGTCGAAAAGAGCACTGTAGCTCAAAGATCGGAAGGTGACGAAGTTCTATATAGGAAGAACTTACGAGCTGAAGATTCAGCCAAGGAAGAAGCGGAAATGTCAAAAGAATTCGTTTTTCCAAAGCTACAAGCGGGAAGTCGATAAAAATCAGAGCGAAGGGTTCAATGTCGAAAAGAGCACAGTAGCTCCAAGATCGGAAGGTGACGAAGTTCTATATAGGAAGAACTTACGAGCACGAAGATTCAGCCAAGGAAGAGCGGAAATGTCAAAAGAATTCGTTTTCAAAGCTACAAGCGAAAGGGAAGATAAAAAATCAGAGCGAAGGGTTCAATGTCGAAAGAGCACTGTAGCTCAAAGATCGGAAGGTGACGAAGTTCTATATAGGAAGAACTTACGAGCACGAAGATTGACCAAGGAAGAGCGGAAATGTCAAAAGAATTCGTTTTTCGAGGCTACAAGCGAGAAATCGATAAAATGAGTGCTTATGAATCTTTGCTTTGTTTCCCATTTCATGAGAACAAGCAAAGAGAACAACTATAATCACTCATTTTTACTTAAATATATTAATATTGCATGTATATTTATTATATAAATGTTACTAATATAAGGTGTGTGCATGTATAAGCTATGTATATGCGTATTAGGGTTGTATGTATGTCACGTATGTATCTAGGGTATAAGCGTATGTAGATGTCATATTAATTATACATATGATTATACGTGCATTATCTTTGAATAGTGTATTAATTAATATAAT